>CM063303.1:5012500-5311196 GCA_032173965.1 Sitta carolinensis
ACAATGCAGCTGGAATTTGGCACAGAGTGAACAGGATTTGGCACAATGCAGCTGGAATTTGGCACGGAGAGAACAGGATTTGGCACAATGCAGATGGGATTTGGCACAGAGAGAACAGGATTTGGCACAATGCAGATGGGATTTGGCACAGAGGAACAGGATTTGGCACAATGCAGACGGGATTTGGCACAGAGAGAACAGGATTTGGCACAATGCAGACGGGATTTGGCACAGAGAACAGGATTTGGCACAATGCAGCTGGAATTTGGCACAGAGAGAACAGGATTTGGCACAATGCAGACGGGATTTGGCACAGAGAACAGGATTTGGCACAATGCAGATGGGATTTGGCACAGAGAGAACAGGATTTGGCACAATGCAGCTGGAATTTGGCACGGATGAGAACAGGATTTGGCACAATGCAGATGGGATTTGCACAGAGAGAACAGGATTTGGCACAATGCAGCTGGAATTTGGCACGGAGAGAACAGGATTTGGCACAATGCAGCTGGAATTTGGCACAGAGAGAACAGGATTTGGCACAATGCAGCTGGAATTTGGCACAGAGAGAACAGGATTTGGCACAATGCAGCTGGAATTTGGCACAGAGAGAACAGGATTTGGCACAATGCAGATGGGATTTGGCACAGAGAGAACAGGATTTGGCACAATGCAGATGGGATTTGGCACAGAGAGAACAGGATTTGGCACAATGCAGCTGGAATTTGGCACAGAGAGAACAGGATTTGGCACAATGCAGACGGGATTTGGCACAGAGAGAACAGGATTTGGCACAATGCAGACGGGATTTGGCACAGAGAGAACAGGATTTGGCACAATGCAGCTGGAATTTGGCACGATGGGGATGGGATTTAACAGGGACGAGGGGCCGGGCCGGGGCTGAGCTCGGGAGCTGCTGCCGGGACAGCCCGGCTGGCCCGGGCAAGCTCGGCTCTGGGCTGGCATCTCCCCTGCATCCCTCTCTCCCCATCCCGGCCTGACAGGGAAGCGATTCCACCAAAACCGAGGAGGGGTTGAGGCAAACCCAGGTGCTGCGAGCACCCGGGAGCAGTTTTGGATGCTCCCTGCCGTGCTCGTGTCCCCAGCCCCTCTCTGGGACACGAGTGTCACTGTGGGGCGGGTTCTGCAATCCCGCCTGGCTCTCTCAGGGCTTCAGTGACAGAGTTTCGTCTCCTGTCGGTGCCATTGCTCGCTTTATCTCGGCTTCTCGCCGACTGCCGCTCCCCATGTTCCCTCCTCAGCACGGGCACGGCTCCGCCAGGTCCCCCTCCAGCGCAAGGGGCAGCACCCCGGGGTCCCCCAAATCCCCCAAGAGCACCCCCGAGCCCCCCAAAGCCCCCTCACAGCACTTCTGTACCCCTGAGTCTGCCTCAGCCCCGTATCCAGCACTTCGGAGCCCCCCAATCCCCCACCCAGCATCCCCGGAACCCCGTTAATCATCTTAGCACCCCAGAGCCCCCCAGGACCCTCCACCCAGCATCCCTGAGACCCCCCAAACCCCCACCCAGCATCCCTGGACCCCCACCCAGCATCTTAGCATCCCAGAGCCCCCCAGGACCCTCCACCCAGCATCCCTGGACCCCCACCAGCATCTTAGCATCCCTGAGACCCCCAAACCCCACCCAGCATCCCCGGACCCCGTTAATCATCTTAGCACCCCAGAGCCACCCAGGATCTCACACCCAGCATCCCTGAGCCCCCCAAACCCCCACCCAGCATCCCTGGACACCCATCCAGCATCTTAGCACCCCAGAGCCCCCCAGGACCCTCCACCCAGCATCCCTGAGACCTCCAAACCCCCACCCAGCATCTTAGCATCCCTGAGCCCCCCCAATCCCCCACCCAGCATCCCTGGACCCCCACCCAGCATCTTAGCATCCCTGAGACCCCCAAACCCCCACCCAGCATCCCGGACCCCGTTAATCATCTTAGCACCCCAGAGCCCCAGGACCCTCCACCCAGCATCCCTGAGCCCCCCAAACCCCCACCCAGCATCCCTGGACCCCCACCCAGCACCCCGGAGCCCCCCCAAATCTCCCACCCAGCACCCTCAGACCTCCCCGGCCATCACTCCGCACTCCTGTCCCCCTGTGTCCCCCCTGTGTCCCCCTGTGTCCCCCTTTGTCCCCCTGTGTCCCCCCCGTGTCCCCATTCATACCCCACACCCCCCCCATCTCATCACGTGACCATCCCCATTCATCCCCTCCGCCGCCGGCCCCGCCCCTCCCTCCCCATTGGCTCCCGCCGGCGCGCCGCCACCAATCAGCGCTCAGCACCGACGGGGCGCCAGGGAGGCGTTCCCACGCGGGGCCGGCTCTGATTGGCTCCTCCCCTAGCTGTAGCCCCGCCCATAGCGGAAGCAGGAAGCGGGCGGGCCGGCCGTGACCCGCGGGCGGGCAGCGCCGGCCGCGCCATGACGGGAAAATCGGTGCGGGACGTGGAGCGCTACCAGGCGGTGCTGGCCGGGCTGCTGGCCGAGGACGAGAACAAATTCTGCGCCGACTGCCAGGCTAAAGGTAGCGCGGATGGGCGGCGGGGCCTGCTGAGCTCGTACCGCAGCGGATCCGCCACCCCCACCCCCCCCCCCCCCGGGCTCGCCGCTCGGTGCTCTCCGGTGCCGCCGCTCCCCGAGGGTCGCACAGCCCCGGGTGGGTGGCGGGAGGTGCCGCTGGTTTGTGTCAGGGGGCTCGGCGGGGCTGGCGGGGCGATAACGGCGCTGCCCCGGTGGTTACGGGGGCGGCGGAACCGGCGCGGGGTCTGGGGGGGACGAGGGGGTGGGATGGGGGAGAAAAGGGGGTGGGATGGGGGAGAAAAGGGGGTGGGTTTGGGGAGAGAAGGGGGTGGGTTTGGGGGAGAGAAGGGTGGGTTGGGGGAGAGAAGGGGGTGGATGGGAGAAAAGGGGGTGGGTTTGGGGAGAGAAGGGGTGGGATGGGAGAAAAGGGGTGGGTTTGGGGAGAGAAGGGGGTGGGTTTGGGGGAGAGAAGGGGTGGGTTTGGGGGAGAAGGGGGTGGGTTTGGGGGAGAAAGGGGGTGGGTTTGGGGGAGAAAAGGGGGTGGGTTTGGGGAGAAAAGGGGGTGGGTTTGGGGGAGAGAAGGGGGTGGGTTGGGGAGAGAAGGGGGTGGGTTTGGGGGAGAGAAGAGGATGGGATGGGGGGAGAGAAGGGGGTGGGTTTGGGGAGAGAAAGGGGGTGGGTTTGGGGGAGAGAAGGGGGTGGGTTTGGGGGAGAGAAAGGGTGGGTTTGGGGGAGAAAGGGTGGGATGGGGGAGAGAAGGGGTGGGTTGGGGGAGAAAAGGGGGTGGGTTTGGGGGAGAGAAGGGGGTGGGTTTGGGGGAGAGAAAGGGGGTGGGTTTGGGGAGAAAGGGGGTGGGTTTGGGGGAGAGAAGAGGATGGGATTGGGAGAGAAAGGGGGTGGGTTTGGGGAGAAAAGGGGGTGGGTTTGGGGGAGAGAAGGGGGTGGGTTTGGGGGAGAGAAGGGGGTGGGTTTGGGGAGAAAAGGGGTGGGTTTGGGGGAGAGAAGGGGTGGATGGGGAGAAAAGGGGTGTGGGGAGTGGGGTTGGGGGAGAGAAGGGGTGGGTGGGGGAAGAAGGGGGGTTTGGGGGGGAGAAGGGGTGGTTTGGGGAGAGAAGGGGGTGGGATGGGGGAGAAAAGGGGTGGGTTTGGGGGAGAGAAGGGGGTGGGTTTGGGGGAGAAAGGGGGTGGGTTTGGGGGAGAAAAGGGGGTGGGTTTGGGGAGAGAAGGGGGTGGGTTGGGGGAGAGAAGGGGGTGGGTTTGGGGGAGAGAAGGGTGGTGGGGATGGGGGGGGAGAAGGGGGTGGTTGGGGAGAGAAGGGGGTGGGTTTGGGGGAGAAAGGGGTGGGTTTGGGGGAGAAAAGGGGTGGGTTTGGGGGAGAGAAGGGGTGGGTTTGGGGAGAAAAGGGGTGGGTTTGGGGAGAAAGGGGGTGGGTTTGGGGAGAAAAGGGGTGGGTTGGGAGAAAAGGGGGTGGGTTGGGGGAAGAAGAGGATGGGTTTGGGAAAGGGTGGGTTGGGGGAAGAAAAGGGGGTGGGTTTGGGGAGAGAAGGGGTGGGTTTGGGGGGACAGCGGGGTGGTTTGGGGACAAGAATGGGGGGGTTGGGAGAGAACGGGTGTGGATTTGGGGCAGAGGACGGGGTGGGTTTGGGGTCAAGAGCAGGGTGGGTTTAAGGATAAGAACAGGGTGATTTTAGGGAGAGAACAGGGTGGGGTTGGGGTCAGGAGCAGGGTGGGTTTAAGGATAAGAGCAGGTGGGTTTGGGGTCAAGAGCAGGGTGGGTTTAAGGATAAGAGCAGGGTGATTTTGGGGAGAGAACAGAGTGATTTTAGGGAGAGAACGGGGTCGGTTTGGGGAGAGAGCGGGGTGGGTTTGAGGTCAGGAGCAGAGGTGGGTTTAAGGATAAGAACAGGGTGATTTTAGGGAGAGAACAGGATGATTTTAGGGAGAGAACAGGATGATTTTAGGGAGAGAACGGGGTCGGTTTGGGGAGAGAACAGGGTGAATTTGGGGCAGAGAACGGGGTGGGTTTGAGATCAAGAGCAGGGTGGGTTTAAGGATAAGAACAGGGTGATTTTAGGGAGAGAACAGGGTGGGTTTGGGGTCAGGAGCAGGGCGGGTTTAAGGATAAGAACAGGGTGGTTTGGGGCAGAGAACAGGCTGGGTTTGGTTCGAGAACAGGCTGGGTTTGGTGGAAAGAACCCGGTGGTTTTTAGGGGAAAGAACTCCGTGGTTTGCGGGCGAGAACAGGGTGATTTTGGGGACACAGAACTCCCTGGGTTTGGGGACACAAACAGAGTGGCTTTGGGGGAAAGCACACGGTAGTTTTGAGGGGAAAACCCCGAATTTTTTGGCTGCAGCCCGGGCGGGTTTGGTGCGAGTGGCACCGGGAGGAGCGGCTGCTCCGGGGGGAGCTGGGGAGGGAACGACCCCAAATTCCCTCCGGGAATGCCGGGGACAAGAGGGACCTGGAAAATCGAGGCGCTGTGGGATGGAGGGAATTGCAGCTGGGGAGTCACATCCTGTCACCCGGCGTTGTGACCTCACCCTGGGATCACAGAGCCCTGGAGGAATTCCAGATATTTTTTTTGTCCTCTGCTTCCTTTCCCACCTGTTTTTTTCCCCGGTGAGTCCCTGGCTCAGGAATGTCATCTCACCAAAATCTCATCCCTGGAAGCATCCAAGGCCACCTTGGGACAATGGGAATGTCCCTGCCCGTGGGACAGGACCAGCTTGAAGGTCTCCTCCCAACCCAAAGCATTCCATGTTTTTCTGCTTCCAAGGCGTGTTATGACCCTGATCTAGCTGAGAAAGGAAATGTTTGAATTCCAGAGGGTAAAACAAAGCAATCCAACTGTCCCTTGTCCCTCCTCGTGCTGCTCTGTGCTCGCTGCTTCATTCCCCTGCAGCAATAAAAGCGCCCAAAATCCCATTTTAATGAGCTGCCTTAATCACTTGGAGATCTGGACTTGAGCCTCGTTTCCCAAGAGCTGCTGGAAGTGAACTTGGGGCAGGGATTGGCCAAATCCATCTGTAAACAAAGGTCTTGGTCACCTCAGCGTGACCTCCCAAGCTGCTGAGCCCCCTGAAGGACGTTTAAAATCAGATCATTGGGATTTCTTTCCACCCTAAACCACAATAACCTCATTTTTTCCTCACCTGGCTTTGGGTTGGAGGTGGGGATGTTCCCCTCCCGTGCTAAATCCTTAATCTCCTGCCATCCCCCAGGGCAGAAATTGCTCCTTTAGCTCAACTTCCCAAGCCTGAGACAGCAAATCCCACCAAAACAGGAATAAATCCAACCCCACAACCTTCTCCAGGTTCCCAGCACCTCCTGGAAGTGCCAAATTCCAGTCAATTAATTAATTATTGTAATTATTATGAAGTTCTAGCGTGGTGTTCAGCTTTTTCCAAAGCTGGAATGCCAATCTAGGAACGGGGATTGCAGCAGTCCTGGAGAGCAGGCTGGGTTTATCTCAGCCACTAATTACCCCCTGCACTAATGAGATTCCTGGAAGTGGGAAATCTCCTCCTCCAGGGCACCTGTGGGAGCTGTCACTGCCTGGAGCTCCAGGGATTTGGGGCAGTTTTGGGGCAGTTTTGGTATTTTTGGTGAATGGAGCTGACACTGCCTGGAGCTCCAAAGAATTCCTGCAGTTTTGGGGCAGTTTTGGTATTTTTGGTGAATGGAACTCCAGGGATTTTCTGCAGTTTTGGGGCAGTTTTGGTATTTTTGGTGAATGGAGCTGACACTGCCTGGAGCTCCAAAGAATTCCTGCAGCTTTTGGGACAGTTCAGTTATTTTTGGTGAATGGAACTGTCACTGCCAGGAGCTCCAAGGATTTGCTGCAGTTTTGGGACAGTTTTGGTCTTTTTGGTGAATGGAGCTGTCTCTGCCAGGAGTTCCAAGGATTTGCTGCAGTTTTGGGGCAGTTTAGATATTTTTGGTGAATGGAGCTGACACTGCCTAGAGCTCCAAGGATTTGCTGCAATTTTGGGGCAGTTTAGTTATTTTTGGTGAATGGAGCTGTCTCTGCCAGGAGTTCCAAGGATTTGCTGCAGTTTTGGGGCAGTTTTGGTCCTTTTGGTGAATGGAGCTGACACTGCCTGGAGTTCCAGGGATTTGCTGCAGTTTTGGGGCAGTTTTGATATTTTTGGTGAATGGAGCTGACACTGCCTGGAGCTCCAAAGAATTCCTGCAGCTTTTGGGACAGTTCAGTTATTTTTGGTGAATGGAGCTGTTTCTGCCAGGAGCTCCAGGGATTTGCTGCAATTTTGGGGCAGTTTTGGTATTTTTGGTGAACCTGGGGCTCTCCCAGCACCGATGCCAAGGCAGGCCTGATATTCCTCCAGGAATAACTGCAGCACTCCACTCTGCCTATGGAAAGGAGCAAAGCTCCTTCTCCCTGCAGGCACTGGGCAGTGTCCCCTGGCAGAGCTGGAATTAAATGAGCTTTTAGGTCCTTCCAGCCCGAGCCAGCGTGAGCTGCTGGCAATCTCAGGGTGGCTCTGCTGCTGCAAACCCTGCTCAGAGCTCTTGTTTGGCAGGAAATCGGGTGAAATCCCCTCTCTGCTCCTTCCTCTTTTTGCTGCCAACCTTCAACCATTGCCAAATCCTCTCCTTGGTGGCATTTACTGCAGGAATCACCCCTGGGAGGAGCAGCCCTGGCTGGGCAGGTGGGGATTTTCCTGCTGCTGCCATTCCAGGGGTGGTTGTGGTGCTGCTGTTCCCTGTGTGTGTGTCTGGGAGATACCAGAGCTGAGAATCCAGCAGCAATTCCCTGCCTGGAACTGGCTCAGGGAGGGATGGATGAGGTGAAATCTCCAATTTGGAAAATTCCCGTGGAGTGACCCCAGCTGGATTCCTTGGTGCCTCTCCAGCTGCTCTGGTGCATCCCCCCCAATTAATTAGCTAATTATCTTTGGTTCTCTCCTTCTGCCAAACTCTTCCCTCTCTCTCCAGTCCATCTCCAGTGTCCAGCAGGCTCCATGGATTCCAGAGCAGGCGCTGCCCACAGGCTCAGGTTGCCCCTTGTGCTCCCCCCTGGGTTTGTCTGGTTCTTCCCTTCATCCCTTTGTGTCCCGAGATCCAAATGATTCCTGGATCATGAGCCATGATTCCAGCCCTAAACCCAGCCCTTGGTATCCCCAGGGATCAGATATTAGGATTCCAGCCCTAAACCCAGCCTTTGGTATCCCCAGGGATCAGATGGGAGAGGTGCTGCTGAGCAAGGCGCAAATCCAGGTTTAATTTCTTGCCAGAATTTAAAAAATATTTTAAAAAAAAAGAGGTGGAGGATTGGTAGGGCTGGGGAAATGCCTGCCTGGAAGTGGTTAAATATGGGATGGGAAATGCCTGCTTGGAAGTGGTTAAAAAAATGGGATGGGAAGGGGGAAATGCCTGCCTAGAAGTGGATAAAAATATGGGATGGGAAGGGGGAAATGCCTGCTTGGAAATGGATAAATATGGGATGGGAAGGAGGAAAAGCCTGCTTGGAAATGGATAAATATGGGATGGGAAGAGGGAAATGTCTGCTTGGAAATGGATAAATATGGGATGGGAAGAGGGAAATGCCTGCTTGGAAATGGATAAATATGGGATGGGAAGAGGGAAATGCCTGCTTGGAAATGGATAAATATGGGATGGGAAGGGGGAAATGCCTGCTTGGAAATGGATAAATATGGGATGGGAAGGGGGAAATGCCTGCTTGGAAATGGATAAATATGGGATGGGAAGAGGGAAATGCCTGCTTGGAAATGGATAAATATGGGATGGGATGGGGGAAATGTCTGCTTGGAAATGGATAAATATGGGATGGGATGGGGGAAATGTCTGCTTGGAAATGGATAAATATGGGATGGGAAGGGGGAAATGTCTGCTTGGAAATGGATAAATATGGGATGGGAAGAGGGAAATGCCTGCTTGGAAATGGATAAATATGGGATGGGAAGGGGGAAATGCCTGCTTGGAAGTGGATAAATATGGGATGGGAAGAGGGAAATGCCTGCTTGGAAATGGATAAATATGGGATGGGAAGAGGGAAATGCCTGCTTGGAAATGGATAAATATGGGATGGGAAGGGGAAATGCCTGCTTGGAAGTGGATAAATATGGGATGGGAAGAGGGAAATGCCTGCTTGGAAATGGATAAATATGGGATGGGAAGAGGGAAATGCCTGCTTGGAAATGGATAAATATGGGATGGGAAGGGGGAAATGCCTGCTTGGAAATGGATAAATATGGGATGGGAAGGGGGAAATGCCTGCTTGGAAATGGATAAATATGGGATGGGATGGGGGAAATGTCTGCTTGGAAATGGATAAATATGGGATGGGATGGGGGAAATGCCTGCTTGGAAGTGGATAAATATGGGATGGGAAGGGGAAATGCCTGCTTGGAAATGGATAAATATGGGATGGGAAAGGGGAAATGCCTGCTTGGAAATGGATAAATATGGGATGGGATGGGGGAAATGCCTGCTTGGAAATGGATAAATATGGGATGGGAAGGGGGAAATGCCTGCTTGGAAATGGATAAATATGGGATGGGAAGGGGGAAATGCCTGCTTGGAAATGGATAAATATGGGATGGGAAAGGGGAAATGCCTGCTTGGAAATGGATAAATATGGGATGGGAAGGGGGAAATGCCTGCTTGGAAATGGATAAATATGGGATGGGAGAAATGCCTGCTTGGAAATGGATAAATATGGGATGGGATGGGGGAAATGCCTGCTTGGAAATGGATAAATATGGGATGGGAAGGGGGAAATGCCTGCTTGGAAATGGATAAATATGGGATGGGATGGGGGAAATGCCTGCTTGGAAATGGATAAATATGGGATGGGATGGGGGAAATGTCTGCTTGGAAATGGATAAATATGGGATGGGAAGGGGGAAATGCCTGCTTGGAAATGGATAAATATGGGATGGGAAAGGGGAAATGCCTGCTTGGAAATGGATAAATATGGGATGGGAAGGGGGAAATGCCTGCTTGGAAATGGATAAATATGGGATGGGAGAAATGCCTGCTTGGAAATGGATAAATATGGGATGGGATGGGGGAAATGCCTGCTTGGAAATGGATAAATATGGGATGGGAAGGGGGAAATGCCTGCTTGGAAATGGATAAATATGGGATGGGATGGGGGAAATGCCTGCCTAGAGGGTGTTAAATATGGGATGGGAAGGGGGAAAAGCTTGGAGCTGGAGGAGATGGTTTTGCTCTGGATTGGGGAATTTCCAATTGGCAGGACAGAGCTCGGTGTCTCAGCCTGGTTTCCAGTTGAAGCCACGACAGGAGCTGATTTCCAGGGGAAATTTGGGAATTATCTCCTGGGGGAGCAGCTTTAGAGCCCCCCAACTCCTGCTAAGCCAAACCAAATATTCCCTGAAAATCTGAGTGACTCAACCACTCCTCCTCCTCCAGCAGCCTCTGGAGCTGCAGCTGAATTTTGATCAGAGCAATTCCAAGAGGAATTATTTTTTTTTTAATTAGCTGCTGGAGCAGCTGCCTGGGAGGAAGGATGGTGGAGAGGGCACAGCCCAAACCTGCAAAAACCCAAAATTGGGGCTGGAAGTGCTGAGCTTGCCTTAAAAAATCTGGATTAGGGAAAAAAGCTGAGCTTAAATGGAGGGAATTTTGCCCGAGGGATGCAAAGTGTGGGATGTGATGGGATGGAATCCTCAGGTGCAGCCACAATATTCTGGATTTTGCCATTATTCTGCTTTTCTGCTCAGCTCTGAGAGGTTTGTGCACTAAGGGAGGAGTGGAAATGCTCCAAAATTTGCTTTTATCCTTTTGGATTTTTTTTTCTTAGCAGGGTAAGTGGCAGAGGGCATCCCTGGAGGTGGAATTTCCCACTCAGGAAAAAATAAAAATAAATAAAAATCAGGGATTTAGTTAGGAATTAATGGTGGGAAAATCCCTTTTAAGCAGAGCTCTGAGTGATATTTGGATCCCCTGCTTTTATATCTGCCAGAATTGGGGATAATCCTAAAAACAGCAGCACCTGGGGGAATAAAAATTTAAAAAAAAATGTAAAAATCCCACGTGATTCCCAGCTGGAGTAAAGTTTGTTCCTATAGAAACTGCCAGGAATTACAGAAGGAAAAGCAGCTGCAGTGCAAAGGGAGCTGCTCCTGCTCCGAAATGCAAAGTAGGGCTTGAAAGCAAGCAGAAAAAATAAAAATCAAATCAAATCAAATCCAATCAAAAGTCAGGAATAGCGCAGGGCTCCTTCAGGTCGATCCCTGGTTCTGATCGTTCCCTTTGTCCCAGGAAATCTGGGATAAAAATTGGAGTTTTGAGGAGGAGCTGTCTTGGAGAAGCGAGGGCAAGGCTGGGTTTGTCGTAATAAATTGATTTATTTTTGGCTGGGTTTGCCTTGATAAATTGATTTATCTTTAATTTTTGGCTGGGTTTGCCTTGATAAATTGATTTATCTTTAATTTTTGGCTGGATTTGCCTTAATAAATTGATTTATCTTTATTTTTTGGCTAGATTTGCTTTAATAAACTGATTTATCTTTAATTTTTTTCTGGATTTGCCTTAATAAACTGATTTATCTATAATTTTTGGCTGGATTTGCCTTAATAAACTGATTTATCTTTAATTTTTTTCTGGATTTGCCTTAATAAATTGATTTATCTTTATTTTTTGGCTGGATTTACCTTAAAATTAAAGATAAATCGATTTATTAAGGCAAATCCAGAAAAAATTTAAAGATAAATCAGTTTATTTTTCTGGATTTGCCTTAATAAATCGATTTATCTTTAATTTTTAGCAATATATACCATTCCTCCCTGAGCTTTTCCCTGGGAATTTCAAGGATATCTCTTAGATATTAAATAAATTTATTATTAAATTTATTATTAAATAAATTCTCCATTTATCCCAAACTGACCCAGGAGCTTCCTCTGCTCAGAGCTTTTTTTTTTCAGGATTTTGTGACTTCTTAAAATTCAAAAATCCCCTCTTGACTTCATCCCCAACCAAAAATAAAAAAAAAAACAAATAAAAAATAAAGAAAAAATCCTTTTTATTTCAAACTCGAGTGAAATTGGACAATAAAGTGTAAATATTTTAATTTTTTTTAATTTTTTTCCCTGCTGCTCTGTTTATAGGGGGCGCTCATCACTTCATTTTTTTGGGGATTTTATGGAAATTTTGGGATTTTTAGCATTGAGTCAAGGTTGGTTTTGGATAAAAAATTGATATCACAGAGTCCATGGATTATGGAATTGATTAATTTAATTTTTTAAAATATATTTATATTTTTTAATTTATTTTTATTAAGCTGTGATGCACCCATCACTTCAATATTTGGGAATTTAATGGAAATTTTGGGATTTTCAGCATTGACTCATGGTTGGTTTTGGATAAAAAATTGATATCACAGAGTGCATGGATCATAAAATTTAATTTTTTAATTTTTAAAAATATATATTTATATTTTGAAATTATTTTTATTAAGCTGTGATGCACCCATCACCTCAATATTTGGGAATTTAATGGAAATTCTGGAATTTTTAGCATTGACTGATGCTTGATTTTGGTCATAAAATTGATATCACAGAGTGCATGGATCATGAAATTTAATTTTTTAATTTTTTTAAATATATATTTATATTTTAAACTGTTTTTGTGAAGCTGTGATGCACACATCAAATTAATTTTGGGAATTTAATGGAAATTTTGGGATTTTCAGCATTGACTGATGCTTGATTTTGGTCATAAAATTGATATCACAGAGTGCATGGATCATGAAATTTAATTTTTTAATTTTTTAAAATATATATTTATATTTTGAAATTATTTTTATTAAGCTGTGATGCACCCATCAAATTAATATTTGGGAATTTAATGGAAATTTTGGGATTTTCAGCATTGAGTCATGGTTGGTTTTGGATAAAAAATTGATATCACAGAGTGCATGGATCATGAAATTTAATTTTTTAATTTTTTTAAATATATATTTATATTTTAAACTGTTTTTGTGAAGCTGTGATGCACCCATCAAATTAATATTTGGGAATTTAATGGAAATTTTGGAATTTTTAGCATTGGCTGATGCTTGATTTTGGTCATAAAATTGATATCACAGAGTGCATGGATCATGCAATTTAATTTTGGAATTGGCTGCTGCATCCCTGGGAATGAAAAAAAGGCTGGGAGTGCATCCCAAGGGTCTGAGCTAAACCTTGTGCCAGACTCCAAAAAAAAAATATTGGGATTTTCCCTCCAAATTGATGTTTTCCCTCAATCCAGGAGGGAATTCTGCAGGCTTGGGGTGAAGCTGATGGCCACAAACTCAAATCAGAGCAGAGCAAAGGTGACTTTGCTTTCCGTGGATGTGAAAATTATCCCCAAAAATCCCAGGTTTTTCCATGTGGGAATGGGGGCCTAAATTGATTTTATAACCATCAACCAGAGGATTTGTGCAAGAAATTATTAATTTTCTTTAAAGTGCTGATTAAAGCTGCCCTGCTGTTATTTATTGCTAAAACCCCATTTTTTTTTTTTTTAAGCAGAACAATTTTCCTTAAACTCCAACCCAAGGAAGTTTTTTTCTTTTTTCCCCTTTTATCACTGAAACTCCAGAGCCAGAATTGGGTTTTGGGGAAGTGAAAAACATCTGGAGATGCCACCTGAGGGGTTTTTTTTTTTGGGAAATGCCTGCAAAAAGCCAAATTTGAGCTGCTGGGCACATGCAGGGAGGTTTTTAGTGGGAGATGTTCCGAGTGGGAGCTGCTCTGAAGAGGGAAGTGGGAAGTTGTTTACATCTGCACCAAAGCTTTCCCTCCCCTCCCACGAACTCAGGGCTTTGAGACATTTTAAAAAGGCATTTCTTGAAGGTGAAAATGTTGCTTGAGTGAAGCTGGATGTCTGGGAAAAGGGGGTGTTGGTGGTGGGGTTTGCTGTGGTAAAAAAAAAAAATCGAATGTTTTTTTGGGAAATGCGGATTTTGTGGATTTTTTGTGAGGCTCTGGGGTGCCTCTCCTGTCACAATCTGTGCCCTGGCTCTGCAGAAAACCAACCCCACGCTCCCCAGCTCCTCAATTCCCTGCAGAGCTGAAGCTTTTCCTGCTGGGCAAGGACACCCAAATCCCAGCTGGAATCTCCCCATGGAAGGGCTTCCCCCCTGGTTGTGTAATATTTCTTGCTGGGAGGAGTTCAGCAATACTCCTTTCTGTATAAATGAATCAATAATAATAATAATAATAATAAATCAATCCATCCCTGGGCTCTCCCAGGAGCTGGGTTTAGGATTCCAGCTGGGATTCCCTGCTTTTATCCCAGAGCTGCTGAGGGGACAGGAGCAGCAGGAGGATGTGACACTTCCCCTGAGTCATGTTTGGGTGGGAGGTTGTGGTGCCTTGAGCTGCTCCATGTGACAATCCCAGCGAGCTGCTTACTCCAGGAGCTGCCCTTTAATCCTTTTAGTCCTCTCAAGGCTAAATTTATCTGGAGTTTAAATCTAACCTTGGATCTCGGGATAATCCATCCAGCAGCCTCACGTTAGAGCCCTGGGGGTGCAGCTGGGAGATGGATTCCCTGTGGAAATTCCTCACTGGATACCACAGGAAATCAGTGGAAGGATCCTGGCTCAGGGTTTTATTCCCAGTTTTTATTTTATTTTATTTTTTTTGGGGGGGGGTTTAGGTGGTGCTGGAGTTGTGGGGTTTGCTTTGGGCTGAGGTGTAGGCAGGTGAATTCCTCAGCTCCATTGAATTGATGTCATTCCCAAAGGCCACTCCTGGAGAGGGGGAAAAAGCAGCAAATAATGGCAGGAAAGGCCAGAAAATTTAATAAAGGCATTTTCAAAGAGAATTCCCTGGAAGAGGTGCTGGAGTTAGCTGTTAGAGGTGGGCTCCCTGTGCTCTGGGAGGGTCCCTGGTTGCATTCTCAGCACCAAATCCCTCAGGATGCTCCAGGCTTTCCCCTGGAATGGGAATTAAGCTGTTAACAGCATCTCAAGTACAGCACTGCTTTTTTAGGGCTTCGAAATTACACTTTCCCCCTCTTCCCCCTCCCACCTCCCTCTCATTAACTTGAGGCTCTGCTATTTTAGCTGTGGCAAGAAAAGCAGGATAACTCTTCATCATCTGGAAAAAGGGCTGGTGGAGGCTCTTGGATCCCTAATTCTGTGTTTTCCCAGTTTCCCATGCACTGGGACTCCAGTTTGTGCTGGGGGCTGGAACTCTAGGCTGGGAGCAGGGGGGTTTAATTTTAAAATATTCCTAAAATATTCAGCAGGACCGAGGGTCTGGCCTGGCTGGGAGAGGGGTGGGAATTGCTGTGGATCTCTGTATGCCCTGGGGAATGCCCTGCTGGGATTCCTGGGTGCTCTGAGCTCCTTGATCTTTCCCTGGTGAGTGTTTTTCTATCCCTGGCATGATCTCCCATCCACCTTGGGGCTGTCCTGCCCGTCCGAGCCGCATGAAAATTCGGGATCTCCATGAGAGCCGTGGGAAGTGTGGAGTGAACTGAGCATTCCTTGGGCTGGGATTGGGTTTGGGGGCCAAATCCTGGCCTCAGCTGGGAATTCCTGCCCAGCACTGAGGAGCTTTGAAGGTGCTGAGTGGGTTTTTGCTGTAGGGAATCTTCTGGAGTCGATTCCAGGATTTCTGGGAAAGAAGAGGGGGGAAAAAAAAAAATCAGGATCGCAGACACGGCAGAGCTCCGGGGGTTGGAGTGTTTTGGGTGGTTTAAATTCCTGTTTTCCTGCCTCTTCCTCTTCGAGCTGTTTGGGTTGTGTGGATGGAAGAGGGAGGCAATAAATCCCCAAGGATTGGGAACATCAATCCTGCTGATGTGAAATTCCGGATTCCAGCCTGGTCTCAATCCCAGTTCACTGCTGCAGTTTCCCAGTTGCTCCAAGCCAAAAAAAAAACCCAAAAAAATAGGTTGGATTGGTGGGAAACATTTTGCTGTCTCTTCCCAGGGCCAAGATGGGCATCCTGGAATATTGGGGTGTTCATCTGCATCCGCTGTGCCGGGATCCACAGGAATCTGGGAGTTCACATATCCAGGGTCAAATCCGTCAACCTCGACCAGTGGACACAGGAACAGATTCAGGTAAGGGCTGGGATAACTCTGTGAGGGATTTGGGGTTTTTTTATTGTAAGTGGAACTTCATAAGTTTGGAATTAAACCAGGGTAGCCCAAAAAAAAATGTGGGAAGTGGAGGAGGAGGAAGAAGAATTCCACAATGTCCTCGTTTCAGAGTGAAGCTAAGGGAGCTGCAGGGCTCTGGTAAATCACCAATCCCTGCCTGGAGGTGCTGCTCTCCTTGAGCTTCCCAGGGATTTCCAGAGGGATTTGGGATGTTTATCCTGCCTTGGGCTTGATATTCCTTAGGATTGGCAAATGGGCTGGGAGGGGCTTGGAGCAGCTGCCTCAGGATCCCGTGGAGGGATGAAGAGTGCTTTTCAGGAGGCTCTCCCTCGATTTCCCTTCCCTGGGGATGCTGTGCGAGAGCTTTAATCTCCAGAAAAGGAAAATCTCATGGAATTTTTTTGGGATTTCAGTGCGTGCAGGAGATGGGGAACGGCAAAGCCAATCGTCTCTACGAAGCCTACCTGCCTGAGAACTTCAGGAGGCCCCAGACAGACCAGCATCCTTTTTTATTTTTATTTTTATTATTTTCCCTGGAAAAACGTGGAGCCTTTCCATCCTGGAGCTGCGTGGTGAAACCTTCCCTGATGGAGGGAGCAGGGAATGAAGGAATTGCTGCAGAGCTCTGGACCACCAAGGTCACCACAGGATGCTGCTGCAGGCTTTGGAGCCAGGAGGGAATGGGAGGGATGGATTTTCCCAAAGTGTTGAGTATTCCAAAAGCTCCCTGGAAACCAAATTGGGATTTCCAGGATTCTCTCTCTTTGCAGCTCCTTGCAGGAATTGGAGAGAGATCTACAGAGGGCAGGGGTAGGTGGGATTTTGGGGCAGGAATTCCTCCCTGTGAGGGTGAGGAAGGGCTGGAATGGATTTCCCAGAAAATCTGTGGCTGCTCCAGCCCTGGAAATGTTCCCCAGGCTGGATGGAGCTCGGAGCAGCCTGGGGTAGTGGAGATTCCCCTGCCCATGGGCTTTAAAATCCCTCCCAACCCAAACCAGGCTGGTTGGGATTTTTTTAAAAACTTCAGCTCTACTTTTCAGGAATGCTGAGTAAACCTCAATGTGGTGAACCTAAAAAAATCCCACAAAAGTTCCTTTCCACCATCACTTTTTGAGTTATTCTGCTACCTGAGATGTTTATTTTGAAGTTCAGGATCCTGTAGTGACCTGAACGTGCTGAGGGGATGCTTGGGGCAAACAACAAAAATAAAAAACCCACAATGGAGAAAACCCAGCAAGAGCCTAAATCCTGATTTAATTCCCTTTTTATAGCACTGAAATAACCTGGAGTAACCCACAGGCCAAAAAAAACCGAGTTGGGATCCAGCAGTAAATTATTTTAAGAAAGTTACTGCTGGAAATGCTCTTTAAACAATGATTTAATTTAGTTACAGCGTGTACCTTGTTCCTCCCTGTCAAATAAGGCTTCTCTTCTGGAATCCTTTGTCCTTAACCAGCTGCTGCAGAGCCGTGGAGAGTTTTATCCGGGATAAATACGAGAAGAAAAAATACATGGACAGAAGCATCGACATCAGCGCCTTCAGGGTGAGTCTGGAGGTGGAAATTGGGTGATTAAAATTCTGGAAATATTCCCTAGGGAAGGGGTAATCCCTTCTCCGAGGGCTCTTTGCGTTTTATGGAGTGAATTCCTGCCCAGCTCCAAGGAGTTTGGGATGTAGGGAATCTTCTGGGGTTGATTGCAGGTTGTTCAGGGGAAAAAAAAAAATAAAACTCAGGGGTTGTAAGGGGTTTAAATTCTGATTTTCTTCCCTCTTCTGCATCTGTGTGCTTGGTTTGTGTGGATGGGTGTCAGCAGGGATGATGGGGGAGGAAGGGATTGAGGCAATTCCTCGCTCAGAGCAAAAAAAAGGGAAAAATTCGACCTCAAATTCAGCTGTTCTGAGGGATTTCACATCAGTAACAGCAATGGGTGTGAGCTTTTCCTTGGGATAATCAGGAATTTTTTTCCTTTGTGTCAATAATTTCTCCCTCAGAGAAAGAAAAGGAAAAAATTTCTTTAAAAATTCCGGTTTTTTTCTCTTTCTGTTTGATCCCAGGGATGATAATTGGAGATCTAGGAAGGGATTTATCCAATTCCTTGCTCAGAGCAGAAAAAATTCAAATTTTCATCTCAAATTCAGCTGGTTTTGAGGGATTTCAATCTGAATAATTTCAGATCAGTAACAGCAATGGGTGTGAGCTTTGTCTTGGGATAATCAGGAATTTTTTTCCTTTGTGTCAATAATTTCTCCCTCAGAGAAAGAAAAGGAAAAAAAATTTTAAAAAATTTCTGTTTTCTTCTCTTTCTGTTTGATCCCAGGGATGATAATTGGAGATCTGGGAAGGGATTTATCCAATTCCTTACTCAGAGCAGAAAAAATTCAAATTTTCCCCTCAAATTCAGCTGGTTTTGAGGGATTTAAATCTGAATAATTTCAGATCAATAACACCAATGGCTAAGCACATTTTCTTGGGATAATCAGGAATTTTTTCCCCTCCCATCAGTGATTTTTCCCTCACAAAAAAGAAAAGAACAACAAAATTGTTTCAATTCCTGTTTTCTTCTCTTCCTCTTTGATCTGTTTGATCCCAGGATGGAAATTGGAGATCTTGGAAAAGCCTTGTGCAATTCCTTGCTCAGAGCAGAAAAAATTCAAATTTTGACCTCAAAATTCAGCTGGTTTTGAGGGATTTAAATCTGAATAATTTCAGATCAATAACAACAATGGGTGTGAGCTTTTTCTTGGGATAATCAGGATTTTTTTTCCTTTGTGTCAATAATTTCTCCCTCAGAGAAAGAAAAGGAAAAAATTTTTTAAAAATTCCTGTTTTCTTCTCTCTTTCTCTTTGAGCTGTTTGATCCTAGATTGGAGATCTGGGAAAAGCCTTGTGCAATTCCTTGCTCAGAGCAGAAAAAATTGAAATTTTCCCCTCAAATTCATCTGTTTTTGAGGGATTTAAATCTGAATAATTTCAGATCAATAACACCAATGGCTAAGCACATTTTCCTTGGGATAATCAGGAATTTTCTCCCCTCCCAGAAAGAAAAAGATGACAAATGGAAAAGGAGCGTGGAGTCGGAGCGGAAGCTGGAGCCCATCATCTTTGAGAAGGTGAAAATGGTACGAGGAGGGAAAATGAAAATCCTGCAGGAAATCCCTGGAATGCTGGCAGATTTTGTGGAATTTTTAATTTTAATTTTTTTTTTTTTTTTTTTTTTTTTTTTTTTTTTTTTTTTTTTTGGCTTCAGTCGTGTGAAATTTAAATTTCTGTGTGACTTCAAATTTTATATAAATGTATTTAAGGTTTTATGATTTTTATGTGGATAATTGTGTGTCTATGTATGTAAATGTGTTTAAAATTAGACATAATATATATAATTTTAGTATATAAATTTATATAGATATATTTAAATTTTTATATCATTTTATGTATATAAATTTATATTTATATAGATCTATTTAAAATTTTATATCTAATTTTATGTACATAAATTTATATTTATATAGATCTATTTAAATTATTATATCTAATTTATGTATATAAATTTATATTTATATAGATATATTTAAATTTTAATATCTAATTTTATGTATATTAATTACATATCAATTTATAGGTATAAATATATTTAAAATTATACATTATATATAATTTTAGGTATATAAATTTATATTTATATAGGTATATTTAATTTTTTATATCTAATTTTATGTATATTAATTATATATCGATTTATAGATATAAATATATTTAAAATTATACATAATATATATAATTTTAGGTATATAAATTTATATTTATATAGATATATTTAATTTTTTATATATAATTTTATGTGTATTATATATCAATTTATAGATATAAATAGATTTAAATTTATAGGTAATATATTTAATTTTTAGGTATATAAATTTTTATATATAAATAGATTTTAATTTTTATGTATATGAATTATATATCAATTTTTATATGTAAATAGATTTAAATTTATAGATAATTTATATAATTTTTAGGTATATAAATTTTAGTATATAAATAGATTTAAATTTATATATATTTATGTATATAATTATATATAAATTTATATATATAAATAGATTTGAATTTTTATATAATATATATAGGGTTTATGTATATAATTTATATATATTTAAATGTATATATATTATATAGGGTTTTTGTATAAATTTATATATAAATATATTTACATTCATATATAATATATATAGTTTTTTATGCATATAAATTATATATATTTAAATTTCTATATATAATTCTTATGTATATAAATTTATATATATAAATACATTTAAATTTATATAGATATAATTCTTATCTATATAAATTATATATATAAATATATTTAAATTTTGATATATATAATTTTATATAAAAAATTTTATATATAAATATATTTAAATTTTGATGTATATAATTTTATATATATAAATTTTCATATATAAATATATTTAAATTCATATATATTATATACAGCTTTTTATGTATATAAATTTATCTATAAAAATATATTTAAATTTACATATAATTCTTATATATATAAATTATATATAAATTTATATATATTTCAACTTCTATATAACATATATAATTTTTATTTATATATAAATTAGACATAAATTCATCTATAAATTTCAATTCTTATATATAAATAATCTATCTTGACCATTTCTTTTTAGAGCCTGCTCACATTTAACAATCTCTCAGGACCCTAAAAACTCAGCAACATTCACACTGCAATTCTCATCTTGGAGAAGCCAAGAGAATTCCAAGCTTATTTTTTCCTTAAACCCACTGGGAAAAAAAAACCATTTTAAAGATTAATGCCATTAAAACCTCTGGCATTTCAGGGAATTTAATTTAATTCCATTTTTGACCCCAAACTTTTGTTATTTCTTTTTTTCCCCCAGCCTCAAAAGAAAGAGGAAACTCAGCAATCCAGGAAAAGTTCCCCCAAATCTGAGCCAGTCATGGATTTGCTGGGCCTGGGTAAGAGGAATTGGTGTTGAAATTTTGGGAATTTCCACATTTCAGGGCGGATTTTAATTGTCAGGTGAACAATTCCAGGAATTCTGCAGGAATATTCAGCCTTGCTGCTTGGGGATAATTTTTTTCCATAGTTTTTCCCCTTTATTTTTTAAAAGGCAAAAGGGTTTTTTGGGGTTGCAGCAGCAGCTGGAGGTTTAATTCCAGTTTGAAAAAAAAAATCAATCCTTATTTATTTAATTTTTTTAAATTATTATTCAATTTGATTATTTAAATTTAATTAAAGAACCTTGCCACAGTTAAGAATAATACAGACATGCAGTGGATAACACATTGGAAATTTGGTAATTTGCAATTATATCATCATTAAAACACAGGCTGTTCATTTATTAACATAAAATTAATGGAAGTAATTAATAAAAGTAATTAATTAATGATCCTGGGACAAACAGGAGCATGAGGCACTTCCCAAATCCTGCTCTAATCCCTTCCTGTCAGGTTTTTATTTTGTTATTTGACCCAAATTTGGGACAGGTCTCTGGTTTTTTCAGCCCAGCATCAGAAAAACCCCAAAATTCTATTTTTTTTTTTGTAGTTTGAACCTCCTGGGCCTGAAACTTCTGAGTTTCTAAACTGAGTTTCTTTGTAATGTTTTAATTTAGGAAGACCTGGTGCTCACAGATGTTTTTATCACGAGTTTCATGTTTTAAATTCCTTTCTGCAAGACAGACTTTGTCTTTCAGTGAGGAGTTTTAGCACTCTAAACCAAAAATTCTGACTAATTGGTCACTCTTCTGACCAATAAAAATCAACCAGCTCAAAAAAGCATAGCAAGAAAACCCAGAAATAAATAAAATTAAAATCAGATTCATTCCTCAAAACAAAATTTCATCTCGTTCGTTACCACAACAACAATTTTCCATATTAAAAAAAAAATCACTCTGCTTAAATTCTTGTGACTTATAAATTTTCCAGGCTAGTCAGAGGGATATCCTGGGTTTCCACACACATTCCCAGCTCCAGAGGCACTGGTCCCACAAGGGTTGGGACCCCAATTTGATTTTAGAAAATCTCTGTTTCATCCCATACGTTCAAAAGATGAGACAAAGCTTCTCAGTTTTTGGTCTCAAGGTTGTTTATTATTTCTTATCTATAAAATTCTCTTCCTGCCCAGGAATATCTTTATAGACAAAAAACTACGTGTGACATATTTATAATTATTCCCATCACCTAGGTTAGGCAGTGAGCTTCTACTCTAAACCAACCCAAAAGTGCCAACACCATCAGTGAAGATGGAGGTGGAGAAGAAGAAAGGCTGGACACACCCAAATCCCTCCAGCCTGTCCTAAAAAATCCTAAAATCTCCATTTACACCCTGTGATATACTCATTATTACACAATTTATTACTGAGGCTCCTGAGCCTGAAGTTTCTGAGTTTCCAGACTCAGTTTCTTCGTGGTGTGTTGGTTCAGGAACACCTGGTTCTCACAGGCTTGGCATAAACATTGCAAGTTTTATTGGAACAAGAGTGGATTATGAGGAAACTGAGTCTGGAAACTCAGAAACTCAGACCCAGGAGCCTCAGTAATAAATAGTGTAATAATGAGTATATCACAGGGTGTAAATGGAGATTTTAGGATTTTTTTGTAGAGGGGTTTTTGGGGACAGGATGGAGGGATTTGGGTGTGTCCAGCCTTTCTTCTTCTCCACCTCCATCTTCACTGATGGTGTTTGTAGTGTGAGGCTCCTGGGTCTGAAGTTTCTGAGTTTCCAGACTCGGTTTCTTCATGATGTTTTGGTTCAGGAAGACCTGGTTCTCACAGGCTTGGCATAAACATTGCAAGTTTTATTGGAACAAGGGTGAATTATGAAGAAACTGAGTCTGGAAACTCAGAAACTTCAGACTCAGGAGCCTCACACTACAAACACCATCAGTGAAGATGGAGGTGGAGAAGAAGAAAGGCTGGACACACCCAAATCCCTCCAGCCTGTCCTAAAAAATCCTAAAATCTCCATTTACACCCTGTGATATACTCATTATTACACAATTTATTACTGAGGCTCCTGAGTCTGAAGTTTCTGAGTTTCCAGACTCAGTTTCTTCACAATTCACTCTTGTTCCAATAAAACTTGCAATGTTCATGCCAAGCCTGTGAGAACCAGGTGTTCCTGAACCAACACATCATGAAGAAACTGAGTCTGGAAACTCAGAAACTTCAGACCCAGGAGCCTCAGACTACAAACACCACCAGTGAAGATGGAGGTGGAGAAGAAGAAAGGCTGGACACACCCAAATCCCTCCATCCTATCCCCAAAAACCCCTCTACAAAAAAATCCTAAAACCTCCATTTTAATATATAATTATGACGCTATTCAAACTGCTGTGGCTTTTATCCCCTCATGTAAAGGTGGGAATTTGCTCCATGGTTTATAACGGAACCCCTGGTGCTCTGGGCTGTGTGCCAGGGGCTCAGAGCCCCTGGCAGCTCCAGATTCCCAGAGGGATGCCCCGAGCTCTGCCTGGTGCCACCTCTGTCCCTGCAGATGCTCCGGTGCCAACGCCCGTCCCCAACGGCCGGCCCGGCAGCCTGGAGAAGGACCTGGACCTCTTTGCATCCGTGGGCTCCAGCTCCGAGGGCAGGAAGGTGAGCTGGGAATGCTGGGAATCGGGAAAGGCTGCTGGGGTGCTAGAACCATGGGGTCATTTGGGATGGATGGGGTGTTTGTGCCAGGGTGCTGCAGCCAGCTGGGGATGCTGCCTGAAATCGTCAGCTGAATTTCCCTGAATTCATCACAGCCACACAACAGTGTGCTGCCTGAAATCTTCATCTGAATTTCCCTGAATTCATCACATCAGTGATGTGCATCGAATCTTTATCTGAATTTCCCTGAATTCATCACATCAGTGATCTGCCCAAAATCTTCATCTGAATTTCCCTGAATTCATCACATCAGTGATCTGCCCAAAATTTTTATCTGATTTTCCCTGAATTCATCACATCAGTGATCTGCCCAAAATTTTTATCTGATTTTCCCTGAATTCATCACATCAGTGATCTGCCCGAAATTTTTATCTGATTTTCCCTGAATTCATCACATCAGTGATCTGCCCATAATCTTTATCTGAATTTCCCTGAATTCATCACATCAGTGATGTGCCTGAAATCTTCATCTGAGTTTCCCTGAATTCATCACAGCCACACAGCAGTGGGCTGCCCAAAATCTTCATCTGAATTTCCCTTCTTTCATCACATCAGTGATCTGCCTCGAATCTTTATCTGATTTTCCCTTATTTCATCACATCAGTGATCTGCCCAAAATCTTTATCTGATTTTCCCTTAATTCATCACATCAGTGATCTGCCTCGAATCTTCATCTGAATTTCCCTTATTTCATCACATCAGTGATCTGCCCAAAATCTTCATCTGAATTTCCCTGAATTCATCACATCAGTGATCTGCCCGAAATCTTCATCTGAATTTCCCTTAATTCAACCCTCAAAATCTCCTTTTCCCGTGTCAAACCTGTTAGGAAAGTGAATTTGTAAATATTAGGGGTTCATGTTTAAAAAGGGTTTTTTTTTTTTTTGCTTTATTTGAATAAAGGGAGAGGTTTTGGGGTGAGGTTTTTTTAAGGGGTGTTCCCTTGGGGTTTCTCAGATTTTTGGGAGATGCAGGTTCTTTTTTTATCTGTATTTTATCTTCATCTCTCTCTTTCCCCACTGGCTGAGGTGCTGAGAGGCACAGAGTGCCCAGAATGCCTGAATACTTAAGATTCTCTTCTAATCTATAACCCTCCCTTTTAATTGTTAATTTTTATGGAATTTATGTTTTTTCTTTCCTGTTTTTCTTATTTTTAATATCTAATTTTATATAGCACTAAACTTGCAGTCACTTATAAAAGCAAATTGTTTTTTTCATTTATCAATCAGTAGAATCTTTCTTATTCTTTTTCCTCTTAACACTAGTTTTATTTACCAAAATTTTGTTTATAAAAACAAACCCATCATTCTTCTCAAAGCCACCACCCCTGTATGTGGGTGGATATTCCCCATTTCTTTTCCCTTGGATATTCCTCATTTTTCCCTCATCCCAGTATGTGGATGGGTATTCCCCATTTATTTTCTCCTGGATAGATATTCCTCATTTTCTCCTGGCTGGATTTTCCCCATTTCCCCTGGCTGGATATTTCCCATTTCTTTCCCCTGGCTGGATATTCCCCATTTCCCCTGGCTGGATTTTCCCCATTTCCCCTGGCTGGATTTTCCCCATTTTTTTCCCCCTGGCTGGATATTCCCCATTTCTATTCCCCCTGGCTGGATATTCCCCATTTCTATTCCCCCTGGCTGGATTTTCCCCATTTTTTTCCCCCTGGCTGGATTTTCCCCATTTTTTTCCCCCTGGCTGGATATTCCCCATTTCCCCTGGCTGGATATTCCCCATTTCCCCTGGCTGGATATTCCCCATTTCCCCTGGCTGGATATTCCCCATTTCCCCTGGCTGGATATTCCCCATTTTTTTCCCCCTGGCTGAATTTTCCCCATTTTTTTCCCCCTGGCTGGATATTCCCCATTTCTATTCCCCTGTCTGGATTTTCCCCATTCCCCCTGCCTGGATATTCCCCATTTTTTCCCCCTGGGGCTGCTTTTTGCCCTTCTCCTCTCTCTTTGCCCCAGGTCGTTGGTTCCATGCCGACCTCCGGAAGCGCCGGCTCCGTTCCCGAAAATCTGAATCTCTTCCCGGAGCCCGGAGGCAAAGGGGAGGACGTGGGCAAGAAGCAGCTCTCCAAAGACTCCATCCTGTCCCTGTATGGCTCCCAGACCTCCCAGGTGCCAGCCCAAGGTAACCCTGGACTGCCAGGAGAGGTGGGAATGGGGGTGGGGATCCCCCGGAAGCGCAGGGCGGGTTGGGTGGGAAGGGGATGTGGAGCTCAGCCCGTTCCAGCCCTGCACTTCCCACTGGCCCAGGGGGATCCAGGCTGGCCTGGGCACTGCCAGGGATCCAGGGATCCCCAGCTGCTCTGGGAAATGCAGCCCAGCCCCTCACCCAGTCCTCATACAGGGAGGAATTCCTGCCCAGAATCCAACCTGGCGTTGGGAATCAGGGAGGAATTCCTTCCCAGAATCCAGCCTGGCATTGGGAATCAGGGAGGAATTCCTTCCCAGTGTCCAAGCTGGCCCTGGGAATCAGGGAGGAATTCCTTCCCAGTGTCCAAGCTGGCACTGGGAATCAGGGAGGAATTCCTTCCCATTATCCAACCCAACCCTCCCCTCTGGCCCTGGGAATCAGGGAAGAATCCCTTCCCATTATCCAACCCACCCTGTTCTCTAGCACTGGGAATCAGGGAAGAATCCCTTCCCCATTTCTCAGTGCCTGGGAATCAGGGAAGAATCCCTTCCCATTATCCAAGGTGGCCCTGGGAATCAGGGAAGAATCCCTTCCCATTATCCAACCCACCCTGTTCTCTAGCACTGGGAATCAGGGAAGAATCCCTTCCCATTATCCAACCCACCCTGTTCTCTAGCTCTGGGAATCAGGGAACAATCCCTTCCCATTATCCAACCCACCCTGTTCTCTAGCTCTGGGAATCAGGGAAGCAATCCCTTCCCATTATCCAACCCACCCTGTTCTCTAGCTCTGGGAATCAGGGAACAATCCCTTCCCATTATCCAACCCACCCTGTTCTCTAGCTCTGGGAATCAGGGAACAATCCCTTCCCATTACCAACCCACCCTGTTCTCTAGCTCTGGGAATCAGGGAACAATCCCTTCCCATTATCCAACCCACCCTGTTCTCTAGCTCTGGGAGGAAAATAAATCCAGGGAACAAACATCCCTTCCCATTATCCAACCCACCCTGTTCTCTAGCTCTGGGAATCAGGGAACAATCCCTTCCCATTATCCAACCCACCCTGTTCTCTAGCCTGGGAATCAGGGAACAATCCCTTCCCATTATCCAACCCACCCTGTTCTCTAGCTCTGGGAATCAGGGAACAATCCCTTCCCATTATCCAACCCACCCTGTTCTCTAGCTCTGGGAATCAGGGAACAATCCCTTCCCAGAATCCAACCTGGCATTGGGAATCAAGGAAGAATCCCTTCCCATTACCCAACCCCCCCTCCCCTCCAGCCCTGGGTCTCCACTCCCACCCATCCCCGCCCCAATAATTCCCTCCTCCAGCTCCCCCGGAGAGCATCACCCATCCCAACCCCCCTCTGACCCTGGCTCTCCCAGCATCTGGAGGCGAGCTCTGCTTGGAATTCTGCCCTCCCAGCCCTGACTCTTCCCCACTCCCTACCTGCCTTTTCCCCAGGAGCGATGTTCATGGCGCCTCCTCAGCTGGGCTACCCCGCCGCTCCCTACCCGGCATTCCCGGCGGTTCCCCTGCCAGCGGCGTCATGGGGGGCATGGTGGCCCCATCCGTGGGGATGCTGGCCCAGCCGGGGGCCGCCGGCGTGGTGGCCCCCGTGGCCATCCCGGCGGGCTACGTGGGCAGCGTGCTGGGCGTCGCCAGCGGGCTGCTGGCCGCTCCGCAGCCGGGCTTCGTGGCCGCCGTGCCCCAGCCCGTGTTCGGCGTGCCGCCGGCGCAGCACCTGCCCTGGAACCTCGCCCAGGTGAGGGGGGCACGGAGCCCCGGGGGGCTCTGCCCTGCCAGGAGGGCTTGGGGTTCAAGGTGGGGCTTGTGCCTGGTGTGGGGGGTTTGGGGTGGGGAGGGGGCGGTCACGGTTTGGTCGCTCGGGTCGGAGCGCTGGGGTGGCACCAGGGGTGGGGATTGCAGGGTTTGAGCGCTCTGCCCGTGGAGAAATTCCTGCTGGTATCCAATCCTGATGGCCTGAGCTGCCTTCTCATGCAGAAATTCCTGCTGGTATCCAACCCCAAAGGCCTGAGCTGCCTTCCCATGCAGAAATTCCTGCTGGTATCCAACCCTGATGGCCTGAGCTGCCTTCCCATGCAGAAATTCCTGCTGGTATCCAACCCTGATGGCCTGAGCTGCCTTCCCATGAAATTCATTGTAAATGTATCCTGCTGTCCCGAATCCTGACCCTGAAATCAGCCTTCCATGAGAAATTCCTGCTGGTATCCAACCCTGATGCCTGAGCTCCTTCCCATGCAGGAATTCACTGCTGGGATTCCAACCCCAAAAGCCTGAATGCTTCCATGCAAAATTCCCTGCTGGTATCCAACCCTGATGTGCCGAGCTGCCTTCCATGAGAAATTCCTGCTGTATCCAACTGCCCTCAAATCCTCCGTCCCTGGAGATTCTAGACCATCATGGGCAATTCCAAGGCTTTCCATGGAGAAATTCCTGCTGGTATCCAACTGCCCTCAAACCCTCCATCCCTGGGGACCCAAACCTCCTGGGCAATTCCAAGGCTTTCCATGCAGAAATTCCTGCTAATACCAACCCTGACCTCCAATCCTCCCTCCCTGGATCAAACATCCTGAGTGATTCCAACCTTTCCATCGAAATCCTGCTGATATCCATCCTGGCCATCAAATCCTCCCGCCCTGGGATTCCAAACCTCCCTGCAATTCAGCTTTCCCATGGCAGAAATTCCTCTGATATCCAACCTGCACTCAAATTCCTCTCATCCTGGGATTCCAAACCATCCTGGCAATCCAAGGCTTTCCATGGAAATCCTCCTGATACACACCCTGAAGACCTGACACCTTCCCATGCAGAAATTCCTGCTGATACCCAACCTGCCCTCAAATCCTTCCCCCTGGATTCCAACCCCTGGGATTCCAAGACCTCACATCTTCCCATGGAAAATCCTATGATATCCAACCTGAAGGCATAACCACCTTCCCATGGAGAAAATTCCTGCTGGTATCCAACCTGCCCTCAAATCCTTGTCCTGAGATCCAGACTCCCTGGGCAATTCCAAGCTCCCCACAAAATTCCTGATATCCAACCTGTCCTCAATCCTTCTGCCCTGGGATTCCAGACATCATGGACAATTCAAGGCCTTTCCATGGAAAAATTCCTGCTGATATCCAACCTGCCCTCAAGTCCTCCATCCTGGGACTCCAATCATCCTGAGTGATTCCAGGCCTTTCATGGAGAAATCCTGCTGATATCAACCTGCCTCAAATCCTCCCTCCTGGGGATTCCAAACTCCTGGCATTCCAAGGCTTTCCCATGCAGAAATTCCTGCTGATCTCCAACCTGCCCTCAAATCCTCTCATCCCTGGGGATTCCAAACCATCCTGAGTGATTCCAAGGCCTTTCCATGGAGAAATTCCTGCTGATATCCAACCTGCCCTCAAATCCTCCCGTCCCTGGGGATTCCAAACCCCCTGGGCAATTCCAAGGCTTTCCCATGCAGAAATTCCTGCTGATATCCAACCTGCCCTCAAATCCTCTCATCTCTGGGGATTCCAAACCATCCTGGGCAATTCCAAGACCTCACCAGTCTTCCCATGGAGAAATTCCTACTGATATCCAACCCTGAAGGCATAACCACCCTTCCCATGGAGAAATTCCTGCTGGTATCCAACCTGCCCTCAAATCCTCCCGTCCCTGGGGATTCCAGACCTCCCTGGGCAATTCCAAGGCTCTCCCATGCAGAAATTCCTGCTAATATCCAACCTGCCCTCAAATCCTCCCGTCCCTGGGGATTCCAAACCTCCCTGGGCAATTCCAAGGCTTTCCCATGCAGAAATTCCTGCTAATATCCAACCTGCCCTCAAATCCTCCCATCCCTGGGGACTCCAGACCTCCCTGGGCAATTCCAAGGCTTTCCCATGCAGAAATTCCTGCTAATATCCAACTGCCCTCAAATCCTTCTGTCCCTGGGGATTCCAGACCATCATGGACAATTCCAAGGCCTTTCCATGGAAAAATTCTTGCTGATATCCAACTGCCCTCAAATCCTCCCATCCCTGGGGATTCCAAACCATCCTGGGCAATTCCAAGGTCTTCCCATGGAAAAATTCCTGCTGGTATCCAACCTGCCCTCAAGTCCTCCCATCCCTGGGGATTCCAAACCATCCTGGGCAATTCCAAGGCCTTTCCATGGAAAAATTCCTGCTGATACACAACCCTGAAGACCTGACCACCCTTCCCATGCAGAAATTCCTGCTGATACCCAACCTGCCCTCAAATCCTCCCATCCCTGGGACCCTCCAAACCATCCTGGGCAATCCCAAGGCCTTTCCACGGAGAAATTCCTGCTGCTGTCCCTGGAGTGCTGCCATGCTGGGGAGGCAGAGCCTGCTGCCCTGGAGGGCACCATGAGCAGCCCTGACCCCTCTGCTGTCCCTTTGCAGGTGACCCAGCAGATGGCTGGGATGAACTTCTATGGAGCCAATGGAATGCTGGGCTATGGACAGTCCATGGGAGGAGCAGCAGGAGCAGGAGGAGGAGGAGGAGGAGGAGGAGCAGCCCAGGGCAGCAATGCCTCCCTCAGCTCCCCGCTGTGGAAATGAGCCCTCGCTCGCACGCGACCATTTCTGCCTTTGTTCTGTTCTCCAAACTCGCTCCATGAGACATCCAGGGTTTCTTATTTTGGCTTTCAGGTTTAGGGGGGAGGAACACAGCCCAAACCTGAATTTAATTTTTTTTTTTTTTTTTTTCCATCTCCCCCCCTTCTCTGAGCTCCATCTCTGCCTTTCCACTGTCACAGCCACGGGGCCAGCTCGGAGTGGCCAGGCCACGAGCTGCCCATCCTCAGCACAGTCAATGCACACAGGGAGGGTTCCCTCCCTGCACAAAGCTCCTCCAGAGCTCCTGGGTAGCACTTGATGCCCCTGCTGGGCACCTGGGCACAGCTGGGATTGGGAAATCTGGACTGAATCCCAGCATTTCTCACTTCAACTCCAGTGTTAGCTGATTTCTTTTTTATTTTTGGGGTGGGGGGACCTCGTTTGGTGCTGAGGAACTGGATTTAAGCCGAGCCCAGGGGCAAGCAAGCCTTGCTACCTCTTCCCTCGAGGGGAGCTCTCCCTGCTCCCACCCTCCTTTGGAACCAAAGTCCTTGGGAAAAGCCCTCTCCCACCCCCTCCCTGAGCCAGCAGGAATCTCGCCCGGCGCGGGGGCAAAGCCTATGGAATGTGAAAAACCTTGCACTGCAGAGGGAATTTTCTGGCTGGCGTTGGGGATTCGATGGAATTTCACTTTGAACAATCTCTAACCACAGTGAATTCTCCGGGGGCCCAGAGCCCTGTGCAAGTTTTCTTACACTTTTAAAAATGACATCCTAATTTATAGTTTGTTTTTTTTTTCCATATTTTTTTTTTTCCTGTTTTGTTTCGTTCTCGTCGTCGTCGTTCCTTGTGTAAAATCCCGATTCCCCCTTCCCCCCTTTCCTGGCTCGCTTGGGACATTTTAATCTTAGGCAGATTTCTTTTCTCATCTCCAGTAGAACCCAAAACTGCTTCAAAAGTCAGCAAGAAGTCGGACTTGTGGTCTGCTCTCTCCTGTGGATATGTAAATTCCCAAATAAAACATTGCAGTGGACTCCTCTGGTGCTGGTGGTCACTCCAGGCGTGGGAATTCCGGGAATTTCATCCCAAAAAACAAGCCCAGACTGCCTTGTGCTTTGGGCTCTGTCCCAAAATGCCAGGGAGCTGAGGGAGCAGAGCCAGGGGCCTGGAAGAATCCAAAGTTGACACTTTTGTATACAAACCCCTCAGCTTTGGGATGGGGGAAGGTGGAGCAGAATTCCTGCAGGAAATTGTTTCATCCCAGCTTTAACTCCGTTGTTTCAACCCTTTTAAACTCGGCTTTAACAAAAAAAAAGTGAGAATTGTGGAATTCCAGAGTGGTTTGGGTGCCATTCCACCCTCTGGGATAAAAGTGTGCCCCATTTTTAGGGATGGAGCTTCCCTGGGAATTCCAGCCCAGGGAGGAATTTCATCCCAAAATCCCACCCAACCCTGCCCAATTCCCATTTTTCCTGTCCCTCCCCATTTTTCTTGGGAAGCTGGAGGAGGATTTGGGAAGCAGGGAGGTTTTGGGGGATCCTTTATTCATTATGGGATTTCTTTCTTCAAGTCAAACCTGCTTTTTCCAGGAAAAAAAAAAAAAAAAGAAAAACAGGTTTTATCCCATTCCCCTCTTTCCCATGAGGAATTGTGGGATGATTTTTATTTAAGGGAAAAAAAAAAACCAAAACTCAAGCACAGGAAAAAGTTTTCAAGCTGGCTTTAATCATCTCCACTTGCTGCCCCAATACTGTACATGCAAAGCCAATTAAAAGGTGAATAATTCAGCTTTTCCTCCCTTTTTTTTTTTTTTTTTTTGGGAAGGAAAATCTCAGGAATATTTTACAAAAAAACAACGTGCACCCTCAGAGCCGTCGGTCCTGCAGATAGAAACCACAAAAATACAAGAGTTTGACATTTAAGAAAGGACCACACACATAGAAAACGGGACAGGACACAGGTAGAAAATTCCATTTTTTGTTTGTTTTTGGAAATATTCCCACTTTTTTTCTGTCCCAAACCCATCCCCTTTTTCTTGGGTGTGGGACTGGGGCTCCAAGGATGCTCCAGTTCCCCCCCTTCCCCAGGGATTTTTGGGGAGGGTGGAGTTGTGGAATGGGAGGAATCTGTCATTAAACCCAGTTGAGCACAAATTACAGGGGGGAGGTGGAGTCATTGTTCCCATCCCAGCTCCCAGAAATCCTAAAATATCCAAGGGAAATCTTCTCCTGGCTCTCCTTGTCACCTTCTCCTTTAGTGCTAATTAACTCGTGGTTAATTAAGCTCTGACACTTCCTCACCTCTCCCTGGGATCCTTTTCCAGGCAGATTTTGGGGGATTTGAGGCTGGAAAATGGGAGGGGTTTGGGGTCCTTGTGGGACCAATCCCTCCTTTCAGCTTCCAAGGGTTTGGAATTCCTGGCAGAGCCCTGGGAGCATCTCCTGGCCTTTAATCCCTCATCATTCCCCTTTTTTTTTTTTTTTATTTTTTTCCCCTTTTATTTTATTTTTAATGGACACCAAACCAGTCTGGAATTCCACAATTCCCTTTTAATCCCCCTCAAACTTGTCAGGGGGAAGCTGGGTTGAAAGATTCCTCATTATGGATAAAATCCCTCCATGTGCAATGGAAAACCCGGAATTTTTGGATGGGATAAACATTCCCAAACTTCACTTTTTACCTCCTAAAAAACCCCTCAGGGCTTTTCCCTTTGTTTTTTATTTCCCTGGCGCTGCTGCCAACCCAAATTCCAGGAGAAATTCCCAACTTTGCCTTGCCCAGAGCTGCTTTTAGGGGCAAACTTGAGGGGTTAATGACAGATTCCAGAGTGCTGGAGCATCCTGAACATTCCAGGTGCTCATTCCTGGGATGAATTCCGAGCTGGGGACAGGAGGAGGATGGGATGGGATGGGATGGGATGGATTGGAATGGGATGGGATGGGATTCTCTCCTTTCATGAAAAGATCAAAGCCCTTTAAGAAAACAAGGCCACCAACTTCAAAGTGCTCTGAACATTCAGGGGCTCCCCCGGGATGGGGAATTCCTTCAGGATATTCCCTGGGCTGGGAGAAAATTCCCATGGGAGCCAGAGGGAGCTGGGATCCTGCAGGGAATTGGGAGCAGCATTCCTCACCTGGTCCCCCAAGGCAGGGTCACCTTCCCTGCCTGCTCCAGGGGCTCCTTGGCCATCCAGGAGCTCGGGACAGGGATTTGGAGAGGGATTTGTGCCCTTCCAAAGGATTTGGAAAAGGATTTGTGCCCTTCCAAGGGCTTGGGACAGGGATTTGTGCCCTTCCAAAGGATTTGGAGAGGGATTTGTGCCCCTCCAAGGGCTTAGGACAGGGATTTGTGACCCTCCAAAGGATTTGGAATGGGATTTGTGCCCCTCCAAGGGGTTTGGAGAGGGATTTTTGCCCTTCCAAGGGATTTGGAAAAGGATTTTTTGCCCTTCCAAAGGATTTGGAAAAGGATTTGTGCCCTTCCAAGGGCTTGGGACAGGGATTTGTGCCCTTCCAAAGGATTTGGAGAGGGATTTGTGCCCCTCCAAGGGGTTTGGAGAGGGATTTGTGACCCTCCAAAGGATTTGGAAAGAGATTTGTGCCCCTCCAAGGGGGTTGGAGAGGGATTTTTGCCCTTCCAAAGGATTTGGAAAAGGATTTTTGCCCTTCCAAAGGATTTGGAAAAGGATTTGTGCCCTTCCAAGGGCTTGGGACAGGAATTTGTGCCCCTCCTAAGGATTTGGAAAGGGATTTGTGCCCCTCCAAAGGATGTGGAGAGGGATTTTTGCCCCTCAAAAGAATTTGGAGAGGGATTTGTGCCCCTCCAAGGATTTGGAAAAGGATTTTTGCCCTTCCAAGAGCTTTGGAGAGGGATTTTTGCCCTTCAAAAGGATTTGGAGAGGGATTTGTGTCCCTTCAAGGGACTTGGAAAAGGATTTTTGCCCTTCCAAGAGCTTTGGACAGGGATTGTGCCCTTCCAAGGGATTTGGAGAGGGCTTTGGAGAGGGATTTGTGCCCCTCCAAGGGATTTGAGAGGGATTTGTGCCCCTCCAAGGATTGGATGGGGATTGGCCTCAAGGATTGGAGAGGGATTTGTGCCCTTCCAAGGGTGGGAGCAGCGCTGGATTTTGGAACTGAGCCCCTCGCCCACCCCTGGAGGGGCTGCTGGCCAGGGAGGATGGAAAAGGAGCACAGGGATCCCTCTGGATCATCCCTCCAGCCCTGGAATTCCCTTGCCTTGGGCTCAAACCCCAGAGGGAGCAGGGTCGGGAGCCGCCCACCCCAATCATGGATTGCTTTTCATTCCACAGGGAAGCAAAAAAAACCAAAAAAACAAACAAAAAAAAAAAAAAAAAACCTGGATGTGGCCGAGTGCACAAGCTCTGGGTCCTAAAGGAATGGAAAAAGTGGGAAAGGGGCAGGATCCAAGGCAAAGGAAAGGATGAGGTAATAGCAACCAGCAGAGCTCCTGGCCCTGGGGGAGCACTGGGACCTGCGGGATTCTCCCGGATTCCTGGAGTCCATCCCGGGGTTCCTGAGGGCTGCTCAGGGGTCCCACAACGTTGGAGGTTCCTCAGTCACCCACACCAACACTTGGACACTTTTCCAAGGTTTTTTTTAAACCCAAAATCTTCCTCAGGTGAGCGGGATTGTCCCACCCCCAAAATTCCAAAATTCTGACCTTGTTATTTGGGATGCTTTTTTTTTTTCCCCCACCCTAAAAGGTTTTTCCTGCAGCTTTTCAACTCCTGAAAATGATTTTCACACTTTTAACCACCCAGCCAAGGACTGGGAGGGGATTTCTCCATGAAAAAGAAATCCTGCCTTGTCCCTGGAATGCCCCAGGATGGGGCTGGAATTTGCTGGATTTTTTTTTCCTTTCCCACCCAAACCAGCCTGAGATCCTGTGGAGCAGAGGGAAAACCTCCAGTTGGAACAGCTTTGCTACAAAAACTTTGGAAAAGACCCTTGGCACAGCAGGATGCAAACCCTGCTGCTCCTGCAGGGAATTCTGCAGCTCCAGCTGCAGCCATGAAATCCCGAGGGAAAACAGGGAGAGCTCTTCCCATCCAGGTTGGATTCAGCCTGGCCAGTGATCTGCACAATCCTGGTTTTTTTCCAAACCAATCCCGCATCTTCCAGAGGTTCCCACATCCGGGCATTTGCCATCCATCCCAAAAGAAGCATCTGAATCAACTGGAAGAAAAATTTTCCGCCTGGAAAAACATCCCTGGTGCAGGTTTGTTTTTTTTTTTGGGATTATTTCATATAATCAGGAAAAACCCTCCCTGCCCTGCTGGGCTTGGTGAGTCCAGGTGGGAATTGCAGAATCCAGGCTGGATTTCCCAAGTTGTGGAGTCAGGCAGTGAACAGAAGAGATTCCAAAGGGAATCCTGAGCCCATTCCTGAGGAATTCCTGGGCTCTTTGGAGCTCCCAGCTCCTGGAGGAAAGCTTGGCACAGCTGGGAAAGGTGGAGGGAATTTTCCCTCCCTCCTCTCTGTGGCGGTAGGTTCAGGGAATTGGTGCTGGATTCCACTGGAATTTTGGGAAATCTCCATCCCAAACCTCCCCTCCCAGGTTTTCAGCGTGCCCTGAAGGTGATGAATCAGGAGCTGGATGCTGACTGATCCCAATTTCTTGGAATTTTTCACTGGGTTTTTGGCAAATCTGGCCCATTCCCAGGCTGCTGGAAAAGCAGGGATAACTCAAGCCTGGAATCTCGGAGTGTTTTCTGTGCTTTCTGTGAATTTTGTCAGCTTCTAGGGGATGTTTCAGCATCATTCCAAGGTTGTTTTGGTTTTTTTTGTCAAATCCATCCTCGTGATTCCAGCTGGGGGTTTGGATTTCAGTGTCAGGCGGGGGCTGCTCCTCTCTGCTGGGGGCTGGGTGTCAAACGAGCTGCAAAACTGATTGAATTCCATATTCATTCCTCTTTCCAGGAAAAAAAGAAAAAAAACCAACTCTGGCAAATCCAGTGATTTGGATTTTTTTCTTGATAGAAAACAGAGGAAATCATCGAACTTCGAAATTCCTTGCAGGGAATTTTGCAAATCAAACTGCACATCGAAAAAAAAAAATGCCCTTGGTGAGAAAATATTCCCCCAGAAAAGCAACAAAAAAATCCAACCTTGGAGTGCAGGAATTTCTCCTGGGATGGAGTTGATTTCCTCAGGAGCTGGCCTGGGGCTCACTTTGGGATTTTTGGGTGTCTTGGCTGGGTTTTTCCCTTTTTGAGGAAGGAAAACATCTGACACGAGGTGCTGGGGTTGAGAAACGAGCAGCTGATGTGGCAACCCAGCTGTGGGTTTCTGGCACAATCCCAGCTGTGGATTTCTCTCCCCCCCAGTTTGGCTTTCCCACACCAGTTTAATTTGGGTCCTTCCTACTGGGAAACGAGCAGCAGCCCCTGAAGGGAAGGAGGGAATGTTTTCCTGGATTTTGGTGTCGCTCTGTGATGTTCCCACTTCTCCAGGAGCAGGAGGAGCCCCTTGCTCTTTGTCCTTGTCACCTCAACTCGTCCTCAGAGCCAAAATCTTTGGGTTTTCTTCATTCCCAGGTGGAATTTCCGCGGGATTTTTCCAACAGAAATCCAGGATGCGTGGGATGACTGGGCAGGGTGGGATGATCCGGCAGGGTGGGATGGGATGGGATGGGATGATTCCGGGCAGGGTGGGATGATCCGGGCCGGGTGGGATGGGATGATCCCGGGCAGGATGGGATGGGATGATCCCGGCAGGATGGATGATCCGGGCAGATGGGATGATCCCAGGCAGGATGGGATGATCCCGGCAGGATGGGATGGGATGATCCTGGCAGGGTGGGATGATCCCGGGCAGGATGGGATGGGATGATCCCGGGCAGGGTGGGATGATCCCGGGCAGGATGGGATGATCCCGGGCAGATGGGATGGGATGATCCCGGCAGGGTGGGATGATCCGGGCAGGATGGGATGATCCTGGGCAGGGTGGGATGATCCGGCAGGGAAGGTGATCCTGGTAGGGTGGGATGATCCGGGCAGGATGGGATGATCCTGGCAGGGTGGGATGATCCGGGCAGGATGGGATGATCCTGGCAGGGTGGGATGATCCTGGCAGGGTGGGATGATCCCAGCAGGGAAGGATGATCCTGGGCAGGGTAGGGTGATCCTGGCAGGGTGGGATGATCCCGGGCAGGCTGGGATGATCCCGGCAGGCTGGGATGATCCCGGCAGGATGGGATGATCCCGGCAGGGTGGGATGGGATGATCCGGGCAGGGTGGGATGGGATGATCCGGGCAGGGAAGGATGATCCTGGCAGGGTGGGATGATCCCGGACAGGGTAGGATGATCCTGGCAGGGTGGGATGATCTCGGCAGGATGGGATGATCCCGGCAGGGTGGATGGGATGATCCGGGCAGGGAAGGATGATCCTGGCAGGGTGGGATGATCCCGGACAGGGTAGGATGATCCTGGCAGGGTGGGATGATCTCGGCAGGATGGGATGATCCGGCAGGTGGGATGGGATGATCCGGGCAGGGTGGGATGGGATGATCCGGGCAGGGAAGGATGATCCTGGCAGGTGGGATGATCCCGGACAGGGTAGGATGATCCTGGCAGGGTGGGATGATCTCGGCAGGATGGGATGATCCGGCAGGGGGATGGGATGATCCGGGCAGGGAAGGATGATCCTGGCAGGGTGGGATGATCCCGGACAGGGTAGGATGATCCTGGCAGGGTGGGATGATCTCGGCAGGATGGGATGATCCCGGCAGGGAAGGATGATCCTGGCAGGGTGGGATGATCTCGGCAGGATGGGATGATCCCGGCAGGAAGGATGATCCGGCAGGGAAGGATGATCCTGGCAGGGTGGGAGGTTTCTGGCAGGCACGGAGCAGGAGGAATGTGGGAATGCAGCGGGGGTGGGAAGGAGCAGAACGTCCCTGCTCAGCTCCCTGCTGTGCCCACGCTCCTGCTCCTGGGACAATCCCACCGTGGTGGCACATTTGGAGTTTTCCTCTCAGAATCGAGTTGGTGAAGCCAGAGGGAAGAGAGGCAGCTTGGAGGAGCAGAAAAGCTTTTCCCTTTCAGGATGCTTTTCCTCTCGGGATGCTTTTCCTCTCGGGATGCTTTTCCTCTCGGGATGCTTTTCCTCTCGGATGCTTTCCTCTCGGGATGCTTTTCCTCTCGGGATGCTTTTCCTCTCGGGATGCTTTTCCTCTCGGGATGCTTTTCCTCATGGAGAGTCAAAAATCCAGGTGCAGGCTCAGCCAGGTGGAGCCTCGTGGGATTCTCTTTGCCAGCACTCCCTTGGCCTCGTGGAATTGCTCCGTGCTCGGGAGAGAACAGCGAGTCCAAGGCGGATTTTGTTCCTGTCTCAGCACTCAGGGCACCGAGTTTGCTCCCCAAACCACCCCAGGTTCAGCACATCCCACATTCCCAGAGCTCTCCATCCCGGAATTCTCCAAGCAGAGGAGGATTTCACCCTTCAAGGGGGGGAAAGGATGAACTTTTCCCCATCCCAGGGTCCAGCCAGTTCCCTTCTCGGTGGTCTGGAGTGGGCAAAGTCACAGCAGCAGCTCCCAGTCCCCGTCACGGTTTTGGGGTGGTGGGACCCCAAGTGTGGGCTTGGAGACCCCAAAGTTTGAGTTTGTAGACCTGCAGATCTGGTTTGTGGACTCCCAGGATTTGGGGTTGTGGAACTTTGGGGTTATGGAACTCCAGATTGGAGTTTGTGGAACCCCAAATTTGGGTTTTTGGAACCCCAGATTTGGGTTTATGGACCACAAGGTTTGGATTTGTGAACCCCCAAGCTTGGGGTTGGGGACCTCCAGATTTGGGTAGGTGGAACCCCAGATTTGGGGTTATGGAACCCCAAGTTTGGGTTTTTGGGCCCCAGATTTGGGGTTATGGAACACCTGGTTATCTGAGGGTTTTGGGACCCCAGATTTGGGGTCGTGGACCTCAAGGCTTGGATTTGTGAACCCTCAGGTTTGGGTTTATGATTCCCTAGATTTAGATTTGGGTTTGTCAAATCTCAGGTTTGGGTTGGTGGAACCCCAGATTTGGGGTTGTGAACCCCAAGGTCTGGATTTGTGAACCCTCAGGTTTGGGTTTGTGCCCTGCTGGGAGTGGATTTACAATTCCCCAGATTTGCATTTGTGGGCCCCAGGTTTTGGGCTTGAGGACTCCCAGGTTTGGTTTTATGGAGCCCCAGGTTTGGAGTTGGGTTTGTGGAGGGAACAGCTTCATCCCCAGAGTCTTTTCCTTCAGGTTTGGGTTTGTTCTGCTGTGGCTGAGCTGGTTCTTCATTCCCAGTGCCACCAGGAGAAGCCCAGGTGGGTTCGTTGTGCTCTGTGCATCGTGGAATTCCGTGTTTTGCCAAGAAATTATCCTATAAAAACCCCCGTGGGGAGCTTTGTGGTGAAGACTGAAGGTCAGAGCCAGCCCCATGAAATTCCCCATGAACCTCTTGTCCTCTTCCAGTCTCCTCATCTTTTGGTGTGTCGGGATTTTGTTCCTTCTCTCTTGGGAACTGATCCTTCAGGACAGTCATTGGATTTAGGAATATTTGATGAAGAAACCGAGAGTTTCTAGTGGTGTCTCCCCTGAGTAATTTCAGCAAATTTCAATAGGCACCTTCAAAAAAAGCTTCCGTAATTCCCGGGTTTGCTACAAGAACTGGATCCCTGGGAGGGAACCAAAATGCTGCTTGGAAAAACAAACAAAACGAACAAAAAAACCCCAAAAACGCTCATCCTGCTAAGGACCTCCCACTCCTTTGTCTGTCCCCCACATTCCAGAGCTGCTCTCTGAGATGTTCCCCTGGAGAGAACCAGGGTTGGATCCCGCCCCTGCTTGGAATTCAAGGATCCAGGAGGGCATCCCAGCTCTCCAGGAGGGTGTCCCAACCCCAAGGAGGATGTCCCAGACCTCGAGGGGAGAGGGCTGGAGCCTGGGAATGGAATCCCAGAGCCTGGGAATGGAATCCCAGAGCCTGGGAAGGGAATCCCAGAACCCGGGAAGGGAATCCCAGCGCCTGGAAATGGAATCCCAGAGCCTGGGAATGGAATCCCAGAGCCTGGGAAGGGAATCCCAGCACCTGGAAATGGAATCCCAGAGCCTGGGAATGGAATCCAGAGCCTGGAAATGGAATCCCAGAACCCAGGAAGGGAATCCCAGAACCCGGGAAGGGAATCCCAGAGCCTGGAAATGGAATCCCAGAGCCTGGGAAGGGAATCCCAGAGCCTGGAAATGGAATCCCAGAGCCTGGGAAGGGAATCCCAGAGCCCAGGAAGGGAATGTCACACCTTGAGGAGGACAGCCTGGTCTGGAGGAGGAGATCCCAGCTCCAAGGAGGGCATCTCCAGGAGGGGATCCAAGATCTTGGGAAGGTCATCCCAGCCCTCAGGGAGGGAATCCCAACCTCTGAGGAGGGAATCCCAGCCTTTAAGGACAGCATCCTACTCCAAGGGGGATATCCCAGACCCCAAGAAAGGTATCCTGACCCCACGAGGAGGGAATCCCAACCTCAAGGAGAGCATTCCAGACCTCAGGGAGAGCACCTGACCCCGAGGAGGGACAGCCAGACCTCAAGGAGGATGTATGAGATCCGAGGAGCTCATTCCAACCCTCGAGGAGGACATCTCAGTTCCAAGGGAGTATTCCAGACCTCGAGGAGAGCATCTAAGCTCCAAGGAGAGCATTCCAGACCTTGAGGAGAGCATTCCAGATCTCGAGGAGGACATCTCAGCTCCAAGGAGAGCGTTCCAGCCCTCGAGGAGAGCACTCCAGCCCTCCAGCTGGGAAGGAAGGGGTCCCATCCGCCAGGATCCCGGGATTCCCGCTCCGTCGCCGCCTTCTCCCACGAGGCATTCCCAGAGTTTGTCCTTGGGGTCTGGTTTGAGCGTGGTGAGACACGAGGGGAAGCCAGTGCCCCTTTCCCTGTCCCCCTCTTGCTTTGGCAATGGTCACAGGCTACATGCTCCCGGGAAAACCGAAACGAAAATTAAAAAATCGGGATCAAAAAAAAAAAAAAAAAAAAAAAATAAAATGGCCACCAAAAAGTGCTGGGAAAGCGACCAAACAGGATGAGACTGGCGGGTGTTCCCGGTCCCTCCGGAGTTCTCTTGGATATTGCAGTGAGTGAGTTGTTAGCACGTGGCAAAGCTACATAAGAGAAGATGCTACATTCCTTGGAAAACAAAAATAGTGCTGAGTCGGAGTCGTTCTGAGTTCGGCGGGGTTTGCCCCTTGGAAAGTCACCTTTTCCTCGGGGGCAGGGGGGAAAGAAGGAACCTCGTCCTCAGCCAGGCTGAGCTGCTCCCAGCGGGCTCGGGAGAGGATTGGGAGCTGCCAGGACGAGGTTTGGGAACAGTCTGGGGTCTGTGGCAGTCGCAGCCCTCGGGGGGAATTCCTGCCTCTCCTTCCCACCCGGCCCTCGCTCCCTCTCCCTTCCCGGGGAGGGCGTCCAGGGCAGATCGGTTTTTTTTTCTTCTTTTTGAAGGGGAAGGAGGTTGAAAATTAAAAAACCAAAACAAAAAAAAAAAAAAAAAAAGGAAGGAAAAAAAAAAAAGAAAAAAAAAAAAAAAAAGAGGGATATTTACAGCTCTCCACGCCCAGTTCTGCAAGGTTCTCCTTGGATGTCTCCTTCCCAATCCCACCCTCTAGGGGCAGGGGGGCTGGTGGAGCTCTCCAGGGAGGACTGGGAGAGGCGGCGGGTCAGGGGTCCGATGCTGGAGTCGGCCAGGGAGGAGGTGGGGAAGAGTTTGTACCAGCCCGAGACGGCGCTGGAGAGATCCAGCTCCTCCAGGATGATCTGGGCCATGCCCATGAAGCACTTGTGGTCCATGCGGCCGTAATCGCCCCAGACGATCACCTGCGGGCAGGGAGGGGTGGGTGGAGCCCGGGGTTCCGCGGAATCGTGGCCAGATGGGAAAACCCTGCTGTGGCCGGGGTGGGGAGAGGTCTGGGGGATGCAGGAAGGGCTCGGGGGATCCCCGGGCGTGCTCCCTGGGAGGGTGGGGAGGTGCTGGCATTCCAGATCCCAAAGGGGGCATCCCAACCCCGAGGAGAGCATCCCAACCCCGAGGAGAGCATCCCAACCCCGAGGAGAGCATCCCAGCCCTGAGGCGAGCATCCCAACCCCGAGGAGAGCATCCCAAACTCAAGGAGAGCATCCCAACCCTGAGGAGAGCATCCCAACCTCAAGAAGAGCATCCCAAACTAAAGGAGAGCATCCCAAACTAAAGGTGAGCATCCCAAACTCAAGGAGAGCATCCCAACCCTGAGAAGTGCATCCCAAACTAAAGGTGACCATCCCAACCCTGAGGAGAGCATCCCAACCCCGAGAAGAGCATCCCAACCCCAAGCAGGGCATTCTAGCCCTCAAGGAAAACATCCCAGACCTCAAGGAGAGCATCCCAACCTCAAGGAGATCATTCCAGACCCCAAAGAGAACATCCCAGACCTTGAGGAGAACATCCCAACCCCGAGGAGAACATCCCAACTGTAAGAGGGCATTCCAGACCCCAAAGAGAACATCCCAGACCTTGAGGAGAACATCCCAGACCTTGAGAACATCCCAACCCCAAGGAGAACATCCCAACTGTAAGAGGGCATTCCAGACCTCGAGGAGAACATCCCAGACCTTGAGGAGAACATCCCAACCCCAGGCAGGGCATTCCAGACCCCAAGGAGGACCCCAAGGAAGCCATCCCAGCCCAGAGAAGCCGTGGCTCTCCAACCCCTTGGCAGTGTCCCAGGAAAGGCTGGAAGGGGCTCGGAGCCACCTGGGATAGGGGAAGGTGCCCCTGCCCACCTGCAGGACTTTGCCCTGGGGACTCTCCTCGAAGAGCAGGGGCTGCTGGTACGAGGGGTCGCAGGTTTTCTTCACCACCTTGGTCTTCTTCTTGGCCAGGCAGACGCCGTTCTCCAGCAGGTAAACCTTCACGTAGGTGGCTGCCGTGGGAGACAGGGGGCAAACAGGGACGTGGAGCAGGATCCTGGGATGGTCCCACCCCCCTCCAGCCCTGCACAGCCACCTACCCGGGATGCACTTGGAGCCCATCTTTGGGATGAGCCCCCTGGCCTGGATCACGTCCACCTCCAGCTGCCCGTTGCGGTCAGCCATGCCCACGTGGACATCTCCTGCGAGGGGGGGACACACCTGGATGGACCCCTGGGACCCCCCCATCCTGCACCCCGCTGGGTGCCTGCTTTGTTGGGAATTGGGGGCTCAGAGCATGGGAAGGAGCTCGGAGAGATCTGGGTGGGAGCCCCTCCCTCCCTGTCACTGGGATTTTGCCCCTCGTGATGGGAATAAGGCTGGGATTTAGCCAGGCTGGGCCTGGGCTGGAGGATTCCCCAGGAAAAGGAGAGGCTGGGATGGGAGGGATCAGGGGCCAGGAACTCTGAGGGGTCCAACCTCCCTTTCCCCCTTTCCTTTTCCCTTTCCCTTTTCCCCTTTCCCCTTCCCCTTCCCTTCCCTCCTCTCCTGCTGGGATTTATTCAGGATCAGCTCCCAGCCCCACAGGGACAGGACAGGGGACTCCTCGGGCTGTGTCCCCAGCTGGGGACACGCTGCTGCTGGCTGGGAATTCGGACTTGGGGTGCAACTTTTGATCCCCATTTGGGATTTCCAAGGGAAAACCGGGAGTTGGTTGCAGGATGCTCGAAAAGGAAACCCCGGGGAAAGGAAACCCTGGGGAAGGCAGAGCCGCTGCTTCTCCGCTGCCCTGCGCCGAGCCCTGCACGCTCCCCTGCACAGGGCAGAGCATTCCCAGAGCAATTCCCGCACCGGGATGTGCTGGGACAGAGCCTTGGGAAGTGACACGCGGCCCCTTCCCCCTTTTCCCTCCCTCCGGAGCCTCCCTGGGCGCTGCCCCGCTCACCCATCGGGGGGGTTGCCAGGGTCTGCCGCCCCACGAGCTGCCCCGGCCCCAGCCCGTCCAGGAAATCGCTGAACTGGCTCTCTGCTCCCAGCCGGGTGGTGGGGAAGATGAACCTGCAAAGGATTTCCATGGAGCATCCCTCTGCCCATGGCGGGGGACACGCGGGGGAGAAATCCCGGCGCCGTTCCCAATCCCTGCCCCGTTCCCAATCCCGTTCCCAATCCCTGCCCCGTTCCCAATCCCAGCGCCGTTCCCAATCCCTGCCCCGTTCCCAATCCCGGCGCTGTTCCCAATCGCTGCCCCGTTCCCAATCCCTGCCCCGTTCCCAATCCCGTTCCCAATCCCTGCCCCGTTCCCAATCGCTGCCCCGTTCCCAATCCCTGCCCCATTCCCAATCCCGTTCCCAGTCGCTCGCCCCGTTCCCAGTCGCTGACTCGTTCCCAATCCCTGCGCCGTTCCCAATCCGTGCGCCGTTCCCAATCCCGTTCCCAATCCCGTTCCCGTTCCCAATCCCTGCCCCGTTCCCAATCCCTGCGCCGTTCCCAATCGTCGCCGTTCCCGTTCCCGTTCAATCGCTGCCCGTTCCCAATCCTGCCCGTTCCCAGCCGTTCCCAATCCCTGCGCCGTTCCCAATCCCTGCGCCGTTCCCAATCCCTGCCCCGTTCCCAATCCCTGCCCGTTCCCAATCCCGCTTCCCAATCCCGGGCGCCGTTCCCAATCCTGCCCCGTTCCCAATCCGTTCCCATCCCATTCCCAATCCCTGCGCCGTTCCCAATCCCTGCGCCGTTCCCAATCCTGCCCGTTCCCAATCCCGTTCCCAATCCCTGCCCCATTCCCAATCGCTGCCCCGTTCCCAATCCCTGCCGTTCCCAGTCCTGCCCCGTTCCCATCGTGCCCGTTCCCAATCCCTGCCCCGTTCCCAGTCGCTGCCCCGTTCCCAATCCCGTTCCCAGTCGTGCTGCCCGTTCCCAATCCCGTTCCCATCGTGCCCGTTCCCAGATCGCTGCCCCTTCCCAATCCTGCGCCGTTCCCAATCCGTGCGCCGTTCCCATCCCGTTCCCAATCCCTTCCCGTTCCCAATCCCTGCCCGTTCCCAATCCCTGCCCCGTTCCCAGTCCCGTTCCATCCTGCGCCATTCCCAATCCCTGCCCGTTCCCAATCCCTGCGCCGTTCCCAATCCCTGCGCCGTTCCCAGTCCCGTCCCCGTTCCTAATCCCGTTCCCAGTCCCGTTCCCGTTCCCAATCCTGTCCCTTACGTGCCGTCCGAGCTGTTGCTGTTGGTGCTGCCGTCCGTGGATTCCCGGCTGCCCTGCCGGGTCACCCTGGTCCGCATCTCCACGGCGATGCCGGTCTCGGTGCTCCTGCGGATCGTGCTGCGCAGCTTTTTGGGGCCTCCCTCTGCAATCGGAGACGGGATCGGCTCCAGCTCCCGCCCCCAGCCCTTCCCTGCCTGTTTTCCATCGTTCCCCTGAGCCCCTCTCCCCGTGCCAGGGGGACAGGGACCCACAACACCACAGGGGACAGGGACCCGCAATGGCACCGGTGTGGGCACAACCCAAAAAATTCCAAATGTCCCCTTGACCTCCAAACTTCCCTGTGCCCCTGTGCCAGGGAGACAGGAACCCACAGGTGTGGGCACAACCCCAAAGGTACCTGGTGTCCCCTTGACCTCCAAACCTCCCTGTCCCCATGCCAGGGGACAGGAACCCACAGGTGTGGGCACAACCCAAAAAATTCCAAATGTCCCCTTGGTCTCCAAACCCCTCTGTCCTCATGCCAGGGGACAGGAACCCACCGGTATGGGCACAACCCAAAAAATTCCAAATGTCCCCTTGGTCTCCAAACCCCTCTGTCCCCATGCCAGGGGACAGGAACCCACAGGTGTGGGCACAACCCCAAATGTTCCCCGTGGTCGCAATGTCCATGCAGGGAGGAACAGGGGTTGGCACTGCCCCAGGACTGTCCCGTGGGGAGTATGGCAGCATGGCATGTTGGCACTGTCCCTGGCGCTGTCCCTGGCACTGTCCCTGGCCGCACTGCTGGTTGTCCCTGTGTCCTGCCTGTCCCTGGCCTCCTTTGTGAATGTCTCCCCTGCCTGGTGTCCAGCAGTTGCCCGCTCCTGGCAGCTCCCCGGAGATCCCGGGGCTGCCAGGGCCGGGCGCTTTTGGGATCAATTTAACCCCTTCAGGGCCGCCTCGGGTGCAGCAGGGCTCCGGGTTAAAACTCAATTTTGGGTGGAGGTTTTTAGGTGCTATTTTTGGGTGTCATTTGGGTGGAGTTTTTTTTGGGTCTTTGGTGGAGGTTTAGGTGCTATTTGTGGAGTTTTTTTGGGTGTCATTTTGGGTGTGTTTTTAGGTACTATTTTTGGGGTGTCATTTTTGGGTGTAGGTTTTTAGGTGCTATTTTTGGGGTGTCATTTTTGGGTGCAGTTTTTTGGAGTGTATTTTTGGGAGGTTTAGGTGCTATTTTTGGGTGTCATTTTGGTGTAGTTTTTAGGTGCTATTTTTGGGGTGTCATTTTTGGGTGCAGGTTTTTGGAGTTCATTTTTGGTGTAGGTTTAGGTGCCATTTTTGGGTGTCATTTGGGTGTAGTTTTTTGGGGTGTCATTTTTGGTGTGGTTTTTTCGGTCATTGTGTTTTTTCAGTCACCATTTTTGTGGTGTCATTTCCAGGTGTACTTTTTTTGGGTGCCATTTCCAGACACCATTTTTACGGTGCCATTTTCAGGTGTAATTTTTTGGATGCCATTTTTGCTGGGCCATTTTCAGTGTACTTTTTTTGGTACCATTTTCGTGTATTTTTGGATGCTTCAACATTTTTACGTGCCATTTTGGTGCACTTTTTGGTTGCCATTTAGGTGTAATTTTTTGGGTGAACTTTTTTTTGGTGCCATTTTTACTGGGCCATTTTCAGCATACTTTTTTTGGGTGCCATTTTTGCTGGGTCATTTTCAGGTGTAATTTTTTGGGGTGCCATTTTTACTGGGTCATTTTCAGGTGTAATTTTTTGGGTGCCATTTTTACTGGGCCATTTTCAGGTGTAATTTTTTGGGTGCCATTTTCGTGGGCCATTTTCAGGTGTAATTTTTTGGGGCATTTTGCGGCATTTTCAGTGTCATTTTTCAGACACCATTTTCAGGTTACTTTTTTGGGTGCCATTTTGCGGCATTTCAGTGTATTTTTGGTGCCATTTTTACTGGGCCATTTTCAGGTGTAATTTTTTGGGTGAACTTTTTTTTGGTGCCATTTTTACTGGGCCATTTTCAGGCATACTTTTTTGGGTGCACTTTTTGCTGGATTTAGGAATTTTTCTGGGGCCATTTTACTGGGTCATTTTCAGGTGAATTTTTTGGGGTGCCATTTTTACGGGCCATTTTCAGGTGTAATTTTTTGGTGCACTTTTTTTGGATGCCATTTTTACTGGCCATTTTCAGTTGTACTTTTTTGGATGCCATTTTTACTGGGCCATTTTCAGGTGTAATTTTTTGGGTGCACTTTTTGGTATGCCATTTTTACTGGGCCATTTTCAGGCGTACTTTTTTGGGTGCACTTTTTTGGATGCCATTTTTACTGGGCCATTATCAGGCGTACTTTTTTGGGTGCACTTTTTTTGGATGCCATTTTTACCGGGCCATTTTCAGGTGTAATTTTTTGGCTGAACTTTTTTTCAGTGCCATTTTTACAGTGCCATTTTCAGTTGTACTTTTTTGGATGCCATTTTTACCGGGCCATTTTCAGACGTACTTCTTACTTTTAGAACACCGTTCCCAAGCACCATCCCCGGGCGCCTCCGACCACCCAAAACACACCCGGTGACCACCCCAAAAACCCCAAACCCCCCGGGAGGGGAGACCTCTCACCGGTCTGGTTGAGCTGCAGGGTACTTTTGCTCCACTGGGACAGCCCCACGATCGCCACCATCTTGGCGCCCAAGCTGGAGCGCCGCTTCTTGCTGGCGGTGAGGCTGACGGAGTCGGCGCTGCCGCGCGCGCTCTTCTCCAGGTTGTACATCTCGCCGCTGATGCTGGAGCTGCGCACCACGTTCCTGGCAGCCGAGGAGCTGGCATCCCCGTGGAACATGGTCAGCGCGCCCGCCGGCACCGGCTCTGCTGCCCGGGATCAGCTGCGGGGACAAGGCGGGGTGTCGGAGCCCAGGAGGCGTCTGGGACAGTCCTGGGGGATCCCAGCTCCGGCCAAGGGGCTCCAAAGCCTTGGCAGAGGGGTGGGAGACCCTGGCAGGGAGGCAGGGACTCCTGCGGCTTTGAGTTTGACTCGTGGAACAAATTACCAACTGTGGGTGAGGAATTAAAAGTCACAGAATTCTAGAGTGATAGTAGTAGTTATAGAGGAAATATTACCACCTGTGGGTGAGGAATTAAAAATCACAGAATTCTAGATAGAGTGATAGTAGTAGTTATAGAGGAAAAGTTACCACCTGTGGGTGAGGAATTAATCACAAAATTCTAGATAGTGTGATAGTAGTAGTTGTAGAGGAAAAGTTACCGCCTGTGAGTGAGGAATTAATCACAAAATTCTAGATAGAGTGATAGTAGTAGTTATAGGGGAAAAATTACCACCTGTGGGTGAGGAATTAAAAGTCACAGAATTCTAGAGTGATAGTAGTCGTTATAGAGGAAATATTACCACCTGTGGGTGAGGAATTAAAAATCACAGAATTCTAGATAGAGTGATAGTAGTAGTTATAGAGGAAAAGTTACCACCTGTGGGTGAGGAATTAATCACAAAATTCTAGATAGTGTGATAGTAGTAGTTGTAGAGGAAAAGTTACCGCCTGTGAGTGAGGAATTAATCACAAAATTCTAGATAGAGTGATAGTAGTAGTTATAGGGGAAAAATTACCACCTGTGGGTGAGGAATTAAAAGTCACAGAATTCTAGAGTGATAGTAGTCGTTATAGGGGAAAAATTACCACCTGTGGGTGAGGAATTAAAAGTCACAGAATTCTAGATAGCCTGATAGTAGTAGTTATAGAGGAAAAGTTACCACCTGTGAGTGAGGAATTAATCACAAAATTCTAGATAGAGTGATAGTAGTAGTTATAGAGGAAAAATTACCACCTGTGGGTGAGGAATTAAAAGTCACAGAATTCTAGAGTGATAGTAGTAGTTATAGAGGAAATATTACCACCTGTGGGTGAGGAATTAAAAATCACAGAATTCTAGATAGAGTGATAGTAGTAGTTATAGAGGAAAAGTTACCACCTGTGGGTGAGGAATTAATCACAAAATTCTAGATAGTGTGATAGTAGTAGTTGTAGAGGAAAAGTTACCACCTGTGAGTGAGGAATTAATCACAAAATTCTAGATAGAGTGATAGTAGTCGTTATAGGGGAAAAATTACCACCTGTGGGTGAGGAATTAAAAGTCACAGAATTCTAGAGTGATAGTAGTAGTTATAGAGGAAATATTACCACCTGTGGGTGAGGAATTAAAAATCACAGAATTCTAGATAGAGTGATAGTAGTAGTTATAGAGGAAAAGTTACCACCTGTGGGTGAGGAATTAATCACAAAATTCTAGATAGTGTGATAGTAGTAGTTGTAGAGGAAAAGTTACCGCCTGTGAGTGAGGAATTAATCACAAAATTCTAGATAGAGTGATAGTAGTAGTTATAGGGGAAAAATTACCACCTGTGGGTGAGGAATTAAAAGTCACAGAATTCTAGAGTGATAGTAGTCGTTATAGGGGAAAAATTACCACCTGTGGGTGAGGAATTAAAAGTCACAGAATTCTAGATAGCCTGATAGTAGTAGTTATAGAGGAAAAGTTACCACCTGTGAGTGAGGAATTAATCACAAAATTCTAGATAGTGTGATAGTAGTAGTTATAGAGGAAAAGTTACCGCCTGTGAGTGAGGAACTAAAAGTCACAGAATTCTTTATAGAGAGTTCTTTGTCACTGTGGTGCACAGAGGGAGCACAGTAACACACACACAACAGGGGTTCGGGTAGAGAAGAAGAAAAGAACTCTCCAGTTTATTGTTGACCTCGTATCTCTCAGTTTCTGGACAGTGATCAGAGATTGGACAGAGCAGTTCCCACCTCTCCATCTCCACTGGTCCCTTGAGAAGTCCATCAGGTGAGATCTTTTACAAAGGAATGTAAACATGATTCTTGTTTATCTTACAATTCATGAGAACTGACTCTCTTATACTAAAACAAAACAGAAGGTTTATTTTCAGGGACAAGAGTTCTTTTCTTCTTCTCTACCTGAACACCTGAGGTGTGTGTGTTACTGTGCTCCCTCTCTATGTCACAGTAACAGCTGATGCTGTCGAAGTGCTCACAAATCCAGGGAATTCAGGTGGCACTGGAATCAGGGAAAGGTTTTTCCCACAGAGGGTTGGGAAGTGCCCAGGCTGTGCAGGGATTGGGAATGTTCCCGAGGTTGTCACAGCTCCAGGAGGGTTTGGACAGCGCTCCCAGGGTGGGATTTTGGGGGGTCTGTGCAGGGCCAGGGGTTGGGCTGGATGATCCTGGTGGATTCCTTTTGTCTCAGTAAATTCCATGAATTTTCCCCACCTGTGGGAGCAGCAGGAAGGGGTCAGGACCCCTGGGGTGAACACCCAGCCCTGCCCCAGCTCCCCACGGGACCTAGGCACTCCCAACATCCAGGAGAGACCTGGCTGGGCAGGAGGCTCTGAGCATCCCCAGCCTGCCCAGCCAGGGATGAGGGCTCCCTTGGGCACAGCCCCATCCAAAATCCCAGCCAGCCAAGTTTTCCCTGCACATCCCCATTACCAAACCGTGTCCAGGTGAGCTGCTCCAGGTGATTCCACCCCTCCAGGAGCACTGGAGGTGGATGCCAGCCCTCCCACACGGCCCTGCTGCCTTCCCTTGCCCATGAATATTTAAACTCCGGCGGGATGGAGCATCCATCTTCCTGGAAAAGGTGAATTATTAACTGCAGGGCAAGTGAAGCCACTTTGTGCTAATGGATGGAGGCAGCGCCTGGAAAAATGTTTCCCTTTCAGGAGAGAGGGGAGGAGATGAGCAGGGGGAAGCTGCAGGATGGGGAGTGGGGCAGGGTGGGCTGAGAGCTGATGGCAATCATGGATGAGACCTGGCAGGAGCTGTGGGATCCGCTCCAGCACCGCTGAACTCATGGATTTATCAATTCCGGGGGTGAGTGGGTGATTAATATCATTAATGAGCTCCCTCCTGGCTGGGCTTTCCCTCCGGGCACTGACCCACGGCCTTCCCCCCACTCCTTGTGCCCGGGGGGCTCAGCACTGACCCCCAGCTCCAGAGGGGATAAAGCTGATGGGGTGGGATGAGCCCCACTCCACAGGGATGGATTCTCTGGGATAAAGCCATTGGTGTGGGATGAGCCCCACTCCAGAGGGATGGATTCTCTGGGATAAAGCCATTGGTGTGGGATGAGCCCCACTCCAGAGGGATGGATTCTCTGGGATAAAGCCATTGGTGTGGGATGAGCCCCACTCCAGAGGGATGGATTCTCTGGGATAAAGCCATCGGTGTGGGATGAGCCCCACTCCAGAGGGATGGATTCTCTGGGATAAAGCCATCGGTGTGGGATGAGCCCCACTCCAGAGGGATGTATCCTTTGGATAAAGGAGAGGTCAATGCTGATCCTCTGCCTTGGGCACCTTTGGGATCACACTTTCCAATGCCTCCCGTCACTCCCAGGCTCCAAACCTGCTGAAATCTCTGCGTTTTCCCACAGGGAATGCATCCCTAACACTCCCCCGGCCTCAGTGTCCCGCTGCACCCCGTGCCTCAGTTTCCCTGTGGGCACACCTGGCTTAGGCTGTGCCTGAACAAACACAAATCCCTCTGCACCAGGGCTCAGCCGGGCCCAGCCCAGGCCCCTCCACAATTCCAGGCGAGAAATCCCCGGCACAACCCAGCCCCTAGGGCAGGGAGAACACAAAAGGCTCCTGTTGCTGTTCCCCACTGGCTGCTCCAGCCGCCCGGAGAGCACCAGGCTCTGGTGGGAGCAAATTAGATCAGGAGAGCCGAGCGCTAATGGGATCATTTCCAATGCAACACACACAGGGATAATCCGCCGCAAAGGAAGCGGAGCGCGCTCCTCAGCCCGAAGGGAGGATTTGCTTTCCCCTGCCCGTGGTTTTACCCCTTATCTCTCCGCACAATCTGTCCCTGCCCGGAGCGGGTGCTGGGTGCAGGGTTCGGGGGGTGCCTGGTGCTGAGATGAGCTGGGCTGGAGACTGGGTTTGAGTGCTGGAGCCTGTGGCTGCCACAGCTGAGCCGGCCTTGGCACGGCCACAGCATCCTTGGCACGGCCACAGCATCCTCAGTATCACCACAGCATCCTTGGCATGGTCACAGCACCCTTGGCATGATCACAGCATCCTCAGTATCACCACAGCATCCTCAGTATCACCACAGTGCCCTCAGCATGGCCACAGCATCCTTGGCACGGCCACAGCATCCTCAGTATCAGGACAGCATCCTTGGCACGGCCACAGCATCCTCAGTATCAGGACAGCATCCTTGGCATGGCCACAGCATCCTCAGTATCAGGACAGCATCCTTGGCATGGCCACAGCATCCTCAGCACCACCACAGCATCCTCAGTACCACCACAGCATCCTCAGCACCACCACAGCATCCTCAGCACCACCACAGTGCCCTCAGTACCACCACAGCATCCTCAGCACCACCACAGCATCCTCAGCACCACCACAGCATCCTCAGCACCACCACAGCATCCTCAGTACCACCACAGTGCCCTCAGTACCACCACAGTGCCCTCAGTACCACCACAGCATCCTTAGCATCACCACAGCATCCTCAGCACCACCACAGTGCCCTCAGTACCACCACAGCATCCTTAGCATCACCACAGCATCCTCAGTACCACCACAGTGCCCTCAGTACCACCACAGCATCCTTAGCATCACCACAGCATCCTCAGCATCACCACAGCATCCTCGGCATCACCACAGTGCCCTCAGTACCACCACAGCATCCTTAGCATCACCACAGCATCCTCAGCATCACCACAGCATCCTCGGCATCACCACAGTGCCCTCAGCACGGCCACAGCACCTGTGATGCCACCACAGCACCCTCAGCATGGCCAGGGCATCCTCAGCACCACCACAGCACCCTTGGTGCCCCCACAGCACCCTCGGAACCACCACAGCACCCTTGGTGCCCCCACAGCACCCTCGGAACCACCACAGCATCCTCAGCACTCCCACAGCGTCCTCAGCATGGCCACAGCATCCTCGGTGCCACCACAGCATCTTTGGAACCACCACAGCACCCTTGGCATGGCCTCAGGATCATCACAGCACCCTCAGGATCATCACAGCACCCTCAGGATCATCACAGCACCCTCAGGATCACCGCAGCACCCTCAGGATCACCACAGCACCCTCAGGATCATCACAGCACCCTCAGGATCACCGCAGCACCCTCAGGATCACTGCAGCACCCCCGATGCCACCAGAGCCCCCGCTGCTGCCCCTGCCCCGGCTCCCCCTTCCCGGCAGCGCGGGGAGAGTCACGGACCCGCCCCGGTTTTCCCTTCGAGCACACATTTTCCCTTCCCTACACCGATCCCCCGTAGCCCCCAAGCCCCGGGCTGTCCGGTGACGCCGCATCCCCGCCCGCTCCTGGCCCGCGTTCCCGAGCAGCCCCCGCAGCGCTCACCGCCGCCGCGCTCCGGCCTTGCGGGAACGCACGACCCCCGGGGAACGGCCCAGCCCCGCTCCCGAGGGATGCGCGGAACCCCCGGAGCCCGCCGGGAGCCGTGTCATGGTTGGAGCATCCCCCAGCGCCTGGCGCCGAGGGATGAGCACAAGCGGCAGGGAAAAAAAAAAATAAAATTAAAAAAAATACAGAAATCGGGATCCCTGTTGCGTTTGGATGGCGGCGGCGCGGGGGCCGAGCTCGGCCCCTCCCCGCTCGTGGTACCCTCCCCAATTAAAAAAAAAAAAAAATTAAAAAAAATAAAAGGAGATGGAGGCGTCTTACCGACCCCGCGCCGAGGAGGAGGAGGCTCAGCTCAGCTTCCCAGCCCCATCCCGGCCGGATCCGGAGGGTGCCAGGGCGGGGAATCTTTCCAGGGTTCTGGAGAGCCGGGGCTGTGCTGGCGCTGCTTCAGCATCTCCCTCAGCATCTCCATGGTTACACGGCTGACCCAGTTCTCCTCCCAGCCCCGAGCAGGGGCACGGTGGTCCAGCGGGGTGGGAGCATCCCTGGGATGGGATTCGGGGAGCTGATGATCTCCCCCTGGATCCCCACACACAGATCCAGGTGCCGTGGGGATGGCAGGGCTGGGAAAAGTGGGGCTCGAGGTAGGACAGGGGGTGACAGGAGGGGATGGATCCCGGTGACAGGACAGTGCCAGGTGTGGGAAGGAATAACCCGGGGGTTGGGAGGCGGCGCTGGCCCCAAATACCCCACAGAAACAGGAATGGAGGAAAAAATATCGGTGGGAAAAAAATGGATGCTTTGGGAAAAGCTGTGGAGTAGGAGGGAGCAGCCCCGCAGGTGCCCCCACACAGGTGGGAAAGGAGGAGGAGGAGAGAGGAAGGTGCTAAATGAGCACGGTGGGGGCGGCTGGGAATGCTGCCTTGCCAGGGAAGGAGGCAGAGAGATTTTGGGAGCTGTTTGCTCCCTCGAAACCGTCAAGGTGGGTGTTCCCAGGGAAAACGGGGCTGGACACTCCCGGCAGCGGGGCAGGAGCTTCTTCTTGCCCCCTGTGCTGGGGCTGCCTCGAGCCCTCCCTGAAATCTGTGGATGTCTGGAGCAGGTAGGTCCTAAAATCAGCTTTTTTGGGGTAAAAAAAGGTTGCTGGAGCTGCCACCCCGAGGTCCTGAAAGACCTGGGCAACAACACCCCAGGACAAGCTGCAGCATCCCAGCTCCCACGCACGTGCTCCTGCAAGAATTGGGGAATAAGGCAAGGCTTATTTCCCCTAAAAGTATTTCATTCTAATTAATTGCTTCAGCTTTGATAGGCAGCTGCTTGTATAATTTTAATTGCCCAACAAGGGATATAATTGGGTGCGTGTGAGCTGGGAATTTGGGAGGAACTCCAAGTCCTGGAATTCAGCTTCTCCTGATTTTGCAGGTTAGCAAAGTTCTGTCCTGGCTGGAATTTGCTGCAGGTGCAGTTATTGCTGCTGCACCGGCTTCAAATTAAAGGATGGGTCCAAATGTGCTCCATTTCTTGGAAAAGTTGGGAATTATGGATGGGGCTGTGCTCAGGGATCCCACAGGAGCAGCTGCTGCCTCTGGAAAAAGGCTGAGTGAGGTTTAGCGAGGCTGAGCCTGGGAGGAAGAAGAGGAGGAAGGCCCTGGAGCAAATCCCACAGGGTGGCTCTGGTCAGGATGGTTTTCCAAAGGGCTGGTGCTGGGATGGGAGCCTGGACTGATTTTCCATCAGGATGGGAAGTGCTGGTGGCCGTGGGGTGGGGGCAGAGCTCGGGGTCCCGTGGGAAGGGGATGACAGTGACAGGGAGGGCTCAGCTCCCAGAGACCTGGGAATGGCTCTTGTGGGATGGCATTCCTCCAGCCTGGAAGCAGCTGGGGCTGCTCCAGGTGCTCTCCATGCTTCTAACTCTGCACCTGGGATCCGGACTGGGAGCACCCGTGGGATCCGGACTGGGAGCACCCATGGGATCCGGACTGGGAGCCCCAGTGGGATCCGGACTGGGAGCACCAGTCCAGTGTGGGGTCTGCAAGCAGCAGCAGCACAGCAGAAATATCCCATGGGAATCTTCCCAAGTCCCACTGTGTCCAAACACACCTTGACCGTGACAATTCCCTTCCTATCCCCGTTCCCAAAAGATGTGTCCATCCCTGAATGCCACAGCTCCAGAAGGATCCATCCCAGAGCACTGGACTGGACAAACAGTGGGCATGGAGTGGGTGCAGGAGGTGTCCCATTTTCCACCAGGAAGGTGAGACAGGTGTGGAATTCCAGACCATCCGTGCCCTGGGGAACCCGTGGGACACCTCCTGCACCCACTCCGTGGCCATCTTCCTCAGGGAAGGTGGGACAGGTGTGGAATTCCAGGCCATCCGAGCCCTCCCTGGTGGGGAAGGGGCTGAGCCCCCAGAGTCCTGCCCCACGCTGTCCCTGTCCCCCGTGTCCCTGCGTGACGTCTGCGCCCGCTTAAATCAGATCCGCGCTGAATCCCAGCGTTTCCTTGGCAACCTCAAGGAATCCGAGGGAGCAAAAGCCACCCGGCAGGGCCAGGCTGGGGGACAGCCAGCGCCCGCCGAGCCCACCTGGCCCCCGGAGCCACGGGCACACTGCGGCAAGCACCGGGCGCTCCCCACGGGCCAGCTCCTCCTGAGATAATCCAGCAGGGATCGTCTGCTCTGGGGGCACCTCGGTGCCCACCACGGGCAGCTGGGCACGGAGCAGGACCTGGCTGGGGACACGCAGGAGCTGGCACGGGGCAGCCACCGTGGGCAGAGGGGACTCCGCAGCCGTGTGACCCCAAAAACAGGGGCAGCTCCACGGGCATGCCAAAAACCGGCCCTGGGATGCGTTTGGGATGGGTTTGGAATCCCAACCCTCGTCCCGGTGGCACTGAGGGCTGGCAGGGCCGTGCCAGGGCCGGGCTGATGGCGCTGGCACACAGGGAGTGTGGAGAGGAGCTTTCCCCGTTCCCAGCCTTGCCGCTGCTCGGCTCCGAGCTCTGCAATGCAGCTCGCACGGCTCGGCTGCTGTGTGTGAATCCCATCAATATTTCATGGAGCTGCTTCCTCCAGGGGAAGGGCTGCTCTCAGCTCCGGCGTTCTGCCGCTCCTACCAGCAGGGAACAGCTGATTTGCTTCCACCAGCACCCAGCAGATCGCCCTGACATCGGCAAATATCCCCGTGCTTTCCAGGGGGCTCTGGATCCTGAAATCCCTCAGGTTCCACCCTCGGCCGCTGGCACCTGCCCGGTGTTCCTGGGGTCTCCAGGGACAAGCCACCAGCTCCAGGGTGGGTCACCGAACCCACCCACACCCCCAAATCCACGCCCAGCAGCGGATGTGCCAAGAGCCTGGCTGGATCCGACATTCCCTGCCCAGCCCTATCCATCCCGCAGGTCCCAGCTGGCTCCCGAGCCCAGCAGGAGTCGGGGGGGAGCAGCTTTGTTTGCAGAAAAAGTTGCTTTTTTAACTGCTAAGGCTGCACAATTATTCCCGATCTTCTTCAGGGATCAGCAGAAAACTTGGGAAGAGTTCTGGGAGCCGGAGCGGAGCCAGGAGGGGGCAGAGCCTGCGGCAAACGCCCCTGGCTGTGGCACGGGGAGCTGGGGCGGCTCTCCGGGGGTGGCAGCGGCTCCTGCATCCCTGGAAAAGCGGGAGGATGGGATGGAGGGAGTCGGGGTGAGCCCAGCAAGGTGCTGCTCCCCGGAGCACTTGCGAGGAGGTGAGGCCAAAAGCTCTGGGGTTGCTTCACCACCCAACAACTGAAATCTGCACAGTTCCCAAATTCCAGGGTGAAACTTTCAAATCCAGGAGTGGTTTTGTCCGTGGAATGGATGAGGAGCCTGGAGAAGCTCCCAGCAGCGCATGCCAGGCCGGGAATGAGCTCCTGATCCCGGCAGGAGAGGGGCTGTCAATCCCTTCCCAATAATTCCTAACCACGGCTCCCTCCCTGCTCGTGGAGATGTGGTGACAAAACATTTGAAGCGCCTTGACAGGGACGCCAAGAGCTGCTGCCACACAGCTCCCGTTTTAATCAGCAGGAAAATTAGGGATTTTCATCCCCTTAAACTGCGTTTAAGGCTTCCCAAAGGACTGTGCTGCAGCGGGAGCCCACGGAGAGCTGAGCTCCAGGGATGGCAGCAGCTCGGGGGGGATGGAACGGGGGGATTCACCCCCGGATTTGGGGCCAAGCAGCACAAGATGCCGCAATGTCACCCTCTGTCCCTGTCCCACAAAGGCTGGAATGGGAACAAAGCTGGAGCGCTGGGAACGTGGGAGCTGGCAGGAGTTTGGCCTCACAAAGGGATGTCGGAGATGGAAGAGAGGGAGAGAGGTGAGAGCACAGCAGGAGTGGCCTCGGGGAGGTGTCGGTGCAGGAGGAAACGGGCACACGGAGAACTGGGGCTGGAGAGGAGCAGGATCAGCCAGGGCTGGTCTGGGAACAGGGATGGTTTGGGAATGGAAACAGGGATGGTTTGGGAATAGACTGGGGATGAAAAAAGGGATGGTTTGGGAACGAAAAAAGGGATGGTTTGGGAATGGACAGGGAATGAAAACAAGAATGGTTTGGGAATTGACTGAGGATTAAAATAGGGATGTTTTGGGAGAAGTCAGGGCATCAGGCAGCGATGGTCTGGGAGAAGCCAGGAGATCGGACAGGGATGGTTTGGGAACAGCCAGGGGATGAAAACCGGGATGGTTTGGGAATGGCCAAAGTGATCAGGCAGGGATGGCTTGGGACTAGCCAAGGGATCAGGCAGGGATGGTTTGGGAGCAGCCAGGGGACAAAACCAGGGCTGCTTTGGGCAGGTGCTCCCTTATCCTGTGGTGGAAGAACAGCCCCGGGCTGCCGTGCCTGGCAGCAAAGCCCATCCCGTGCTCCTGGAGGATCCGCAGCCTCCCACTCCCAGCTCACAATCAAAACACGCAGCGCAGCCCCGGGACATTCCCCGGGCACCCAGGCATGGGGTTCAGCCTCGGAAGCCCCTTTCCCGTGGGTCCCAGACCCCCGGGAGTGGGAACTGAGAACCACAAAGCCATCAGACCCCTGAGGGTGGGCACTGCCCACCCCAGAGCCCCTCAGACCCCCGGGAACGGGCACTGCCCACCCCAGAGCCCCTCGCAGCCACCGCCTCCCGTGGGGGTCCCCCTGCAGCTCAGTGCCAGCCCCACGCGGTGGCCCCGGGGACAATTTCGGGGCACAGAGGGGACCCTGTGGCCCGCCAGGCCCGTTGGGTGCCGGGGTGATGCCCACGCTGTCCCCACTCGCTGTCCCCGTGGTTGTGGCAGGCTGGAGCAGCACAGGAGCTCTTCCCTGTCCCAGGGAATCCTCCCACTCTTCCTCACCCCTTCCTTAACAATTTTCCCTCCAGAACCGACCCCAGCACCTGCCCCAAACCCCGCGGAGGAGGCTCTGGATGGAGGAAGAGGCAAATCCACTCACAAATCCCAGGCTGGAGACGCCGGCAAGCTCGGGACGAGCTGAGCCCGGGGCAGACCCTCCCCAGGACCCTCCCCGCTTTTCCCGGTCCCTATCCCGGTTTTCCCGGCGTTGGGACCGGCGGGCACGGGACGGGGTTGACGTCAACGGGCTTTCAGCGGGATGATGGATGGCACGGGAAAGCGCTCCCGGTGCCGAGCCGCCGGCCGGGAACCGGGAAAGGCTCCGGGGAAGCGGCCCGGGGAGCCCCCGGGAGCGGGGGGAGCGCGGCCGCAGCTCCCCCGTTTTCGGCGCAGCGATGATTTTGGGGGTTCGCATCCCGGCTCAGAGCCTGGGGGATGATTTAGCGGCGCCGTGCTCGCCTCGCCGGCAGCCGTGGGGCACCGGGGAGACCCCCGGCGTTGTCCCCACGGGCGTCGCGACCCCTCCTCTCCCTCCATCCCTCCTCCCGGAGCTCCCGGAGCGCGCATCCCGCTGCTCCCCGGTACCGCAGCCGCGCCGGGCATCCCCAAATTCCCCCTCCCCGCTCCCCCGGCGCCGGGCGCGGATGCTGCGGGGCAGGTGCGGTCCCGCTCGGCCCGGTGGCCGCGGGGCCCGGGGCTGTGGCCGCTGTCCCGGGCGCCCGGAGCGCCGCACCCCGCGGGCACTCACCGCTGCCGCCGCCGCCGCCGCCCGTGCCCGCTCCTCCCCCGGCCCCGGCGGGCTGCTGGGAGCGGCGGGCGGGGGAGCCCCGGGCCCGGCCCCGACGGACCGGGAGGAGCGGAGCGGAGCGGCACCGGCACCCCCCGAGGGAGAGGAACGGGACCGGCACCCCCGGGGAGAGGAACGGGACCGGCACCCCCGGGAACGGAGAGGGACCGGGACCCCCGAGGAACGGAGAGGGACCGGCACCTCCCCGGGGAGAGGAGAGGGACCGGGACCCCCGAGGAACGGAGAGGGACCGGGACCCCCGAGGAACGGAGAGGGACCGGCACCCCCGGGAACGGAGAGGGACCGGCACCTCCCCGGGGAGAGGAGAGGGACCGGGACCCCCGAGGAACGGAGAGGGACCGGGACCCCCGAGGAACGGAGAGGGACCGGCACCCCCCGAGGGAGAGGCGAGGGACCCGCATCCCCGGGGAACGGAGAGGGACCGGCAACCCCCGAGAGAGAGGAACGGGACCGGAACCCCCCGAGGAAGAGGAACGGGACCGGAACCCCCCGAGGGAGAGGAAACGGGACCCGGGGGGACCCCCCGAGGAACGGAGAGGGACTGGCACCCCCCGAGGAACGGAGAGGGACTGGCACCCCCCGAGAGAGAGGAGCAGGACCGGCACCCCCCCGGGAACGGAGAGGGACCCGAACCCCCCGAGGGAGAGGAACGGGACCCGAACCCCCCGAGGGAGCGGCCCCGGAGCTGCGCCAAGGACCGGACCCCAAAAGGGCAGCGGCAGAAGCGTGGCGGATCAGGTGGGTTCTAAAGGATGATGAGAGCAGCCCCAGGAGCTTCCAGTTGGACCCTACAGACTTCAAGTGGGTCCTACATCCAGCGGCTGGACCCCAAAAACCTTCAGATGGACCCTACAGCCTTCGGCTGGAGTTTGGAGCCTTTAACCAGAGCGTGGGAGCCGCCACTGGAACCTACACCCAGAAATTGAACCCCAGGAGCCACCAGACGGATCCTACACCCAGAAACTGAACCCCAAGAGGCACCAGACGGATCCTACACCCAGAAATTGAACCCCAGGAGACACCAGATGGACCCTACACCCAGAAATTGAACTCAGAGATCCTCCAGCTGCACCCTATACACATCAGCTGGACCCTACACCCACTAACCGAACCCCAAGAGCCTCAGTTGGACTCTACACCCATCAGCTGGACCCTGAAAGCCTCAGGTTGAACCCTACACCCATCAATTGGACTTTGCACCCATCAGCTGGACCCCAAGAGCCCCCAGCCAGACCCTGCACCCATCAATGGGACCCCAAGAGCCTCCACTTGGACCCTACAACAACAACTGGACCCTCCAGCCACCAAACGAACCCCAAAGCCCCCAGCCGACCCCACACCCCCCAGCTGGAGCTCCAGACCCTCCAGCTGGACTCTGGAGCTGCCACCTGCCCCATGCGACACAGCTGGACCCCAGGAGCAGCTGCCAAGCCCATTGCTGTCACCCGGACCCCCGAGAGTCCCCCGGGACCTCGGGAGCCTCCAGCTCAGCCTGGCTTTGGGAATGCACCAACCTCCGAGCCCCGATCCCGCTGGAGCACCCGGGGGGGAAGGGGACACCCCGGGGACACCCCGGGGATACCGTGGGGACACCCCGGGGACATCCCGGACACTCCTGGGACACCCCCGGAGCCCCGGGTCCCGCCGAAGGAGGAAGTTTGGGCGGAGAGGCGGCGATCCCAGCGCTGCCCTTGGACTCACCTTGCCTGCCGGGATGCAAACACCGATTTCCCTCTAAGCAGCGACTCCCAGCTCCCGGTGAATTCCTCCGGCGCTCGCCCTGCGTTGCCTCTGCCGGCTGACATGGAGCCACGTGCCAGGAGGAAACCCTCCTTCCCCGCCTTTAACTCTGTCCCTCCCTAAAATCCCGCAATTCCCGGCTCTCCATCCCATGGACAGCACCTCGGGTTGCACGGATGCACCCGGCGTTCCCAAATGCCGGGATTGGGGTTCGGGGAGAGATTTGGGATCGGGGTGGGTCAGTGAGTGCCAGCATCCATCGGTGCAGAGAGGATGTGGGAGAATTTCTACCCGTGGCAGAGCTGGAGGGGAAAACTGGGATGCAGCAGGTCCCGGCAGGAAAGCTGGTTCAGGAATAGCTGAAAGAACTAAATATGGAAACTTGGATAAACCAGCGCTGAAGGAGGGAGATGGTTTCCTAATGGGATTCGAAGCATATAAACAAACTCAGGGAGGAGGGAGGTTGTCCAGAGGGGCCTTGGTGAGGAAGAGTTTGGAACACCAGCTGGAATTCTCCCAGCAGGGAAGGTTATTCCATGAAATTTCCAGCTTGGTGGAGGAAGCGCCACTCCTGGGAGCGCATTGTTGGGGGAAGAGATAATGAAAACAACAAATCCCTAAAAGATTCTCCGAAGGATTTTTTTTTCCGGCTGCTTTTTTGCTGATAGGAACTTTTACAGCAGGAGTTCTCCGTTCCACTGGAAGGTTGGGTTTTTTTCAATTTTTATATTTTTTTTCAAATTTTGCTTCCTCTGGTTTTTTTTTTTTCTGAAATCAGCAACTTCGGTGCTGCAGATTCCAGGCTGGGAGCGATTTCTTGGGAATCGCTTTTCTGGGGTGGACAAAGCCCAAGCCCTGCGATCCCATCAGAGCTCTCCCATCTCCCATGGCTGTTAATTCCTTAAGGAGCTCGGCTTTGCCGGCTCCTCGGCACCTTCCCCTTTCCCTTTTGGGTTCGTGCCGGCGCCACAGGGGCGGCTTAACGCGATTATCCCGCTAAACCCCGCCTAAGAGGATTCCCGGCGCTCGGCATGGGGATGATCCCGCTGGATTTGGGGGGGGAGGGTCCCTGTGAGGGTGACCCCGGGATCTGCAGCCCCCGTGGGCGCCACGTGCTGCCATTCCCTGGGATACCATCGGAAAAGTGCCCAGGGAGTGGATCCTGCTGGAGACAGGGGGAGGGAATGGGGACAGGGACACTGGGATAGGGTGGGAATGGGGTTCTGGAGCTGCCTGCGGGACTTGGGGGCTTCCCAGGATGGTCCTGGAGCTGTTCTGGGATATCCTTGGGATTTGGGGGCTTCCCAGGAGCATCCTGGAGCTGTTCTGGGATATCCTTGGGATTTGGGGGCTTCCCAGGAGCATCCTGGAGCTGTTCTGGGACATCCTGGGGATTTGGGGGCTTCCCAGGAGCGTCCTGGAGCTGTTCTGAAGAGTCCTGGAGCTGTCCTGGAGCTTCCCAGGAGGATCCTGGAGCTGCACTGGAACATCCTGGGGGTTTGGGGGAGCTTCCCAGAAGGATTCTGGAGCTGTTCTGGGACATCCTGGAGCTTCCCAGGTGATTTTGGGGCTTCTCAAGAGTGTCCTGGAACTTTCCAGAGGACTGAGATTTCCCAGAAGGATCCTGAAGCGTCTTGGAGCTGCTCAGGGAATTCTGGGGCTTCCCAGGAGGGTGCTGGGGATTCTCAGGAGTGCCCTGGAGCTTTCCAGAAGACTGAAGCCTTCCCAGGAGAGTCCTGGAGCTGTTTTGGGGCATCCTGGGGCTGCTCAGGAGATTCTGGAGCTTTCCAGAAGTTTCCTGGAGCTTTCTAGAAGACTGAGAATTCCCAGAAGGATCCTGGAGCTTCCCAGGGTGCTCCTGGGGCTGCTCTGGATGTCCTAGAGCTGCATTTAGGGAAGGAGAAGCTGCACCTGGAGAAGGATTATTTATGGAAAAGGGGTGGTTTATGGCAGGATTGGGAATCCCAGTGGGAATTCCCTGGAATAACCCTGCCCTGGCCCCTCTGGAAGTGCCCAGCGCACTGGGTCAGCTCCTTCCCTGCTCCCTGCTGGGGGCCCTGTCCCACTTCTGGCAGGAGCAGGAGACGCTGGAAAAATCTCCTGGCAGGAGCAATGGGGTCACCAGTGCTCACCAGTTGGATACTGGGACAGCAGGGGGGTGAACTGGGCAGGAGGTTTCCTGGGAAATCTCTCCCCACTGCCAGAAAAGGGGGAATATTGGGAATGAGGCTTCCCAGTCAGCTGAGTGCTGATCCCAGAGTTTTGGGTTTTTTTCCTGATTTCTGTTGGCTCTTCCTTAGGAGAATGAGGGCAGGAATCCTTTGGGAATTCCCATCTGGATCAGAAAAGGTAAAATTTCCCGGGACACAGGTTGAAACCTGAGCACAAAAGGGGACCCACAAGCCCAGAGTTGACACTGGATCATCCCTCAGGAATTTCCTGAGGAATCCTTTAGCAACACCCAAAAGTCAAATTATCTTCCCAGGGGTATAATTTCAAAGCAGAAGGTTCAAAAAAAAAATCAGTGTCCAGGCCTAGATATATCCCTAAATATCCTGAAATATCCTATGGATCATCCCAGCCAGGACAGGCACCAGGTGGGATGTGGCACTTCCAGCTGGGAATGTGGCACAGAGGGTCTGTCCCCAAAATCTGACCCTAAATGTGCCCTTTTTCCCTGCAGATCCATAAAGCAGCGTGTCCATGTCCAGAAAGGATTCATATCCAGGTTTTCCTGTGCCTGTGGATTATTGCCCCAAAGCAACAGCTTGTTTGGGATAAATCCAGAGTCCTGCTGGAACGGGAGTCCCGGGGGATGGCGGGGGCTGAGCTGGGAAGGGCCAGCCTCGGCCCTGCTGCTCTGAGCTGATTTTCCTCGGTGCCAAACAAAATTTGGCTCCCAAATCCAGGTCTGGGGTGCAGTGGGAAGCGTGGGAGGCACGGGATGAGCAGGTGGAAGGTGCTGGGCGAGTCCAAAGTCATCAAAGCACCAGCAAATTCCTGCAAAAGCACTTTCTCCTTTTTATTTTTTTTTTTTTTTCTTTCCCTGTTCCTTGTTTTCCTTGGCTCCTCCACGTTCCGGGCAGGCTGACAGGGAGCTCTGGGGAGCTGCAATCCCTGTGGGAAAAGCCGAGCAGCTCCAGACAATGGATCCATTGCTGCTGGAAAAGGGAGCAGGTGGGGAGGAAACGGAACCCGCACAAAAGGAGGCGGCGGGAGGAGGAGGAGGAAGGATTGTCCAGAAATCCCTGGAGAGGGGCTGCATCCAAGCTGGGCGCTCGGACAGCCGGGGCTGGCAGCAGCAGGCTGGGTCATTAATTAATAAATGAGGCGTTTTCCAAGGAATTGTGGGCATGAATCGTTTGGCCTCGGTGCTGAAACAGAAGGAAACGGCTCAGGAATTCGGGAATTGATAAAAAAGCCAACGCCAAAGTGCGGCAGCCGTGAGGGTGGGGACTGGATTCCCCAGGGAAGCTGTGGGGAGTGTTCAGCTCCAGGTTGGAGCACTCTGGGATAACGGGATTGGGATGATCCTGAACGTCCTTCCAAGCCAAACCACTCCGCGATCCCGACTTTTATTTCTCTTGGCTGCCTTGCGAGTGCCCTCAGCCTCGAGACTTCCAATAAAACTGCAGGAATTTTGCTGCGAGACATTTCCCACTCCAGTGCCAGCACGGAGCCCCCGGGGCAGCCGAGCTCCAAACCACGGAGGACACAGAAATTTGTCCCATTTCCTCCGTTTCTTCCCCAAATCCCAAATCCCCCTGCTTGCAGGGAATGGGATTTTGTCCTCCAGCAGGGGAACAGACCCAGCCATCAATTTTGGGAAGGGTGACTGGAAGTGCAGCAGCCCCGTGGGATCCGACTTTCCTTTCTCATCCCGAACAAAATTTCAAGGGAATTATTTTTATAACGTGAACAATGATATTAAAAACGATATTAAAAAAAGCAACTTGGCCGGGCTGCAAATTGGGCCACCAGAAGGACGATGAGGAGGCAAAAAAAAAGATGGAGTCACTCCTAAGGAAAAGGGAATTATTTTCCTGGGAAAAATCCTGAGGCAGCATGAGTCACCCCTCAGCGTGTCCTGGAGCCAGGAAAGTTGGGAATTGGGAGAGCTGGCGGGAGCAGGGCACAGATTTTCTCCAGCATGGCAGGAGAAAATCCTGCTGTGCTGAGGGATTCACTGGGAATATCCCTGGAATTGCACTGCCAGGGATATCCTGGTGGAGTGGAGTTGCTGTTAAATGGATTTGCAGGAAGGCCAAAAAAATTCTGTTGGAAATGTGAAAAAAAAAATTCCAATAGGAATCTACTTTGCTGCTCTATTGACATGATTAACCCATTAAAGCAGAATTCCAGGGATAGCAACACACATATATATAGCTGGGAATAAATTCTTTGGGTTCCTCCGTGGAATTGTGAGGATCCACAGGATGTGCACAGGGGGAAGGGATCCCTGCAGGAAATTCCCAGGTGAGGGGCTGGGAATGAGGCAGCAGCTCCAAACCCTCTGTGGCTTCAAGGAAAAGCTTCCAAAGAGTAAAAATCCACCTCCTCTGGAAATACAAATTCCCTCGCTGATTTTCCTCATTATTCCCGTTGGATGTTGTTCCAGAATTGGTGGATTTGAGGGGATGCCATGGCAGGCTTTGCATCCCCTCCCTTTGGGGCTGTTTTGGGGTTTTTTTCTGATTATCAGCTGCCTCGAGTCTCTACTCAAGAGAGAAAAAGGATTTTTAATTCCTTTATCTATTTAAGTCGACTTCAGGAATATTTTTCTCCCACAATGTGAACAATCAGAACTCTGTGGTCTCCCAGGTATGTAAAATAGTTCTTTTTCTTCTTTTGTGGGCAGATATAGTTGAGCTACATAATGGGACTCTGGGAGTGAGTCAACTCAGGAACACAGGATTTATTTAAATTCCATTTCAAACGAACTCCTATTAAAAAAAAAAAAAAAAATAAAATCCCCAGAAAACTCCAAATCCTGGTGTGGAAAAAAGTTCATTGCAACTCATCATACCCTAAGCATTTTTATCCAACATCTCTAATGGATTTATTTACCAACCAATTTATCACGAGGATACCAGACGGAGAACTAAACAAGCTTGGAAAACATCGCAGCATTCCCATTTATTATTTTTTTTTTTTTTAAATAAAGCAGGACAAACATTGGCGGGCTCGCCCTAAGAGGCCTAAAGCTGAACACGGTGGGGTTTAGGACAGAGAGCTCGGCTGCCCCTCAGGGCAGGCTCGACTCCGAGATGCCGCCCGGTTTATCCCGGTCCCTCCCGGTTTATCCCGACCCTCCCGGTTTATCCCGGTCCTCCCGGTTTATCCCGGTCCTCCCGCTTTGTCCCGGTCCCTCCCGATCCCTCCCGATCTGTCCCGAACCCTCCCGATCTGTCCCGAACCCTCCCGATCTGTCCCGAACCCTCCCGATCTGTCCCGAACCCTCCCGATCCCTCATGATTTGTCCCGGTCCCTCCCGATCTGTCCCGATCCCTCCCAATTTGTCCTGGTCCCTCCCGGTTTATCCCGATCCCTCATGATTTGTCCCGATCTGTCCCGATCCCTCCCGGTTTATCCCGATCCCTCAAAATTTGTCCTGGTCCCTCACGGTTTATCCCGATCCCTCATGATTTGTCCTGGTCCCTCACGATCTGTCTCGATCCCTCACGGTTTATCCCGATCCCTCACAATATGTCCCGGTCCCTCCCGATCTGTCCCGATCCCTCCCGGTTTTTCCCGGTCCCTCACAATTTCTCCCGACCCCTCCCGGTTTCTCCCGATCCATCACAACTTCTCCCGGCCCCTCACGATCTGTCCCGATCCCTCCCGGTTTTTCCCGATCCCTCTCGGTTTTTCCCGACTCCTCCCGACCCCTCCCGGTCTCCCCCGCCCGTTCCCGCCCACCCGCAAACCTCGCGAGATCTCCGCCGGGTCACACGCTTAGGGAAGGGAAAGGGAAGGCGGGGGGGGGGCACAAAAAAAGGGCGGAGCCTCCGCCCCGCCGCCTCACGGCCCCGCCGCCATCTTGTTTCTCGGCCGCTCGGCGCTCACTCCGCTCCGGCCGCCCCCCTTTCCCCCCCCCCCCCATCCCCCGCCTTCTCGCCGGCCGCGCCGGAGGCAGCGCGGGCAGAGCAGGCGGAGATCGCGGCGCCGCCGCCCCGGTGAGTGCGCGGGGAGCGCGGCGGGGGGGAGGCGGCGGCGGCGGCGGCGGCGGCCCGTGAGGGGGCGCGGGGCGGGGGCGGCCCGAGGGGTCCTTGCGGCCTCCCCCCCTCAGCAACGGCTGCGCTGCGATTGGCCGGGCCGCGGCGCGCGCGCTGATTGGCCCGCCAAGGGGAGGCGGGCGCGGGGAGGCGGGCGCTGATTGGCTGGCGGGGTGCGGATCGGGGAGAGGACAGCGAGCGGACCGTTGTACCGCGCGGAGCGGGGGGGGGGGCGGCGGGACCGGGGCCGAACCGGGCGGGCTCGGGACCGGCGGAGCCCGGGACCCGAGAGCCGCGATTCGATTCGGGGCCCGCACGGCCCGGGACCCCCGGCCCGAGAGCCGCGATTCGGGGCCGGCACGGCCCGGGTTCCCCGGCCCGAGAGCCGCGACTCGGGGCCGGCGGAGCCGGGACCCCCGGCCCGAGAGCCGCGATCCGGGGCCTGCGTGGCCCGGGACCCCCGGGACCCGAGAGCCGCGATCCGGGGTCTGCACGGACCGGGATTCGGGGCCCGCACAGCCCGGGACCCCCGGCCCGAGAGCCGCGATTCGGGGCCTGCATGGCCCGGGACCCCCGGCCCGAGAGCCGCGATTCGGGGCCTGCATGGCCCGGGACCCCCGGGACCCGAGAGCCGCGATCCGGGGTCTGCACGGACCGGGATCCCCGGGACCCGAGAGCCGCGATCCGGGGCCGGCGGAGCCCGGGATTCGGGGCCCGCACGTCCCGGGATTCGGGGCCGGCTGAGCCCGGGATTCGGGGCCGGCTGAGCCCGGGATTCGGGGCCCGCACGTCCCGGGATCCGGGGCCGGCGGGGCCCGGGGATGGCGCTGCCTCTCGGCCGGCGGGCAGCTCAGCTCCCGGTGGTGCAGCGGAAGGTGTCCGTGCCCCTGGCAGGGTGGAATGGCATGAGCGTTAAGGTTTCTTTCCCCAGCCCGGTGCTGGTTGTGTGATCCCAAGGCAGGCTGTGAGCCTGACCTGTCCGACACGGGAGTGGGAGAGCGTAGAGAGGAGCTGGGATGTTTAGGTTTAGATTTGATTTTAGGAAGAATTCTTGGTTTTGGGAGTGGTGAGGGGCTGGGATGGAATTCCCAGAGAAGCCCCTGGATCCCTGGAAGTGTCCAAGGCCAGGCTGGATGGGGCTTGGAGCAGCCTGGGACAGTGGAAGGTGTTTGCCCTCAGTGATTGTTCTCTTCCAACCTTTAACACTTTGTCATTCCATGATTCTGTTTTACCAGTCTTTGGGATTTTGGCCATCCAAGCCTTGAGAAGTTTCTTCATGCTCTGCCACAGCATTTGGCAGGAAGAGAGGCAGGACCATGACAAGGCAGTGAAGGGTTTCTGGTGTTTCGAGCATTGTTTAATCTGTACCCAAAAAGCAGAAAGAGCTGTGAGAACACCTTTGATCTCCCTAAGTCCTGCATTTTCCCGAGCTGAGGGAAAAAAAAAAAAAAATAATGCCCCCAGGTAACTGGTAAATCCCAGCAGTGCGGGTGTGACCTGGATAACCAGGAATTCTTTTGGGCCAGGTGTTCATTCCCGTGGGCTTGAGGGGTGGCAGGGCAGCCTTTGCTGTGTCCAGGAGCCACTTCCAGACCCTGGAGCTCTGGCACATTCCAGATTGTCACAGAAGAAGGAAAATAGCCCTGGCTGCTTGGGGAATGTGATTCTTCCGAGCAATCCTGAGCTGTTTCTCTGGGTGAGTGGGGAGTATTTTCCATGGATTTGGGAATAAATCTTCCCTGTCTTCATTGCTGTCTGAGCAGGGACAATTCAAAGCTTTTCCTGCAGCCCTACAGACCAAACCATCCAACTTCCTTGGCAACATCCCAGGCCATGCCTTGGGTTTTTCCCTCAGTGAGGTTTTGGAGCAGGCTCTCTTTGCCCTGGAGCCCTGGACAGCCTCAGCTCCCCTGGGCATCCTGGTGACAGCAGGGACAGGATCCCAGGGAAGGGCTGGAGCTCTTCCAGGGGAATTTAGTTGGATTTAGGGCAAGGTTCTGGGGTTTTTGGTGTTTGGGGCTCTCCAGGGAATGGGAACATTCCCAAGGCTCCAGAGCTCCAGCAATGTTTGGACAACACTCCCAGGGATGCCTGGGTGGGATTGCACTGGAGGATCCTTGCAGCTCAGGATATTCCATGGCTGTGGGGTCCAGCAGGATCCCTGAGTGCTCCTTCCAGGCAGGAACAGGAGTGATCCCAGCAGTGACCTTGATCCAGGCGTTTTCCCTGCCTGGCCGGTCTGTCCCTCGCTCACTTTGTGCTTGATCCAGATAAATCCTGTTTGTCCAAGCTCCTTTTCCTGCCCCACGGGAATCACAGGCACTGGGGGATTCCTGGAAGTGCCTCAGAGAGGCAGGGGCCAGCTGCAGGGTTCAGAACATTCCCTTCTCCCCATGTTTTTTTCCCAGTAACTCATGGAATCATGGAATGGTTGGAGTTGGGGAGGTCTCAAATCCAATTCCAGGGGCAGGGACAGCTCCCACTGCTCCTGCCAGGGATCCAGGGGCAGCCCCAGCTTCTCTGGGAATTCCAGCCCAGCCCCTGCCCACCCTCCCGAGAAAGAATTCCTTCCCAAAATCCCACCCAGACCCTTTGGGATTTCAGAGCAAGAACAGCTGCAATGATTGAAATAAACCCTGTAGGGCATCCCAAATTAAACCCTTTACTGCAGGGCTTCCCAAAAATTAATTTGGGGTTTTTTTACCCCCACAAATAAACCTGTTACTGTAGGGCCTCTCCCAAAATAACTATTTAGTGGTTTTTATTGCCCCCACAAATAAACCCATTACAGCAGGTCTTCCCAAAATTAATTTGGGATTTTTATCCCCACAAATTAATCTGTTATAGCAGAAGGTTTATTTGGGTTTATAGTAAAAGGATTATTTGGGGAGGAAGAAACCCCAAAATTAATTTAATTTTTTTCCCCCCCATGAAAAACCCGTTACTGTAGATCCTCCCAAAATGAACCAGCTTTTAATTCATTTTTTTTTTCATTTTTAAGGAATTCTTAAACCCTCTGTGAGCATCAGCTCTTCCTGTGGGTCATTCCCAGGGTTCTTTAAATCCCCTGGGATGTGACGAGGCACGAGGGAATGTCTGACCAGTGAGAACCCCTCGGAATTCCACAATTCCAGCCAGAAATTCCTCTCTTCTGCAGGAAAGGTGCTGGGTTTGTTTTTCATACCACCCAAAGTACCTCACATAATTCCAATAGTCAGAATTCCACAGCTTCCAGGCCCTGGGTTTTATCTCAGGAATGCCACAGGAAGAGAACAGAGTGTATTTATGTTTTTTTAAAAGGTCATGTTTTAACCAATTCTATTCCCCTCAAATCATCAGCCAGATCTATTTTAAAATTAATCTCTCCACATTATCAGATTCAAAGTGATTTAATCTCCAGGGCTGGCCTTCCCAATATTTTTTTTCCCCCTGGATAATCCCATCAGCAGGAAATTGGAATTACAGCTCGAAATCCATTGGGGTGTCGTTGATAAAAGTGGGATTTTGACATCCAGAGGTTAAAATATCACCTGGTTTCCACAATTTTTTTATTACCATTCTTTACCCACAACATTCCCAAATTCCCATCCCAGGGCTCCCAAAGTGTTGCTGGAGGGGACAAAGCGAGGTTGTGTGTGGTTAAAACCGAAGGGAAATTATTATTATTATTATTATTATTATTATTATTATTATTATTATTATTATTATTATTATTATTATTATTATTATTATTATTATTATTATTATTATGCTCCACCAGCACTTCCTACCAGGAATTTTCTTGGGATTCATCCTGCCCAGGGCTCGGGGGCTGTGCCAGGGAGTTGGAAAAGCCGCCTCTTTTTATTTATTTTTATTTTTATTATTTTGGGGCCGTGGGATCCCCATCGCTGTTCCCGGTGGTTCCCAGGGATACGGGAACGGCCCCGTTCCCACCTGGATATCTGGGATACTCAGGAGAGGATTTGGGGGCTGGAGCGTCTCCCTGATGAGACAGCGGTAGCTGGGTTAGCCGTGACCCTGCTAGAATTCATTATTTTAATAATTAAATCATTCCTGGGAAGAATTGTCCAGAATCCGGGATCCTTATGAGGAAAAAGCGGGAGATGGATCTGGAGAAGGGAAAGCTGGGAGAGAATCCCGTCAATCCATAGAATGTCCCCAGGGGGTGTCAGAGGACGGTGCCAGGCTCTGTTCAGGTGACAGGACGAGGAGCAGCATAAAAAAAATTAATTACGGTTTTTCCATAAATGAAAAACCCAGCGAATCCCAGCTCACCCCGAGGAGGATCCTCACCCCAAACCCACCCGCAGCTATCCCTGGGTCACCTGCTCCGCGCGGGCCTTGCCTCGGTAGGAGGTTAGCTTGGGTGATTCCCTAAAAAGTCCCCAAAATTCCGGGAATTCCGGGAATTCCGGGCGCGCTCCCGCCGCGCCTCGCGCACGTGCGGCCCCCGGGCCCCGCCGGGGAGGCGTGGCGCCCACCGCCGTGATTGACAGGCGCGCTGGCCAATCAGCGGCCGCCCTCTCGCCGGCCGTTTGAATAGGCGGCGAAGCGACCAATCGGGGCGGGGCCGAGGGGCGGGGCTTGCCTGACCCCTGCGGCCGCCGCTCAAGGTAACTTTAAAGCAGGAAGCGGCCGGCGGAGGCTGCGCCGCGGCGCCGACCAATGGGAGCGCGGGGCCGCGGGGCGCGCGGCCAATGGGAGAGCGCGGCGGCGGCGCGCGCGGCCAATGGGCGCGGGCGCGGGGCGGGCCGGGCGCGCGCAGCGGGGCGCGCGGGGCCGCCGCCGTTAAAGGGGCCGCGGGCACGGCCCGGCCCGGCCCGGTGAAACGGGGGAGAGAGGGGGGGGGGGGGCATGTTCCCCCCGCTGCTACCGGGGTCACTCAAAGACAAAGCCATGGCGGGGAACCCCCGGTCGCCATCACGGCCGGCGGTGAGTCCTGAACGCTGCCGCTACGCTAAGGCGGCCGGGAAAGGCGGCCCGTTCGCCGGGGACAGGCCGCGACGGCCGGCGGGGGATGCTTGATGTTCTTACCGGTGAGGCAGCGACGGAGACGGGCGAGGCGCGACCGGCCGTGCCCGGTGCGCCGTTTAAGCGTCGAACCCCCGCCGAGGCGGTAACAACGTGAGGGCAACCATAGAGAACCGGGGAGAAACGAGGGGAGAGAGGGGGGGGGGGGGGCACCCACACAAAGCAACAACCGCGGGTGTACCCCGAACCCCGCGGTGCTTTCCCCTTCAACTCAACCGCCGAACCCACCGCCACCTTCAGAACCCCGGCTGAGGGGCTGCCCGCTGTTTTTCAGGGGCAGCTCCGCCGTGAAGGTCGCGGGGGCAGCGGCGGGGTTCGCTGAGGGGGAGCCGCGTTCTCCCCTCAGCCAGCCCCGGGCCGCCCGGCCGCCTCACAGCCGGGCCTGCGCCCGTGACCTTGAAATCCCAGCGCTGCCAGCCGCCGCTCTGAAGGACAAAGTTTGTTCGCGGCACTTTGTGGAGCTCGAAAAAAAAAGAAAAATTATGAGGAGAAGTGAGGGTGGAAAAGTAAAATGGAGCTGTTCTGAGGGGCGTCAAGGACACGGCGGGGTGGGTGGGAGGTTGGTGGTAAAGTTGGGTGTTGAGGGTCGAGAGGTGGTTGTGATGTGCTTGGTAAAAGGGGGGGGAAATCGGGGTTTTTCTGGTTTTTTTGAGGGTGAGTGTTGAGGTTAAAAGCGAAATTAAGGAGATTTAGGTTGTGTATGTAGTTCTTGTAAAGGTTTGGGAATGCGGGTGAAGGCCTTGGGATATCTCCTGTCAGGATTCTCCGGGTTCCAGCTTTATTCCCAGCTTGATTTGAGGCGTTTAAAATCAAAATTAAAGCTCAAAATTCACCCCCGAGGGATTCTTCGGACTTCTTGGTGTTGTCGCAGTTTTGGTGTGTGAGATAAATATCCCTAAAAAACAAAAAAAAATCCCCTTTGGAAAATTATGGGGAATGTTGGAGGAACTTCTGGAGCCGGATCGGGAGCATCAAGGTCACCGTCAGCATCTTGAGGCAAAAAAATAAAATAAAAGTATTTTATTTCGAAGCAAAATCAATTCAAATATTTTAAAAGCTTCCCTTTGAAATGAGGGAACATTCAGTTTTTAAGTGTTGGCCCCGCAGCTCCCAGAAATGAGAATAAAATTCTTGCCGAAATTCCGGCCAATATTTGGAATATTTTGGTGGTTTCAGTTTAAAGGAGGCTGGGGGGGAAAATAAGTTTTGCTTGATTTTTTTTAATAAATGGATTTATTAACAAATTATTCAGGTTATTTTGGAATTTTTTTTTTCAGCTTTGGAAGGGTTTTTTTGAAGGAGGAAAGTTTGGGTGTCCCTTCTGCTCCAGGGATTCTTTTTGTTGTTGTTGTTTTCTAGAAGTTTTATGCCTTAGAAATTTGATTTTTTTTAAGCTTTATTCTCTATATGAGTTTGATTGTTTTGGGTTTATTCTCTATATGAGTTTTATTCCCTGGGAGTTGGATTTTTAAGCTTTATTCTCTAGAAATTTGATTTTTTAATTTAATTCTCTATAGGGTTAATTTTTTTAGCTTTATTCTCTATATGAGTTTGATTTTTTTAGTTTTATTCTTTATAAATTTGATTATTCTACCTTGATTTTCCAAGAATTTCCTTTTCCAGGACGCTTCTTCCTGTGAATTTTATTTTTTAGTTTCTCCTAAAAATTTAACCTGGAATTTCAAGCTTGGAAAACAACCCCTTTTTTTTAAAAAAAAAATAATTTTCCACCTTTTTTTTTGCTCCAGTGAAAGCAATGAAGGAGTTGGGGTCACCTTCCAGCCACTAAATTTGGCTTTTATTTCATTTAATCAGGCTAATATCTTGCATTTATATAATGGGGCTGACATCTGTATTTTAATTATGTTGGCTCATGAAATGATTTCTTCATTTCAGGGCTTATTCTGTTGTAAAATCAATGAATCTTGGTGAGTTTTAAACCTAAAATCACAAATTATTTAAGTTCTTAAAGCTCTCTCATTAGTTATATTCTTAATTTATATATTTATTAGTTATATTTAGTATTTATTTATTAGTTAAACTCAAGAATATTTCAGCTTTTATTTCAGAGGGTTAAAAACCACAGGAAGAACAAACTTCAGGACATCTCCAAAGCATCCTAGGAGTTAAAAAAAGGAGATTTTTTGGGAATTATTTCCAGAAGCTGAAGGGATTTTCTTGTATTTTCTGGATTTTTGGTGAATTTAGAGCAGGAATTTTCCCTTTTCATGCCATGAAAATGGGAGATTTGCATCCTTAGAACATTTTTAGAACAAAGCATTTTTATTTCAATAATGGTTTAGTAATTTTTTTTTTTAGGATCCTTGCTGGAATGTGCTGCTTTTTCCGTGGAAAGTTATGGGATTTCCCCCATAATCCTGGGAATTTTCTGCATGGAGATTGTGAATTGGAATTTGTGATTCCCCTCAGGATCTCTGGAATTCTGCTGAGTTCCTCCTCTCTGGCATCCCAGAATATTTGGAGAAATTTCCTTTGGAGCTGCTCTCAGGGAGAACTCGGCAAAAATTTCAAATTCGTTTTAATTTTTTAATTTTAATTAAAATTCTAAAATAAAATTAGATTTAAAACCAGCAAAACCCATGACCTTAGACGAGCACATAATTCCCATTCCCACCTCACTGAGACACAGCTCTGGTGTTTTTCCAGAAAAAAAAAAAAAACCTGGATACAGCTCCAGGTGCAATTGCAAGCTCAGAAATTTGGGATTTATTTGCAATTTTCCCCTGGGTTGTTTTTTTTCCAGGAGCTGAAGTGGCACATTTTCCAAAGGCTCCATTTGGCTGCTTCCCCTTCCCAGGACACCCAAAAAAAAAGAGCAGAAAGCAGAATTTATTCCCAAAAAAATCCCCAAATCCTCACCCAGAGGGGCCTTCACACTTCCCTGGCTCTCCCACCAAGCAAAAACTTTCCCAGGTTTTGTCAGCAGCTGCAGGATTTGGGGAATTCTGATTTTTTTTTTTTTTTTTTTTTTTTTTTTGCCAGAGGTGTGGTGTTCTGGGGAGAGGATATTTCTGCAAATCCCAGTTTTTCCAGAATCCTGGGATGGTTTCATTTGTTAATTTGAATTTTTTTAATTAAGAGCAAAGTAGGCTTCAGCTTGAAAGGAATAAAATTTTATTAGTTAATATTAAAAGGAAAATAAACCCCAAAAATTAGAATTAGAATGGAGCTTTCAAAAACCGTTTTAAAATGAATTATTTCCTTTTTTTATTTTAACATAAAAAGACAAAATTTAGGATTTTTAGGTCATTGTTTGGCCATTCATAACCAAGACAGGATTAAAGGGAATTCCACTGCCAGGGATCCAGGCAGCCACAGCTGGTTGGATTTTTGGGAAGGGGTTTGGATTTTTTTGGGAAGGGGTTTCCATGCTGAGTTGTTTTTTGGGAAGGGTTTGGATTTTTGGGAAGGGATTAGGTTTCCTTCTGGATTTTTGGGAAGGGGTTGATTTTTGAGAAGGCTTTGGATTTTTTGGGAAGGGGTTGATTCCCTGCTGGAGTTGGATTTTTTGGAGAGGAGTTGGATTTTTGGGAAGGGATTAGGGTTTCCTTGCTGGGGTTGGTTTTTTTGGAAAGGGGTTGATTCCTTGCTAGGTTGGATTTTTGGGAAGGGGTTGTTCCCTGCTGGGGTTGGATTTTTGGGGTTGTTTCCTGCTGGGATTGTTTTCTTGGAAAGGGATTGTTCCCTGCTGGGGTTGGTTTTTTTGGGAAGGGGTTGTTCCCTGCTGGGGTTGGATTTTTGGGAAGGGATTAGGATTTCCTTGCTGGGGTTGGATTTTGGGAAGGATTTGTTCCCTGCTGGGGTTGGGTTTTTGGGGTTGTTCCCTGCTGGTGTCTCCCTCAGAGCCATTCTGTCCATGAATCTCCTCACTGGAATTCTCCCACCCTGGGTTTTGGGTGGTTCAGCTCATCCCAGCACACCTGGAATATTCTGGAAGGATCTTCCAGGATCCTCCAGTGCAATCCCGGAGCAATCCCACCCCAGGCATCCCTGGGAGTGTTGTCCAAACATTCCTGGAGCTCTGGAGCCTTGGGAATGTTCCCATTCCCAGGGGAGCCCCAAACACCAGGAACCCCAGAACCTTTCCCTAAATCCAACCTAAATTCCCCCTGGAAGAGCTCCAGCCCTTTCCTGGGGCCTTTTCCCTGTTTTCCAACAGAATTTGGGGTTGGAGTGGCCACTTTGCTCTTAAATCCCTTGGGAGCCTTTGTTGGGTGAGCTCAGGGATCCTGAGGAGAGGGAAGGAGAGGAAAAAGGGAAGAAAAGGGAATAGGAAAGGATCAGGAAATATCCATGGCCACAGTAAAGCTGGAAAATTCCCCTATAAAGCTTCCCCATGGAAAACCCCAAGGTGTGAAATCCAAGGATTCCTCTGGCTGTGCTGAGCTCAGCTCAGCCCCAGGGAGTTTTTGACTGGCTCTGATCCTGGGATGAGTTTTAAAGGAGGAGAAGGAATTCCACTGATGGCCTCTGTCATTCCCAAACCTTCTGGAGCTGCTCTGGGTGTTTGTCCCAGAATTCCCAATCCTTGCAGGCTGTTGGGAATCCTGCTGTCACAGAGGAAGGTCAGGAATGCTCCTGGAATTCTCCAGCTCGGTGTCAATATTAACAGGAATTGCTGGAAGAATTCCTTATCCCAAAGTGTGATCCAGGGATTTAGCGAGGGGGGAATTGGTGTGGGACACCAGGGAATGCTGAGTGTCCAACTCCTCACCTGGATCAGGGAGAGGCTGATCCCAGGGATTTTCCCTTTGTTTTCACCCTGGGTGAATAAAGCTGTTAGCAGAGATCCTGATCTCCCTGGATTCATGGATATCCTCGGGAATAAATGGAATAATCAGCGGATTTGTAACACCCCAGCCTAATCACCCTCTTTGGAAAACAGCTCCAATTAAAAGATTTGGAATTTAAATCTTCCTGCTTTTGCTGTCCTGCATTGTTCAGACTTTTAATTCCTCCTGTTGATCCTGTGTGAGGAAAAGAAGGATTTGAAAACTTCTGGAAAGCCCCAGAATGACACTTTAGTGTCAAACAGCCACGGGAGCAAATGGTCATTGTACTTTTTGTATGGAAAAATAAATTCAATTAAAAAAAACCCAAATCTGGACCTGTGAGACCTGGCCTACCATTTCTTCTGATGATGGTTTTCCAACCCCTTCCTTGAATTCCTGGAATCATGGAATTACAGACAGCTTTGGGTGGGAAAGGCCATTAAGGATCATCCCACCTTCCAACCCACAACTCCTGTGGAAAACCCATCCCCAACCTTACACAGGGTGGAATTTCACCCTGATCTTTTACCTAAGCTTTCCCCCTGCTCATTCCTGCTTTTCCCCCTGCTCATTCCTGCTTTTCCCCCTGCTCATTCCTGGTTTTTCCCCCTCTCCCAGGTGCCAGGATGTCCACGGACGGCGGCTTCGGCGCGGCGGGCAGCAGCGATGCCCAGCAGAGCCTGCAGTCCTTCTGGCCCCGGGTGATGGAGGAGATCCGCAGCCTCACCGTGGTGAGAGCCCCAGGGAAAAGGGGAATTCCCTGGCAGAGCTGGGCTTGGATAGGGTTTTGGTCTGGGATTTGGTGTTCCCGGGAAAAATGGGGGAGTTCCGGTCAAAGCTAGGTTTGGATGGGATTTTGTTCTGGGATCCGGTATTGAAAAAACAAAAATTCCTGTCAAAGTTGGCTTGGACAGGTTTCTGTTCTGGGATTTGGATATTCCTAAAAAATCCCAGGAAAATTCCTGTCAGAGCTCAGCTTGGATGGGTTTCTGCTCTGGCATTCAGTGTTCAAAAAACAAAAAAATTCCTGTCAGAGTTGGCTTGAGCAGGTTTCTGTTCTGGGATCCTGGTGTTCCCAAAAAGAACAAGGAAAAATTCCTGTCAAAGCTCGGCTTGGATAGATTCCTGTTCTGGGATTTGGGTATTCCCAAAAAAAACCAGGGAAAGTTACTATCAAAGCTCAGCTTGGAGGGGGTTTTGTTCTGGGATTTGGTGTTCCCGGGAAAAATGGGGGAGTTCTGGTCAAAGCTCGGCTTGGATGGGATTTTGGTCTGGGATCTGGTATTGAAAAAACAAAAATTCCTGTCAAAGTTGGCTTGGAAAGGTTTCTGTTCTGGGATCCTGGTGTTCCCAAAAAATATGGGGAAAATTCCTGTCAAAGCTTGGCTTGGAGGGGTTTTTGTTCTGGGATTTGGTGTTCCCGGGAAAAATGGGGGAGTTCTGGTCAAAGCTCGGCTTGGATGGGTTTTTGTTCTGGGATCTGGTATTCAAAAAACTAAAAAAATCCCAGGAAAATTCCTGTAAAAGCTCAGATTGAGTGAGTTTCTGTTCTGGGATCCTGGTGTTCCCTGAAAAAAATGGGGAAATTCCTGTCAAAGTTGGCTTGGAGGGGGTTTTGTTCTGGGGTCTGGTATTCAAAAAACAAAAAAATACCCAGGAAAATTCCTGTCAAAGCTGTCTTGAATGGGTTCCTGTTCTGGGATTTGGGTATTCCTAAAAAATCCCAGGAAAATTCCTGTCAGAGCTCGGCTTGGATGGGTTTCTGCTCTAGGATCCTGGTGTTCCCATAAAAAAATGGGGAAATTCCTTTTGAAGCTCGGCTTGAATGGGTTCCTGCTCTAGGATTTGGGTATTCCCAAAAAATCCCAGGAAAATCCCTGTCAAAGCTCAGATTGAGTGAGTTTCTGTTCTGGGATCCTGGTGTTCCCTGAAAAAAACTGGGGAAATTCCTGTCAAAGCTCAGCTTGGATGGTTTCCTGCTTTGGGATCTGGTATTCCCAGAAAAAATGGGGGAAAATTCCTGTCCAAGCTCGGCTTGTATGGGTTTATGTTCTGGGATTCAGTATTCAAAAAACAAAAAAATCCCAGGAAAATTCCTGTCAAAGCTCAGCTTGGATGGGTTCCTGCTCTAGGATACAATATTAAAAAAAAAAAATTAAAAATCCCAGGAAAATTAACAAATTAATTCTGCTTTACAGCTGGAACACCACACTCAGGTTTGGGCTGCAGAACGAGGGGCAAAAAAATGCTTTTTAATTATATATCTATATAAAATAATGTATATAAATATTTATAAATGTGCTGGATAGTAATGAAATTAAATTCCCCTGCTGAAGTGCTGCCTGGGCCACACACAACATCCACATTTTTGTTCACTGGAAAGAAGCACAGAGGAGAAATTCTGAATAAAAATCAACATTTTCAGCATTTTCCCCCCCTCTTTTGTTTCCCTAACACATCCTGCAGTGCTTTTTCCCCAAAGAAATGACTTTCCCATTATTTTCCTATGACATTTTTGTTAAAAAGGGAAGATTTTTATTTTATTTTTTTTTTTTTAAGAAGTCTTTTGTAGGAATTCTGCATTCCTGATGCAGTGGGATGTAACCTCAGCCTTTCTCTTTTTTTAAGAAGTTCCTGGCGGAATACACTGGATTAATTAATTAATTTTAATTCCATTTTTTGTCTTGAGGGAAGGAGAAGCCTCTTGGTGGTTTCCTGAGCCCTGGAATTCTCTCCAGGGAATATGTGGGTGCAAATTTGCTCCTAAATCACCATTCCTGACTGGAAAACAGAGAGAAATCCACCTAAAAAAAACATAAAACTGATCTTTTCAACCAGGTCCTTGCAAGGTTTTTAACACCAAAATTAGGATTTGGCAACAGAGAAATACAAATAAAGCCAGGATTTCATCCAGCTCTTGTTTACCTTCATTCTCTCCAGTGATTTTTTTTGTAAATTCCAATGGTTTCTGGAGCCCAGGAAACATAATTGAATTAGTTGTTTCAAATATAAATAGATGGATAAATGTGTGACATCAGAAACATTCTGTTCTTCAGGAAGACTTCAGCTTGCAAGTGAAATAATGAATATAAATATCTGCCAGAAGAAATCTATCAATATAAAACACCAAAAAAAAAAAGAGATTTTCCAGCCCTCAGGAAGAGCTGCCACACCTGAAAGTGAACAAATCTGATTTTAGCCAGTTTAATTCTATTAAACACTGATGATTTGAATGGGTTTTTGACCCTTTATTTTCAGTTTAATAGCAGTAAAAAGTCTCTCAAATCTCTCTGCAGAAAGATTTCAGAGTGCAGGAGCTGCCCTTGGCTCGGATCAAGAAGATCATGAAGCTGGATGAGGATGTGAAGGTACATTCAGGGCTTTTACCTGCAATTTAAGATCCTGGAAAAGCATTTATATTTTACCTATTGTTCCTAAAAATTCGTTATTTTTCTTATTTTTCAAGTGGTTTTTTTACCAGAATTCCCTTGGCCTTGTGTGGTTAAACTGAGCAGGGAAAGCAGAAACATTTGGGATTTTGATTTTTCAGTTTTCTTGTGGTAAATCCCACTTTAAGGGTGTAGTAAATACAAAAATAATTCTGTTTTCCCTCGGGCTTAACTGTCTTCTCTCAAGTTCCCTCTTTGTTTTTTCTCCACTCTCACAAAGATTTAGAGTGGGTTTTGTGCCACCTAATTCCATTTTTATGGGAAAAGAAGCAATAATTCAGGTGGATAACATGGGTTTGAGCCCACTAGATTGACATCACTTAAATTTGTGCCACTTATTTTATTTTTTTTTATGGAAAAATCAGCAATAATTCAGGTGGATAAGCTGGGTATGATGCCAGTATTTAGGATTTTGATGACAAAATTGATGAAAACTCCCTGACACAGAAAGAAAGAAAAAGGAATCACCTGCAGTTTTTAACTCTGTGCTGCTCCACTCATCCTTGTTTTTTTTTATTTACTTAATTCCTGAGGGAGAAGAGAATTTTGTCCTTTTTTTCTTTTTTATTTCCTCAATGTGACACCATCCTTCTCTCAGCCCTTAATTTAAATGAGATCCTGAAAATTCTCTATTCAATAAACTCCCTGGAAAAGGATAATCCCAGATTTCTGAGGGTCCAGCTCCGTGTCTGAACCAAACCAATGCCAAATTTGTGATTTATAAAGGGGAAAAATTTAAGATTTTAAGGCAGAGTTGAGAGCAGGGGAAACTCTCTGGCCAATCTGGAATATTCCTATATAAAGGTTAATTAATAAACATGAATGCCCAGTCAGCTGATTGCAAAACTGCTTCATTTGGATAAAACTGGTGCCAGGTTTTTTTTGAGGAGCAGGAATTTGGTTGAGTCTTTCCTCCAAAGCTCCTTTGCCATTTCACATTTATTTTAAATTGTTTAAATGTTAAAATGAGCCCTCAGCCTGTCCCCCTCAGTTTCCAAAATCCTCTCTGGACACCCCAAGGGAAGTGCTGGTGAATAATCCACTGTTGCTGTGGGTTTGACTGGAAAGAGGGCAGAAATCTGGGAGAAATTTGGGATAATTGAAGAAATTGGGATATTGGGAAGGAATTCTTCCCTGGGCGTTCAGGCACAGATTCCCAGAGCAGCTGGATCAGGTGTGTGAGGTTTTGGGATGAGCTGAGCTTTGAGGTCCCTTCCCAAACCATTCCATGATCCCATTCCATGATTTTCTGCCCTTAATCCACGAGGAAAGAGCCACTTAAACCAAGTTTTAGACACCCAGAACTCTCCTCCCATCACCTTAACCAAACCTGAGGGGAAAATCCTGAGGGGAAAATTCCCCCAAATCCACATTTAACCCCCCAGCTTCTCCTCAGGTGACAGAATTGCTCTTTGCACTGTTAGAACCTCGTGGTAAAATTGAAAATAATCTGATTTTCTGGCAGATGATCAGTGCAGAAGCCCCAGTGCTGTTTGCCAAGGCTGCCCAGATTTTCATCACCGAGCTGACCCTGCGAGCCTGGATCCACACAGAGGACAACAAACGCAGGACCCTGCAGGTAAAGGAGCTCCCAAATCCCCCCTGATCCCAAATCCCACAAACCCAGCTGTGTTTTGTACCCAGCAACCCAGGTACAAGCACACAACTGCACAGCTGGAAGGATATTTTTTTTTAATTTAATTAAAATAAACTCACCCAAAGAGCATCCCTCAGCTGAGCGTGACCTGCTGGAGCAACTGCTCCATTGAATTTTCTGGTTGATTTTGATTTTCTCTTGATTCTGATGGAATTTCTGGTTGATTTTGTTGTTATTAGTTGTGATTTAAACTTGTAGAGGTTTGGGATGTGGTGGTGGAAGTGAAAATAAAAATACAAAAAAACACAGATTGGCTTTTGCAGCTTTGAGAGGCCCTCAGTTATATTCAGTTTTTAATGGTTGAAGAGTAAAATGAAGTTTTTTAAGGTCTTTTTATGGAGTAAAAGAGGTGGGCTTCACTTTTAGCCTTAAATATTGAGCAGAACTACTGGAAAATGCACCAACCATTAATTCAAGCCCTCAGGTGAGGGGAAAATTTGGGATATTCAAGCCCACATCAGCTCTCCTGTCCCTGGATTGCTGATTTAGGGTGGGCACCACATCTGATATCCATTAAACCAGGCTAAAGTTGCTAAAACCCTTTTTTTTATTGCACATTTTGGAGGTTTTGCTCCTGCAGGAGACATTCCTTCCCTTTTCCCCTCAGCTTTCAACCCCTCTAACTTCATTTATCCCCTGCTAAACCCCTCCTGGAGCTGAGGAATGCTTCTCCCTTTGTTGTTCCAGAGGAATGACATTGCCATGGCAATCACCAAGTTTGATCAGTTTGATTTCCTGATCGATATCGTCCCCAGGGATGAGCTGAAGCCTCCAAAAAGGCAGGTGAGACACAAAATTTTGGATTTTTTTCTGCTTTCCTCAGCATGGTTTCAGCCTCTGGCTGAAAATAGTGGCAGTCAAGGAACACAGATGAGGTTTATTCCTCTCTACTTACTGTGGTTTTCAGGTTCTTAAATTCTTAACTAAAAAGAAGATTTTTAAATTAAAAAAAAAATTAAAATCATCAATAAAAACCCAAACCCATTGGGGTTTTTATGGAAACAGAGCTCGAGTGGAGATGCACACCAACACTCCTGAACACTTCTGATCCCAAATGGTGCCAGTGGGAAAAACTTAACTTAGGGAAAAAAAAAAAAAAAAAAAAAAAAAAAACGTGTTTAATTGCATTTTATGACTTGTGGGTTGTAAAATCTCCCTCCTGCATCCTTTGGGGCAGTCAGTGCCTCTGTAAACATCCTTGACTGGAAGCTGGAAGGTGCTGGAAGGAGCTTTCAGTCGGATGTTTACAGCAGCAGGCTGCTGCTCTCAGCTGAGTGCAGGGATCCCTCAGCCTTCAAATTTAAAATTCTCCTGGTGGATCAAAACTCTGGGTTCCCCTCAAGGTCCTGTTTGGATAATTCTGCTCCTGCAATGAAAAAAAAATCAAAATATTGTTTAAACTGCTTTTTGTTGCTTCTGAAGGTTCATGTGTGGAAAAATCCAGGTTGTCCCTAAAAACTGGGATCCTCTGGAATATCTTGAGTTGGAAGTTTGGCTCTGAAATGGATTTTTTTTCTCCTATTCCATTCTAAATCCTGGATAGCATGGAAATTTGTCTGCTCTGAGTGGATCAAAACTCTGGGTTCCCCTTAAGGAGACCCTGTTTGGATAATTCTGCTCCTGCAATGAAAAAAAATAAAAAAAAATTGTTTAAACTCCTTTTTGTTGCTTCTGAAGGTTGGCAGTGTGGAAAAATCCAGGTTGTCCCTAAAAACTGGGATCCTCTGGAATATCTTGAGGTGGAAGTTTGGCTCTGAAATGGAATTTTTTTTCCCCTATTCCACCCTAAATCCTGGATAGCATGGAGAATTCTGTCTGCTCTGAGTGTACAGAGCAGCATTCCCATTTGGAGCTGGATTTTGTGCCTGGAATTGTCCTCGTGGTGCTCCTGGGGTGACAATAAAAGGAGGGAATCCACACCTCTTCCTTTGGGATGGTGCCCTGAGCTGGGTTTCACTTCCATCCTGATTTCCAGAAAGTCTAGAAAATAAGGAAAACATTTTTCCCTGTCCTAAATATCTTGGAGAATCCATCCTGGGGTTAAAATCAGCATGCCAGGTGTGCTGGGAACTCGACATAAAATGGGAATATCAACATGAATCCTCATGATTTCTCCCAAACTCATTAGTTTGGTGTTAATTAAAAGACAGAATTACCCCACCACAGCTGCTCTTCTTTCACTGGAGTTTCTTTTTCAGCTGGAATCATTGAAATTTCCATTCTGGCATTGGAAATACACTTTTAATTTTCTTTTCCCTTGAGGTGCCTCATTCCTGTCCTTTTCTATTTTTAGCAGTGCACCATGTTTGGCAGGGAGAGCCATTCCCTTTGTCTTCCCTTTGCTTGATTCACATCAGGACATTGTGATTACAGAACATCCAAGCTCTGGAATCCAAGGAATTCCTGGAGCCCTTCAGGAGTGTGTTCCAACATCTGGGATAACTGCTGCTCCCTCCCAGCCAGGCAATGCTGGGCAGGTCTGGGTGCACAGGAGGCTGGGGAGATGTTCCTCACCCATCTGTGACCACTGCTGCATCCCCAGGAATGCTTTTTCCAGCAGGAGATGCCCCCTAGGAATGTAGGTTAAGGATTTACAGGGAAAAATCCTGTGGAAAAGTGGCTGCCTGAGCCTGGATTATTATTTTTTTTTTTTTTTTTTTTGCTAGCGTTACAATCTGGTTTTTATCTGTTATTTGACAAGGCAGTGTTGGTTCTTGGAGGAGCTGGGAATGAAATCCTGGTGTTGTGTTGCTCTGGGAACTCCAGCTTGGAAATAAAAAGATGGCAAAGGCTGGGATAGGAGGGAGTGGAAGCAGATTTGGATTTAAAGCCATTCCTGCCTGTGGCAAACGGGATTGAACCTGGAATAGATGCTCAGTGCCTTAATTATTTCAGGATTTTCTGGAATTGGGGATTGGAGCACTCCAGAAATAACCTAAGGACTGGGCTTAGAGCAGCCCCAGCTCTTCAGTGCCTGTGGGTTCACTGCAGACCAGCCCTGCTGAAAATATATTTTAATTTATTACTACTCCTTCCTTCAGAGAAATTAATGAGGGGAATGGGAATAACAGGGAGCTGCAGGAGTGGGAAGTGTTTTGTTTGGTGGTGCTTGTGATGTTTTCCCTGAGAGCCAGGCTCAAAGTTAGTCTTATTTTTAACAGCCAGCTGGGATCAAATTGAATCTTTGGGATGTGATTTTCTGCTGGAGTAACTCCTGAAAAACAGTTTTTGGCTCCCCTAAAAAAAAAAAAACTGCTTCTAAGCCAACCAACTCCTCCCTGCAGCCCCATGCCCACCCAGACATGCTCCTGTTTAATGTGAATTTTCCTTTTCCTGCCCAGCTGGATGAGCTGAAGGGGAATCCATGAGCAAGGCTGAGCAAAGCAGGGATTCCAGCAGGCTGTTGGAAGTGGCAGTGTCCCATGTTGTAGCACGTGTAAACATCCTACACTCTCAGCTGTGAACTCGAGGTGGCTGGGAGAGGATTGTTTACGCCTTCTGCCATGGAGTGAACGTCTGGGAGCTGCACCTGCCCTCATCCAACTGCTCTGGGGAGCTCAGCAATTCTGCTCCTGGAGGGTTTGCATCCCTGGAATCTCTGAAAATCCTGGAATGTCCTTGATCGTGAGGGGCTTTTCTCTGCTGAGATGAAAGAAAGGGAGGCAGGGCAGAGCCTCTGGTTCTTCCCACTGCTGAGCTATCCCTGCTGCCACAGCAGGGAATGGCTGCCAGCCTGGCAGAGCTGGATTGAAACAGATAACTCCAGGCACGACAGCAAGCATCAAATCCCTGACTTGTATTGCCTGGGTTTTGACAGCAGAGCTCGGTGGAGGGTTGGGAACAGAGCTCAGGAGAGGGGCTGGGGCATTTACAGCTCCTCTTGTGCTGGAATTGGTGAATTCCGACTTCCTGAGGAAGTTGCACGACTTTCAGCTGTGATCATTTCCTTCATTTCCTCCTCCTCACGGCGACTCCCCATTATCCCCACTTTATGGGGACACTCCCCATTCCCAGAGAGGTTCCACCAGCTCAGGCTGAGCTGTTCTGAGGGAGGTGCTGAAGCTCCTTTGTCAGGGGCTGTGTCTGGGGGGCTGTGGGGTGGGTGGGTGCCACGTTCCCATCCCAATTCCTGCTTTTCCCCCAGGAGGAGGTGCGCCAGGCTGTCACCCCGGCAGAGCCCGTGCAGTATTACTTCACCCTGGCCCAGCAGCCAGCAGCAGTGCAGGTGCAGGGCCAGCAGCAGGGCCAGCAGACCACCACGGCCACCACCACCATCCAGCCAGGCCAGATCATCATTGCCCAGCCCCAGCAGGGCCAGGTGAGCCAGGGGAATCCTGGGGTGGGCGGATCAGGAACAGCCCTGAGAGCGTGGAAACCATGGGTTTAACCCCTGGGATGGGTTGGGAGGGAGGGGAGGGAATGAAATCTCACCCTGTTCCATGATCAGGAGGCTTCCACTGATCCTATCCTTGTCCTGCCTTAGCTTGGACACTTCTATGGGGCAGCCTCAGCTCTGCTGGGCCAGATGGGATCCCTGGTCCTGTCCTGGGTCAGATCCCCCAGGACAGTGCCTCCCCAAGCCCTGAGCTCCTCTGTGCTGCTTTAATGTGGGTCTGGGACAGGCTGCCTGCCCCAACCCCAGCAGGGCCAGGTGAGCCAGGGGCTTGGAGAAATCCTCAGGAGTGGTTGATCAGGAACAGCAGTGAGAGAGTGGAAACTGGGGGTTTCACCCCTGGGTGGGAGGGAATTAAATCTCACCCTGTCCAAAGCAAGGCAGGACACTTGTGTGGGCAACCTCAGCTCTGCTGGGCCAGATGTGGTTCCTGGTCCTGTCGTGGGTCAGATCCCCCAGGACAGTGCCTCCCCAGCCCTTGAGCAGCTCCTCTGTGCTGCTTTAATCCTCACAATTGGTGGGTGCAGGACAGACCTGCCCCAACCCCAGCAACGAGCAGCAGCTGCACTTCAGGCTCAGTCTGCCCCAATCCTGCCATCTCATGGATTTTCCACCTCCTGGATCCTCACCCCTGGTGTTTTGGGGTTGGTTTTTTGTGCAGACCACCCCTGTGACCATGCAGGTGGGAGAGGGGCAGCAGGATCCTCACCCCTGCTGTTTTGGGGTTTGTTTTTTGTGCAGACCACCCCTGTGACCATGCAGGTGGGAGAGGGGCAGCAGGATCCTCACCCCTGGTGTTTTGGGATTTGTTTTTTGTGCAGACCACCCCTGTGACCATGCAGGTGGGAGAGGGGCAGCAGGATCCTCACCCCTGCTGTTTTGGGTTTGTTTTTGCAGACCACCCCTGTGACCATGCAGGTGGAGAGGGCAGCAGGTGCAGATCGTGCAGGCCCAGCCCCAGGGCCAGACCCAGCAGGCTCAGAGCAGCACTGGCCAAACCATGCAAGTGATGCAGCAAATCATCACCAACACGGGAGAAATCCAGCAAATCCCGGTAAGATTTGACCAGGAGGAAAGGTGGAAAAGTCCCCCTGAGCTATTTTATTTTTTTTTTTCTTGTGAGCATGAGGCTTGTTTCTGTTTGCTTTGTTAACTGGCAGAGGAAGTTTGGATTGAGTGGTGTGGTTCCTGCACTTAGGAAAACCAACGGAGTGTGGTGTAAAGGGGAAATAAATCTTAATCCATTTAGTCCAGACTCATTGCCCACTCCAAACACCTTCCCCTGAGTGAAATAGTTGGGATTAGGAAGCAGTAAATCAAATATTTCCTGGCTGAACCTCAGTTCTTCACCACAGCCTGGATTGAATAAAAAGAGAATTCATTTCTTTTTGCCTTTACTTGGTTGTGCCTCTGCAATCTGAAGTCCTGACCTGGCAGGCTGTGTGGGAAAGGTGCCATCTGGGAGTTATTAATAAACTTTAATGTTAGAAGAAATATTTCTCCAAAATATTTGGAGAAATGGCTTTGCCAGAACCAGGAGATACCACCTCACTTTTACATCACCCTTAAAAATGGGATTTTGGGTGCCCAACATAACCAAAACTTTCTGAAATGTGTCCTAAGTAAACAAAAAATTAACATTAACTTAAAACCACAACAAAGCTGTGGCTTTTGCTTCCCAGCTGGAAAATATCACACCTGTTAGAGGGAAAAAAAAAATAAAAATCAGCCAGTTCTGTGTTCCAGAACCTAAAGGTCTCCCAGGGCCAGACATTTCACTTGGATTTCAGTTTTTCTGTGAAATCAGAGCTTTCACACAGGTTTTGCCTTTCCAGCCTTGCTGAGCTTCCCTCTGCTCGTGCTGTGCCAGAGCATCTTGGAAAGGGTTTGGACTGGGGGAGCTGCCAGATTTTTCCAGCTCTTTTCATCCCTTGAGTCTTCAGCTGATTCCTGCTGCCTTGAGGTGTTGATCAGGAAGGAAGAAATCCCCAAATTGGCTTTTATTTGTAAAATAAAATTCTACAAGGAACCTTTGTCTTCTCTGCATGTCTTTCTGTTTTCTTTATTTTTTTTTTTTTTTTTCCCTTTTTCTTTTCATTTGTTGGGTTTTTTCCTTCTTTTGCATTTCTTTTTTTTCTCTTCTTCTCCTTGTGAAAATCTCTCTGAGAGATTTATTCCTCAAAGAATTGTGGAAGGAGATCTCCAGCAAGGAAAGAATAACTCAGATTTGTCCCCAGTTGTCTCCAGGGACTGCTGGAACTACAGAAAGGGGCTTGGACTTTTTCTGGGGAGGAAGAATTCCTTACAAAGGAGCTGTTCAGGGCCAAAACCTCCTGAAGAAAATCCAGGAGGATCCTTTGGGAAGTGATCCTGTGGTTTTGGACAGGCTGGAGGGGTTTTAGGGTCTGGTTTTGACCAAGAATTTGCTTTTTCCTCCCTCTTTCCTGGGATTGTGGAGGATCAGGGAGCTGTGGCTGCTCCTCAGGGGCTGGAGTGTGGAATTTTTTGGGAATACCTGGATTTCTGACACCTGCAGGACTGCAAAGCAGCCATGTGGGATGGAACAATCCCAATTCCCAGCTCCCTAGCCAGCAGAGATCCCATTTGGCTGCACAACCAGGAGGATTCTTCTGGTGAAGAACCACAGTTGGTGCTGAAGGAACTTCCAGCAAGTGAAATAAAATAAAACTTGGAGAAAAACCTGGATTTGGCTTCACATAATTCCAATCCTTGGTCTGTTCTGCTCTTCCTGCTTTGCTCTTCTTATTTTTTTCCCCTCATTTCCTTCTTCTTTTGGCACAGTCAGAGCCATCTCCTGACAGCTCTGTGCACTCTGAGGCTCAGCAAAGAATCTTGGATCACCCAAAGAGAGTTGGGAACTCTCTCCTGAATCTGGAAATGCCTCTGGAGTTTTGGGAGCATCTTCCTCCTGGTTTTCCACATCTTCCTGGTGCTGTGCACACTCCCTGTTGCTCTTTATTCCAGTAATAAAGCAGAAAAGGGAATTTTATTTTTGAACAGAGAAAATAAAAAACGGTATGGAATCCATCCTTACCTGGATTATATCCATCCCTCATTAAGTGAAAATTGTTTAGCCACGTGAATTTTATGTTAAATTTAATCTTTGTCTTGCCCACACCTCGTTTTGGGCAGGTTCTTTGGAGCTTCTTCTTCTTGCTGGAAGAACTTTTCCCAAATCTCTTCCACCATCATTTAATGTAATTAAAACCTAATCCCCCAGCATGGAAAACTTGACCTCCTTGCAGATCTCAATGCAGAAACCAGTTTTTTTTATTGAAATGTTCTTGCTCAGGGGGAGTTTGTTTGCTCTTGAAATAATTTGGGAGCTTTCAGACATAAATGGGGAGTTGGTGGCTTTTCTGGGAATGCCAGGACCACGTTCCAGGCACTTCCTTATCAATCAGCAGTTTTTTTAGAGTGTTCTGTGTGTTCTAAAGAGAAAAAAAATCAAAACCCTTTTTTTTTGGTATAAAATTACCCTTAAATCTGTGAATCTCAATGTTGTAAAGGAAGGACAATCCAGCAGTGGTGTCTGTGACATTATTATTGCTCTCAGGTGTGTGTATTAACCTGTATTTTCTTCATGTCCCACATTCCCTAGCATCCATCCTCCCAAAATGAGGGGATTCAGGGAACAAATTTAGGGGTGGAATCTCTCACATGAAGCCCTGACACCAAAAAAAAAAGAAACCTGAGCCTCTGCCAGGTGGGCTTTGTCAGGTGTTGGCAGAGCGCTGCCTTCAGAGCTTCCAAAAATATCCTTGGGGTTTGCCATCCCTGCTGCCTTTACTTATGGGAAAATTCCTACTTATTCCTTAAATTTTTTTTGGCAGGATATGATTGATAGGGGTGTAGGATATGGATTTGGTGCTGCCAGCTCGTAACAGTTGATGTGAAATGCTGCCTCAGAGGAGGAAAACTTCATTCTTGTTACTCAAACTCCTCCCAAATCCTTAAGAAACTGAGCCATTAATATGCTTTAGCTACTAACTGCCCCTTCCCAGCCTGGAAAAAAAAAGGAGGAATGTGATGCCTCAGGGATATCCAGGAGCTCTGTGCCCTGGGGTTTTGCCTTTAGGCGGTTCCTGCCGGGAACCCTTCGGAATTCCGGGAAGAGCTCCCCCCCTAACTCCAGCTCCCGTGGTGGAATCGAGCAGGGAATTTTGCTGTGTGTTCAGGGTGCAGAGTGACCTGTTTCATTTTCTTTCCCTGCCCCCTCCACCTGTCTCCAGGTCCAGTTGAATGCTGGCCAGCTGCAGTATATCCGCTTAGCCCAACCCGTGTCAGGCACCCAGGTAGTCCAGGGGCAGATCCAGACGCTTGCAACCAATGCACAGCAGGTATGCACTCCACAGGGCTGCCTCCAAGGCTTTTCCCTAGCTCCTGAAGCTGCGAATTCCAGGGGATTTCGACCACCTCTTGGGTTAGGATTCCTACTTTTCTTTTCTTCCTGTTTGTCAGAGTTTTGGGGGTTTATTTTAAAATTAAAAATGAAGGAGCATAGTGGAAACCTTTAGGTGTCTGTGAGAGGTGCATGCAAAGCTTGTGTGTGTGTGTGTGGCTCTGGGTAGAGCTCCTGCTGCTTCTGAGCTGCTTGCAGGTCACATTTTGGGCTCATCAACCTTCTCTTTCCTTCTCCTTCTTGCCTGGGTGAGGGAGGAGCCCTTGCAGGAAAGGCGGAACATCGGGAGCGGCGTTGAGGCTGAGGGCTCCTTCTCTGCCTTCCCACTGGCCTGGAGGCCACCTTGTCCTCGGGGGAGGCAGAGAGGATGTGGTTTTTGGGTCTGGAAGGACTGGTTTTGGTCTGGAAGGACCTGGGTTTGGTCTGGAAGGTGGTGTTTGCTCGGGAGGTGTCCGTGGCTGCCGTCCCTCTCGCGGTTGGGGTGCTGGAAAACGGTTAAAAAGCTCTGCCCAGGCAGCAGCAGGCTGGTGTTGGTGGGCTTGTGACCCTGTGGGAAGGGCTGGCAGTGATCAGCTGCTCTTATCTCTGTAGATAACACAGACAGAGGTGCAGCAGGGGCAGCAGCAGTTCAGCCAGTTCACGGATGGACAGGTAAGGACTGGGGCTCACAAGGACTGCCCTAAAAATCTGCATCTTTGTCCTGATGGAGCAGTGCTGGCCTGCAGCAGCATAAGGGAACAGCAAAGTCTAAGTTCAGGTGGATTCTTAATGTTCTGCTGCCTTTGCTCTGAATTAATCCAGTCCCTGGCACTCCAGGTGAAATCCTAAATCCTAAGCAATTCAGGAATAAAGGTTTGAACATCTGGATGTTCCATAAGTGTCATAAATCATGGAGTGGTTTGGGTTGGAAGCACCTTTAAGCTCATCCACTTCCAACCATGTGAGGGACACACCTTCCACCATCCCAGGATGCTCCAAGCCCTGTCCAGCCTAGCCTTGGTCACTTCCCAGGGATCCAGGGGCAGCTCCAGCTTCTCTGGGAATTCAGTGGGCAGAAGGGCCCTGATGTGAGCCTGGGCATCAGGAGTTCCCAGGAGGACTTTGGTGGGAATTGGCGGCAGATTTGGTGGCAGCTCAAATGAGCTGATGTGTGCCTGGGCTTTAGGAATTCCCAGGAGGACTTTGGTGGGAATTGGCAGCAGATTTGGGGGTTTTGGGGAATCTGGGGGGTCCTGGGGATGCTGAGCACTGACAGAGGTTCCTTTGTCCCCTTGTGTGTCTGCAGCAGCTGTACCAGATCCAGCAGGTGACAATGCCAGCAGGCCAGGACATCACCCAGCCCATGTTCATCCAGTCCACCAGCCAGAGCTCGGACAGCCAGGCCACACAGGTGACAGGGGACTGAGCAGGGACCTGGTGACCCCAAATCCACCCCCAGGCACCTCTGCCAGCCCCACCTGGGCCCAGAACACACCTGAGAGGGAGCCTAGAGCAGGCTCTGCCATCTCCACCTCGCTCTGTTGGCTGTGGCAATAGCCAGAATAGCCAGCAGACTCTGCCAAGAATGCAATATTTTTTATTTTCCAAACCAATCTTTGTGTATCCAGCTGCTTTTCCAAACCCCAAGAGAACCGGATCCGAAGGGATTTTGGAGCATCTCATTGAACAAATGTGGGAAGTGGTTTTTTTTCTAGGAAAATCCTGAGGGTACTGCTCCTGTCAGAGCTCTATTCCTGATGTTCTGTTTGTATTTTTTTTTTTTTTTCTGGATAGAACTAGGTTTGGTCCTCCCATCTCAGTGGGTTTTAGGGAATTTTTAGGGGGGGAGGGAGTGTGTGTGGTTTAGATTTTTCCCTCCTGCCTCCTTTTTTTGGAGCATTTGCTGTATGCAGGGAATAGGAGGAGGAAGAATTGAAGTGAAAAAATAATTTAAAAAAAAAAAACATTCCTTGTATTATGATTGTATTTTCTAAGGGGGAAAAAAATCCTTGAATTTGGCCTCTGGATTCCAGAAAAAACTGATGGAATCTGGACAAAACCCCAGCCCTGCTGTTACCTGTTGTCCTGGCTTTGGTCCGTGCATGTAATATAAGCTTCATAAAAGAAAATAAATTTGCTTTTGTCAGATCCTGTGTGTCAGATCATGAGATGCAGGGCCTGGAGCAGCCAGAATCCCTGGAAATGTTACCCCTGGAGCAGGGAAATCAGCCACAGGATGCCTGGACCAGGGGTTGGCTGAGAGCTCAGGTGATGTGAGGGATTTTTGGGGGTAAATGTGTGAAATTTGGGAGCAGAAGAACAGAGAGCTCAGAGATTTTGGGCACCTCAAAATCTGGCCCCAGAAGATTTGGGAGGAGGGAGAGGAGGTCCTTCCAATGTCCTTTTGTATCTTCCTCCCAGTCAGGTGGAATTTCTGCTCTCAGAATCGTCAAGGTGAGAAAATCCCTCCGAGGTCATTGAGGCCAAGCTGTGCCCATTGCCCACCTGGTCACCAGTGCCACATCCAGGTGTTCCAGGGACACCTCCAAACCTCCCTGGCAGTTCCTGCCAAAGCCTCACTGCCTGTTCCATGCAGAAATTCCTCCTGAGCCTCCCTGGCACAGCTTGAGGCCATTCCTGTCCCTGTTCCCTGGGAGCAGAGCCCAAATCCAGCCTCGTCCCCTTCCTCCTTTACCTGTGGCCTCTTCTGGGCAGGGACTCCAGTGACAGCATCCTGTCCACCTGTGTCCCAGCACAGGTGTCCCCTCTGTCATGGCACAGGTGTCCCCTTATCCCAGCACAGATGTCCCCCTTATCATGGCACAGGTGTCCCCTTATCCTGGCACAAGTGTCCCCTTATCCCGGCACATGTGTCCCCTTATCATGGCACAGGTGTCACCCTTTATCCTGGCACAGGTGTCACCCTTTATCCTGGCACAGGTGTCCCTTTATCCTGGCACAGGTGTCACCCTTTATCCTGGCACAGGTGTCCCTTTATCCTGGCACAGGTGTCACCCTTTATCCTGGCAGAGGTGTCCCTTTATCCTGGTACAGGTGTCCCCTTATCCTGGTACAGATGTCACCCTTTATCCCGGCACAGGTGTCCCCTTATCATGGCACAGGTGTCCCCTTATCATGGCACAGGTGTCCCCTTATCCTGGTACAGATGTCCCTTTATCCTGGCACAGGTGTCCCTTATCCTGGCACAATTGTCCCATTTGTTTGGGCAGAGGTGCCCACCTTTACCTGGCACAGGTGTCCCTCTTATCCCATAACAGGTGTCCCCCTTTTCCTGCCACAGTTTCCCCCTTTACCTGGCACGTGTCCCTCTTATCCCATCACAGGTGCCCCCCTTGTGCCACAGTTTTCCCTCTTTACCTGGCTCAGGTGTTCCCCTTGTCCCAGGTGTCCCCTTACCTGGCACAGGTGCCCCTTACCTGTGCCCCTCTGCTGGCAGCAAAGCTCTGCCTCAGCATTTGGCAGCTGCGGGGTCTGGGCCGAGCAGAATTCCCGGCACCTCCTGGGCTTTATTTTCTGTTTTCCTGATTCCCGAAGTTTTTCCCGATCCCGCCATTCCAGGGAGGGAGGGATGGAGCTCCCGGAGCATCGCTGGTGCGCGCGGGCAGAGCCGGGATGTGCCAGCACCTCCCGGGATGGGAAAAGATTGAATTGGGGGGGAAAAAGGACATTTCGGGAAAGCTCCGAGCGTGGGATCGGCCACGAGAGGGCTCCCGTGGGAAGGGCTGGAGCGGGAGGGGACAGTCGGGATGGGAAAACCGGGAGGGGACAGTCGGGATTGGGACACTCGGGATGGGACAGTGGGATGGGAAAACCGGGAGGGGACAGTCGAGATGGGACAGTCGGGATTGGGACACTCGGGATGGGACAGCCCGGATGGCGGCTCGGAGCTGCCTTCCCTGGAATTTGGGGTCTCGGAGGTCCCTTCTCCCAGCACCACATCCCTGTCTGTGCTCCAGGCTGCCGCGGGAAGGGCTGGAGCGGGATGGGAGAGCCGGGATGGGACAGCAGTGATGGGACAGTCGGGATTGGGAGAGCCGGGATGGGACAGTCGGAATTGGGAGAGCCGGGATTGGGACAGTCGGGATTGGGAGAGCCGGGATGGGACATTCGGGATTGGGACAGCAGGGATGGGACAGCAGGGATGGGACAGTCGGGATGGAACAGTCGGGATTGGGACAGTCGGAATATGAAAACCGGGATGGGACAGTCGGGATTGGGAGAGCCGGGATGGGACATTTGGGATTGGGACAAATCGGGATTGGGACAATCGGGATTGGGGTTGGATCTCCGATCCTAACAGCTGATCCCACCCGGCGGGCGCTGCCCCACCGCCCTCCCCGCAGCCAGAGGAGATGGGAGACCTGCTGTGCTCCCCTTAAAACACCCCTGGAAAAGCATCCCTTGGGTTTGGAGAGCCGGGAATCCGCTTGTGGGGAAGGAGGAGCCGGCCAGCGGAACGGGCGCTGCTCGCCTTTATCAGCGGCGGCCGGCGAGGCTGTGCTCAGGAAAAGCTCTTTACCCACAGCAGCAGGGTTGGCTGGAAATAGGTTAAATTTGAATGGGAATAAATCGCTTAAAGCACAGAAAATGGGAGGCAGATGCTGTTCCCGAAGGGAGTTTCCAGCTGTTGCGTGAAGTGAATGAAATTTGGCTGGAAATAAACCCTGTTGAGTTCCCAGGGATCAGAGGGGCTGATTATTTTAATTCCTGGTTGTGTCAAATTGGGCACGAGAAGTCATGTTCAATAAAAACCTTCTCGATCAGGTGCACAGAAATAAGGTTTATTGAAGGCACAGAAACTTGAGAATGGAATCTTCTCCTCGGGGCTGGCAGAAAGCTGAGAAATAAGGCGAGTGCGACAGGAGCGGAGCTGGTCACACCCCGGGCACAAGCTGAGGAGGAGGAGGAGGAGGGGAAGGAGGAGGAGGAGGCAGCGCTTCCCTGCCAAGGAGCGGTTCGAGATCCCGCTTCTCCTCGGGGTGATGAGCTCAGCACCGGCCGCTGGCACTCGGGCAGCGCCACGCTCGGTTTGCTGCGGGCTTGGCTGCTGACGGCTAATCCCTCCAGGGCTGCTTCCCTTCCCAAGGGCTCCTGTCCCCTCCCAGGGCTGCTGTCCCCTCCCAGGGCTGCTGTCCCTTCCCAGGGCTCCTGTCCCTTCCCAGGGCTCCTGTCCCCTCCCAGGGCTGCTGTCCCCTCCCAGGGCTCCTGTCCCTTCCTCAGGACTCCTGTCCCTTCCCCAGGGCTCCTGTCCCTCCCCAGGGCTCCTGTCCCCTCCCAGGGCTCCTGTCCCTCCCCAGGGCTCCTGTCCCCTCCCAGGGCTGCTGTCCCCCCCAGGGCTGCTGTCCCTTCCCCAGGGCTCCTGTCCCTTCCCAGGGCTGCTTCCCTTCCCCAGGGCTCCTGTCCACTTCCCCAGGGCTCCTGTCCCTTCCCAGGGCTCCTGTCCCTTCCCCAGGGCTGCTTCCCTTCCCCAGGGCTCCTGTCCCTTCCCCAGGCTCCGTCCTTCCCAGTGCCCCTTCCCAGGGCTCCTGTCCCTTCCCCAGGGCTCCTGTCCCCTCCCAGGGCTCCTGTCCCTTCCCCGGGGCTCCTGTCCCCTCCCAGGGTTGCACCTCCGGCCATCCTTTTCCAAGGAAATCTCCCTGGGTTAAGAGTCCCGCTGCCGCTGTGGGTCCGGGCTCCCGGAGGGACCCTGGAGCAGGGACAGGAGTCCCCACCAAAGTCCCGTTCCCATGGGGATCAGCGCTGGCTTTTCTCCGCTCTGCCCCATCTCCGCAGGACCTGGCACGGCTGGTGGGGTTTGGCAGGGAACTGTCCCAGCGCTGGCGAGCCCGGGAGCTCTCGGCGTCCTCATCCATCCTTCCTTCCTCGCCTTTCTTCCTCCTGGGCAGAGGAGCCGAGCCCCTGCCCCGTGCCGCTCCCTGTTCCTCCCGCGGGGCCGCTCCGGGAGCCGCTCCCAGCCCGGGGACAGCGCAGGCGAGCGCCGGCACCGGGCTTGAGGTGGTTTTGGGGCCCCAATCCCCGTGCCCGGGGGTTCCCCATCCCGCAGGGACCGGGCTGTGGGGTGGGTTGGGACCCCGTGCCCGGGGGTTCCCCATCCCGCAGGGACCGGGCTGTGGGGTGGGTTGGGACCCGTGCCCGGGTTCCCCATCCGCAGGGACCGGGTGTGGGTGGGTTGGGACCCCGTGCCCGGGGGTTCCCCATCCCGCAGGGACCGGGCTGTGGGGTGGGTTGGGACCCCGTGCCCGGCGGTTCCCCATCCCGCAGGAGCCCGGGCTGTCCCAGGCTCTGCTTTGTCGCAGCGAGCGGTGCCAACGCCGGTGCCAGGAGTTAATTGCCCTGGGACGAGGCCAAGCCTCCGGCTGGAGCAGGTGCCGCGCTGCCCTCCCCGCTCCCCGCCGCTGTCACCGCTGTCACCAGCGCTCGCCCCACCGCCACAACGCCACCCCCGGGACCCCCTCCGAGGCCGCTGTCCCCAGCTCTGCCCATGCCAGTCACCCCAGTCAGGCTCACAAGGGTTGGATGAATCCTCCCCTGCACGATGTCCCCCCAGTATCCCCCAAACAGGGAGTCAAACTGGGGCTTTACCCCTGTCCCCATATCCCGGTGAGGGGTCCCGGCTGTCCCCGGTCCCACAGCCCCTGTCCCCAGCCCCGCAGATCTGCAGCTGCATTCCAAGCCTGCAAAACTTACTGGAAATCCTGTGGATGCAAATCCTGGCCGCCGGTCCGTGCCAGGAACTTGAGCTGCAATCCCGAGAGGGCAGCAGGCTCCAAGCACAGAGGCCTCCCCCTCGCCATTCCCGGCCTCTGGAATCCTCTTTAAAGTCTCATCAGAGTGGAGCACACGAGTGGCTCTGGGAGACCCCCGAAGCCGGGCAGGTGTGGGGCAAAGTCAGCAAATCCTGGGATGCCTTCCCAAAATCTCCACGGCTTCTGATGGATGGGTTGGTGCCGTGTTGATTCAGACTGCCTGGCTCCATCCCAAAACCTCCCAGCTCCCAAATCGATGGAGATTCCCAGGGTCTGCACAGGTGAGGAGGTGAGAATGGGACCTGCCCACCGCCTATGGGGACCCCCAGCCCCAGGAATTTCCCAATTCCCACCTGCCCCTTGAACACCCAAGTCCTTCCCAGTCACCTCAACCCTGCCCCCTCCGCAGGCGCGGGGTTTTAATCAATCCCAGGTGAAACCGAAACCTCCACCGAGGGGAATGTGCTGCTCCAAAGGCAGCGGGATGAAGGTCAGGGTGCTCCCGCTGGAGCTTCAGCTGGGAGAGGGGCCAGACGAGCTGGGGGGATGCTCCGGGAAGCACTTTTGAGGGGGATGCTGGAGTTAGGCATGGATGGAGAGGAGAATTTCCCTTGGATTTCCAGGATTTCAGCCTCCACGGCTTTTATCCCGTCCGCGTAGGGTTTTTGTGGCATCCTTGGAGGGGAATTGTGGGTTTAACAGCACCGTTTCCTCCAAGTAAATAAAGTTGTCTCTTTATTGTGTGTGATTCCCGAGACCTCCCAAATCCCGCAGTGCTCACGAGGGCTCGCGCTGTGCCAGGATCTGACTGCCACTAAATAATTCACTGCCCAAAGCCCTGAACTTCATCTCTGCTCCGGGAGAACCTGGAGGGGCGGGGTGGGAACACTCGGATTCTCCGAAGGTGCGAGAGCACACGGATCCAGCTGGGAGCCAGCTTGGAAAGGCAATTCCCAGTACCCTGCCTGAGTTCCCAGCTGTGTTCTGGGAGGCTGAGAGGTGGAAGAGCAAAGGGCTGCGAGCCCGGCTGGAGGCTGAGGAGGATGGGTAGGGTGGATGCTCCATCTCCTCGGGGGTGATCCATCTCCTCCAGGGATGCTCCATCTCCTCCGGGGATGCTCCATCCCGTGGCGGTTGGGAGGTTCACTCCCACTCCAGGATGCTCCACACCCTCTGTTCGGGGTGTGGGATCCAGTTTGGGATGCAATTTGGGATGCGGTTTAGGAGGCAGTGACGTGGTTTGGGATGCGGTTCGGTTTGGGGATGTGGGGCGGGAGGAAGTTGGGATGTGGTTTGGGATGTGATTCAGTTCGGGATGCGGTGTAGGGTGCAGTTTGGGATGAGACCGGGATGCGGTGTAGGGTGCAGTTTGGGATGAGACGTGGGACGCAGCTGGGGCGCGCCGCCGGCTCCTCACTCGCCGGGTGCCCCAGGGCGCTCCCGGTCGCCAGCAGGGTCCCGTATCCAGCCCGGGGCTGACAGCAGCCCACCCCCCTGCCCTGCCCTGCCCTGCCCGGCCGCCGCCGCCCCTCACGGCTCTTTCCCCGCCCGCCCCGTCCCGCGGAGCCCCGGGGGCGGGGGCCAGGTACGGCGGGGCGGGCCGGCCCGGCGGGGCGGCGGCGGGGGAGGGCCCGGCGGCGGCGGCGGGCAGCTAAAGGCAGGTGGCCCCGGGAGCGGCCCCGGGCTGGCTCGGGGGTCCCGCGGCGGCCGGGGCCATGCGGCGGGCGGCGGCCTGAGCGGGGCGGCCATGGCCGGGGCGGCGGCGGGCGGGGAGAGGCGGGCGGCGCTGACGGCGGTGCGGACCGAGGGCTCGGGGACCCCCGGCAGCGGGACCCCCCCGCCGCCGCCGCCCCCTCCCCGCCGCCGGGGGCTGCTGGCGGGGCCGCGCCCCGGGGCCGCCCCCCGCCCCGCCGGGGCCCCGCGCTGCTGCCGCCGCCGCCTGCAGAACTGCCTCTACAACGTGCTGGAGCGGCCCCGCGGCTGGGCTTTCATCTACCACGCCTTCATGTGAGTACCGGGCACCGGGGGGAGGCTGCCCGGCGGGGCCCGGGGCGGAGAAGGAGCACGGCGGGTCCCGGCAGCGCCGCGGAGCTCCCAGCCAGCCCCGCCGGGCTCCACCGGGAAGTTTCTCCGCTGCCTTCGGAGGGGGGGACGCGCCGGTGCCGCTTCTGCCGCCGGGCCCGGGCCCCGGATCGACCACCGGCGGGGAGCGAGCCCCGCGGAGGGTCCGTGGCACAGGGTCCGGTGACACCCCGGGGACGGGACTCGATCGCCGGGATGGCCCAGAGCCCCTTCCCGGTGGCACCGCAGCCACCCGCCCGCTCCGCCGCTGTCCCTGGCCGGGTCTCTGAGCCTGGGAGGACCCTCAAAGGCAGGGGACCCCCGAGGGGTGACAGGTGTGGGTGGGAGCGGGCCCCTCTGCTGTGCCGTACCTGTGGCAGCGCTGGGACAAGGCAGAAGTGCCACCCCAGAGCCGCGTCCGCCCGCGATGGGGACAGCGGGGGCGATCTTGTCCCTGCTGTACCCCGAGAGCTGCCCCCATTCCTGGGTCGTCGTCGATCCCCAGCACGAAAATCCCTCTCCAGGGCCAGAGATCCCTCTGCTCCCGGGAGCACACCTGCTCCTTTCCCTGCTCCGTGTGTTTCCCTAAGCTCTGAGGTGCTGCTCCAGCTTCCCTCGCTGGATCCCAGCATCCCACGGCTCTTGGCGTGCGGGCTCAGCTCAAGGCTCAGAACAGCTTCACCCCCTCGGGGGGGCTGTGCCAGGGAGTTGGGGGGTCCCCAACACACCTGGAGGCTGCAGGGACAAACGCGGCTCCATTCTGGGGGCTCGTCCCAAGCCAGGACCTGGCGGGGACACTGCCGGGACACCGCAGCTGCAGCCGTGGGGCAGGAGGTGTTTTCCCTCTTCGCCTCGAGTGTGCCAGGTGTGGGCACAAACCCTGTCTGAGGGCATGAGCCAAAATTTTACCTCCTTCCCTCTCTCCTGGAGCGGTGCCGCGGGGCTGCGTCGTTTCTGGGGTGCGGGAGCCGGAGCTCGTTAAGAGGCAGGAAAATGGGTCTTGCCTAAGTTAGCACATCGAGCTGGCAGCAGGAATTTGTCACTGGATGAAAGGGCACCTGAGCTCCCCAGGGAGCCGGGACACGAGCCCGGGGCCCATTTGTAACGACGCCTCCACAGCGGGCTCCCACTGCCAGAATCCCTGCGTGGAAAATCCCACCCTGGGAAGAGCATCTCCTGCAGGGAAAGGCAGCCAACCCCCCTGCCAGGGGAGGCAATCGGCATTTCTGGCTCAGACACCCATGGGATGTGGAGGAGATGTGCCCCTGCTCATCTCCCAGCTGGGATATCCATCCCTGAGCACCCTCCACGAGTTCTTCCTCCCGGTTTGAGCCTGTTTTACCCCCAAAAACATCCACATGGGACAAGCACCCCCATTCTCAGAGCCCCCCCAAGCCCCCCCAGCCCCTCCCCTGCCACCCCAGCGTGCCTGGCCCGCAGCTCCTGGGTGCTGGGCTTTGTTCCACAAGATGTGCAGCCGCCGGCAGCAGGAGCCAAGCGTCTCCAGCCTTCGCTGGGGAGGCTTTTTGTTCACTTGCTCGCTTAATTTTAGGGCTGAGACAGCTGCAGGGCAGAGTCCTGCCAGGGACCCCCCGAATCCTGTGGGAAGACGCCGCAGTGGGTGCAAGGTGCGGACATCTGTTCTGTGAAGCCTCTCCCGTAATGTTGCTCATTTCTGGCTCCTTCCAAGTTTTTTGTTAGGGCTTTTTTTTTTTTCTCTCTCTCTCTCTCGCAGCAGATGGGAGCTGCGAAGCTGTTGCAGCGGCTCTGAAGTTGTCGGGGGTGATTTGTGTGCCGCAATCCCGGGGTTTTTAACAAAAGAGGAGGAAGGTGTTACCCCCTCCCCATCCCCCTCCGCAGGCATGGGAGGGGACGGAGCCCCCGGCCCGAGGTCGGGGCACCGCTGGTGACAAGGACCGGTCCCCCGAGCCCTTCCTGCGCTGCCTCCCCCGAGCAGCCTGGCTCCGAGACAGGGCTGAAAACTGCAAAAATGGAAATACCCGCTGAGAAGTGACGCGCTTCCCTCCCAGAGCCGAGCCCATCGCGTTTATTGACCAACTTCAGCCTCTTTGTGTCGGCGAATTGATCCCAAATCTCCTCCCAGCGCCTGCTGCGGGCTCAGTGGTCTGGGGGCTGCACCATTTCTGCATCCCCCCCGCCTGCTGGCGGCTCCGCCCGGGGGCTGGGAGGGCTCGGAGCCGCTTTGGGCTCTGATGGATGTCCCCAAGCGCTCCCATACTCCGGGATGGGGATGGTGAGGACATGGGTGCCCGTGCAGGTGCAAATCCCAGGTTCCGAGATCTCCCCCAGCCCCACAAAGAGAAGCGCTGGCCGGCCTCGCCAAGCCCGCTTGGAATGAGGGCTCCCAGCCCTGGAGCTTACGGAGCAAATCCGGGAGGGAGCCCAGAGCATTAAGCGAGAGGCTTTAGAGCCAGGAGGCAAATAAGAACTTCCTTTGCCCGATCTCCCCCTCGTTAGCCGGCGGGAATGCTCTTCCCTGCTCCCGACAAAGCCGCTGCGGGCTTGGCTGCGTGTCCAGCGGGCAGGGGCTGCCCTGCCGGGGGGCTCCGGCAGCCTGGAGCTGCTCCACGAGGCTTTCCAGGTGTCAAATTCCAGCTATTCCCGCTGCCCACCGTGGCTCGGCCCTGCCCAGCGCTGCCGGGGTTGGGAGCTGGTGCCGATGGTTATGAAACGGCTGCTGGGTGCACCAGCAGCGCAGCTCAGCACTTTTCCCGGCCCTGGAGGAACACTTCCATCCAGAACAGTTTAACCTGGAGTGAATTAGGGAAGACTGAGCCAGCAGCACCAGGAACAGCCGCAATCCCCCGCCTGGAGCAGCGTCCCCCGTGCCAGGCCAAGCTCGCTGCTGTTGGGGTTTTTTTCCCATGTGGGAGAGGAATTTCCCTGAGGCAGCGAAGGACGGGAGCCTTGTCCCTGTTGGGTTTTTGGTCGTGGGTACAAGAGCTCCCGGCAGAGTCTCAGGACAACGCTGGCACTGGGTGAGGGATGCCAGGCACAGGCTGTCCCTCCCTACTCAGGATTGGCCTCCAGTGAGAAATCCCGGCTGGATTGGGACGTGTCCCCTCCGGCCAGGGACCAGCGTGGGGGCAGCCCGTCCCTCCCGGAGCATCCCCGTGCTCCTGTTCCAGACGGGTACAGAGGGCAGGATGGGGCTGTCACCCCGCCACTCCCCGACCGTGTCACATCCCACATGGAAAGCTGGGAAACACCTCCCTGCCATGCTGGCAGTGCCACCGCGGTCAGTGCCCAGCCTTTGCCAACACCCCCGGGGAAATTCCTCGGCCTGGAGCCGTAGATGGGTTGCGGGAAAATCCCTCCGTCCCTGCTCAGTGCTGGCTCTCCACCGCCCGCTTGGAAAAACCTCTTGAATTTAACTCTTAAACCTCTCTTAAACTCTTGAGTTTAACTCTCAACTCTCCCACCGCTTTGAATTTAGCTCGGTGAAGGTTTTTGACTCGCTGTCACCGGTGTGTCCCCCAGCTGGGGTGGTGGCAGGGCCACAACCGGAGGGACTGGAAGCTGTGCCCTTCGAGCAGGGGCTGCGCCCCCAGGGCCACCTTGCCTGGGGCTGAAACGGGAGCTGCTTCAGGGGCAATGCCAGCGACAGCAGGAGCCGGCACAGCACTTTCCCCAGCCCGATGTGGTGTCACCAGGGCATAAAATTAAGCGACTTCGGCGCAACATGAAACGGGGCATTGATTTTTCCTTCTGGTTTTTTTCCTTTTTCCCCGTCTTCCCACTCCCGCCGGACCCCCCAGGATGGCTCAGGAGCCGCCAGTCTGGGTCACCCAGTGGGGTGCAGGGGTGATGTTGGAGAGTTTTCGGCTCTTTATTCCCCCCCCCCAGGCAACGATCCCAAACCTCAACTCCTCGAAGACCCCACCTTTGGGGCGACTTCTCGGGGCCACTCACACCCTGTGCCCCAAATCTCCCCGCGCCCCACGGAACCCCCAGGCCCTGGAGGAGGACGGCAGCCCCGATCCCTCGGAAAACACTCCCGTTCCTTCCACCCCCTCCAGCCCGTTGCTTGCCAGATGATCCAAGAGCAAAACTATCCCGGCTGCTCCGTGTGAGCGCCTTGGCACCGGCCGCGGGAGCCTTGTGACCGCGCTGCCCGTGGGCACGGCGGGGCCGGGCCTGCCGCCTGCCACGGGGCTGCCACCGGCGAGATTCGGCTCCCAAAGCACCGAGCTTTTGGGGCCACTGCGGGATGTCACCGGCTGTCACCCCCGTGCGTTCTCCGCATCCCATTCCAGCCTTTCCCAAGCTGCTGGGAACACCCCGCGCTGCTCAGCCCCGCGCCTGGGGGGCTCTGGGAGCAGCACCCTGAGTCCTGCAGCGCTGATAACCGGCTCAGCCCAGGCTCGGAGTGAGCCGGGCCGGCTTTTGCAGCTCCTCTGCCGCGGCTCCGGCGGCTCCTGGTTCCGGCTGCGCCCGTGGGGAAACACTCGGAGCTTTGCCGCTTCTCTTCTGGGCGGCGTGGGACGCTCCGTGCCATGGTTACGGGCGCAAACAGGCCCGCTACAGCCCGGTTATTTATATCCCCGGCCGCCTGCTCCACCTCTCCTGCGGGGCCGAGGGCCGGGGATTTATGGGACACGCTGTTTATACAGCTGCGGACGGAGCCGAGCCTCGCGGCACGGGCACTGGAGGGTGAAACGCCATCATCAGCCCCGCTAGAGCTGTGTTCGGGCACTTTCGGCCCAAATCTCGACTTTCTCAGCGGTGGCACAGCTGGAGGGTCCGGCCTAGGCGCTGTGATGCGGACAGAGAAGGGATCCGTGCCTTCCCAGAGCCTGTTGGCTCGCTCCTCCCGCGGCTGAGCTGTTTATCCTGCGGCGCGTGGTGATTGCGGGCGGCGGAGTTATCGCCGAGCTGGCCCAGCCTGTGCCCCGGCCCGGGGGCGAGGGCAGAGCGGGACCGGGACAGCCCTGCCGGTGCCGGTGCCACCCCCGGGACAGCCCCGGGGATTCGGGAATGGAGGGACCGGGACAGCCCTGCCAGTGCCGGTGTCACCCCCGGGACAGCCCCGGGGTTTGGGCAAAGAGGGGACCGGGACAGTCCTGACAGTGCCCGTGTCACCCCCGGGACAGCCCTGCCAGTGTCGGTGTCACCCCCGGGACAGCCCCGGGGATTCGGGAATGGAGGGACCGGGACAGCCCTGCCGGTGCCGGTGCCACCCCCGGGACAGCCCCGGGGATTCGGGAATGGAGGGACCGGGACAGCCCTGCCAGTGCCGGTGCTACCCCCGGGACAGCCCTGCCAGTGCCGGTGTCACCCCCGGGACAGCCCCGGGGGTTTGGGCAAAGAGGGGACCGGGACAGTCCTGACAGTGCCCGTGTCACCCCTGTGCCAATTCCAGGGGTTCGGGAATGGAGGGACAGGGGCAGCCCTGCCAGTGCCTGTGCCACTCCCGGGACAGCTCTGCCAGTACCGGTGTCACCCCTGTGCCATCCCTGGTGGTTCGGGGATAAATCCTGGGAGAGCCACGCTGTTCCATTCCCATCCCGGTCTCTCAGCTCGTCCCAGGCTGGTTTGGGATGCAGTTTCTTTGCCATGGGGTGTCTGGGGGGCACTGGGAGCCAAACTGGAGCCCGCCTGACCATCCAGGGCGGCCGACTTGGCGCTGCTTCCCCTGAGCTCAGCAGCTTTCCCGGCTCACCTGTTCCTCAGCCGGCTCGGGCGGCAGCAGATGGCAAAGCCCACCCTAATGAAGATTAATTGAGGAGATTTCGCCTTCCCCGCCGGGTTTTCATTATTGTTTTGGGGAGGGTTCATTACTGCTGGGCCGGGCTCTGCTCCCGCTGGGCGCTGATCCCGTGTCCGTGCAGTGCTGGAAAAGGAGGGGGGACCCCGCGGGGAGGGGGCTGAGATGGGAATTTCATTCGGGAAAGGCGAAGCACTGGCTCAGCGCTGGGATCCTGGAGCAGGGCAGTGAGGAAGCCCTGAAGCTCCTGTCTCATTCTCTCTGCCCTCTCCCCGTTTCCCTGCCAGCATCCCTCGGTTTTTCAGCTCCTCTTGATGGGTGGAAGAGCAGCGAGTTGGGATGGGAGCCTGGCACTGCCGGTCCCCAGGGCTGTTTGATGGAGGGTTGAGGGTGGAAAACGCCCCCTGGGTGCTTGGTAGAGCGGCTGAGAGGAGAATTCCTGCCCGGGAGGGATGGGGGGATTCTGATTCCTGGCTCCCCTCGCTGCCTCCAGGCATCTGACCCTTCCCTAAGCCGCTTAAGCGCTGCCCGCAGCCGGGACGGGGCGTTCGCCCAGGCTTTACGAGTTAATTCCTAGCAGGTGATGTGTTCCCAGAAAGTTCCTTTCCCAGCCAGCCCCGTGGGGCCTCTCACGCCGGTATCCTTCCCCAAATCCGATGGGATGCCGGCTGGGAGGTTTCCCCACCCCGCAGGAGGGGCAGGTTTCCATCCCGGTGGGTGACCTGTGGTTCTCCAGAGCCAGGGCCACCCACAGCAGGTGCCCAGGCGCCGGGGACCCCCTCCCTGCTGGCTGGATGAGGCGAGGGGCACAAATCTTTGCAGTCTGGAAGATTTCTGCCTTCTCCTCCGCTTTGTGCTCCGCTGCCCGTGTAATTGCCTGCTAAATCCTGCTTGGATAATCTTCATTGCTGATGATGCACAAAGCTCCGAGCTCTGCCCCGGGCCGTGTTTTGCTCCCTGCCCGTGCCACGGGGGTGCCGCTGTTCCCAGCGGGGGTTAATTCCAGAACTGCTGCGCCCGAGGAAAAAAAAAACCAATTAATAATTCAGAGGGAGAAGGAACCGGCTCCAACCTTCTCTGCCTTGCGGGTGGGGAGTGCCCGGCAGAGCAGCGTCGTCCTCTGCGGCCAGGGCAGGGGGTGACACGGCGGTGACAGCCCTGGCCCCTTCCCGGCTCCAGCTCTGCCTTCCCCATCCCCAAGGATTTTTTTGGTTTTGCTGTCGGTCCCACCTCCAGCGCCGTTTTGGGGGAAGGGGACCCAGCTGTCCCCTTTAGGCTGTGCCACCCTCGTGCCCCTCATGCCAGGGCCGGGTTTGAGAGCCCCCAGACCCACACGGGGCTGTGGGGTCAGTGGGGAGGGGTCCTGGATGGTCCCACTGAGGGACAAGACGTCGTGTCCTCCTCTCTCTAGGAGAGTCGGGACAGCCGGCACAGGTTTCACCCCTCTGATAGCCCATGCAGCTGCTTCTGCCCCAAAATCCCACATCAACAACACAAAGAGGTGGGAATGTGCTCCCGGAGGGCGCCGAGCCCCCACACCCCCCGGGCACTGTCACCATGCTGGGGGCGATCTGGGGACCACCAGCTCGAGGCCGAGGTGCCAGGGCCACCAAGGCTCAGCCCGGCCGTGCCGGTGCCACCCTCGTGGGGTGCCGAGCCCGGTGCCCTCTCGGGGCCGCGGTGAGGGGCTCGGAGCGCCCCTCTGCTCCCCGTCACGTGGGCTAGTGGCACAAGCCCTCCGCTTTCCTTTTTTAGAATCGCTGGATCAGGGGAAAAAAATGTATTTTTGGAGGTTTCATTTTCTTCAGCTTCAGAGTCGACTTTTTTTTTTTTTTTTTTTTTTTTTTTTTTTTTTTTTTTTTTTTATTCCCCTCTTTATTTTAAATGGGCCAAAGCCCCTCGTGCCTGAGCCTGGCGCCCGGGGAGGAGCAGCCCCAGAGATGTTCCTGGGGAATTTTCCCCCGTGTTGACACTTCCCGGCTGTTGCTGGCTGGTCCCCCGCGCTGGCAGCGATGCTGGGGACAGTCCGGAGGAGCTCCGGGCCCCTTCCTGCAGCACCAGAACCCCCCACAGTGCGGGACCCTCCCGCCTCCCTTCCTTCCTTTAATTAAGAAGCTGCAGAGCTGGCACCGAGCCCCACGGCAGCTGCCGGGCTCCCCAAAGGCTCCAGGCCACCATCTAGGGGCAAAAATGTCCCCAGTGCCTCTGCCACGACCTGTGGAGGTCGTGACCGGGGGGCTCAGGCTGTGAGGGGGGTGACACTGTGGGCTGGGGTCCCCTGGCCGTCCCTGTGCCCCCACTGACTCTTTGTCCTTCCAGATTCCTCCTCGTCTTCAGCTGCCTGGTGCTGTCGGTCTTCTCCACCATCCAGGAGCACCAGAAATTGGCCAACGAGTGCCTCTTCATCCTGGTGAGCGGGGCAGGAGCTGGGCTGGGGCTCGGCTTTCCTCTCCCCACTTTATATCCTAAAAGAACGGGGGCAAGACCCCGGACAGACCCCCCCCACCGTGTGACCCCGGGATGTCGCTGCTGATGCCGTGGCACGTCGGGGGTGGCCCGGCCGTAGGTGACACCCGGGCCCGTCCCACCATTGTCCCTCCAACCGCTGGAGAAGGCAGCGCACGAGGGGCTAAAATAGGCAACTTTCCCCCAAACTGTCACAAAGAGCTGACGCAGGGACTTCTCCCGAGTGATGGAGACTAAATTGGGAAGGTCCTTGTGACTTTTCCTGCGAGTAAGCAGAACGGGGGCTTGTTTGTGCGAGAGGTAGGAGGACAATGCTGACAGCGGAGGAAAAGGACCCAGCTCGGGCCGAGGAGCAGCGCAGCGGTTCCCAGACAGCCCCGACGGCCGCGGCTCCCGTCCCACCGCCCCCGATGTCCCCGGGGTGGCTCCGGTGGCCTTGCGGGGACACCGCGCGGCGCGCCCAGCCCGATTCACTTTGCCCCCCGCCTCAAATCTGAGTCCCTCCTCTCTGCCTGTCCCTCTCAGCCCTTTTTCCCCCCCCACCCTTTTCCCAGGAATTCGTGATGATCGTGGTGTTCGGCATGGAGTACATCGTCCGCGTGTGGGCCGCCGGCTGCTGCTGCCGCTACCGCGGCTGGCGCGGCCGATTCCGCTTCGCCAGGAAACCTTTCTGCGTGATCGGTACGGGCTGGGATTTGGGATAACCCGCGCTCCCCCCCCCACCACACACACACACACACACACACCCCGAGCTTCGCTGTGCCCTCAGATTTCATCGTCTTCATCGCCTCGGTGGCCGTCATCGCCGCGGGCACGCAGGGCAACATCTTCGCCACGTCGGCGCTGCGCAGCATGCGCTTCCTGCAGATCCTGCGCATGGTGCGCATGGACCGCCGCGGCGGCACTGGAAACTGCTGGGCTCCGTCGTCTACGCCCACAGCAAGGTGAGGAAAAACAGGCAGCAACATCGCCCGGCCCGGCCCCGAGCGCGTTGTGAGCGCCGTGCCCCCGCAGGAGCTCATCACCGCCTGGTACATCGGCTTCCTGGTGCTCATCTTCGCCTCCTTCCTCGTGTACCTGGCCGAGAAGGACGCCAACGTGCAGTTCGCCACCTACGCCGATTCCCTGTGGTGGGGCACGGTAAGCTCGGCCCCCGCGGCCCCTCCTGGCCCCGGGAGGGGAGCAGGAGGGTGGGACGGGGTCGTGGTGAGGAGAGCGCCCTGCAGTCCGCCCGCTGCTGTGCGCCCGGGCAGGTGACCCTGACCACCATCGGCTACGGGGACAAAGCGCCGCAGACGTGGCTGGGCAGGACGCTGGCGGCCGGATTCGCCCTGCTCGGCATCTCCTTCTTCGCCCTGCCCGCCGTGAGTGCAAAAACAGGGGAGGAAAAGGGCAGAGCCGCCCCTGCGTGCCTGTGCCGGCACCCACGGCGCTGTCCCCTCCCGTCCCCAGGGCATCCTGGGCTCCGGCTTCGCCCTCAAAGTGCAGGAGCAGCATCGGCAGAAACACTTCGAGAAGAGGCGGACGCCGGCGGCCAACCTGATCCAGGTGAGCCGCTCCATCCTTCCCGGGAATGCTCTGCTGTGCCCTCCGCCCCAAAAGCGCCCGAACGCCCGGCCCCGCATCCAGCACCCAGAGCCCGCGGCTCCGTGGAGGGGTCCGTGGGGGTTCTCCCATCCCGATCGATGCCGATTCCCGGGAATCCCGCTCCCTGCAGGCTGCCTGGCGCCTCTACTCCACGGATGTCAGCCGGGCGTACCTGACGGCCACGTGGTGTTACTACGACAGCCTCCTGCCCGCCTTCAGGTAGGCGGGAGGGGGAGAGGGCTGGGGGGCTCCCGGGGGTCCCCGTGGGGATGGACAGCCTGGGAAACCAGGAGGGGCCTCGTGGAACCGCCGGGGGCTCGGTGGGGTCGAGCAGCAGCGATAGCTTCGCAGGATTTGGAGTCTGCTGAAGGACCCGCCTTCATCCTCATCATCCTCACAGCGCCCAGCACCCATCCCATCCCCTCTCACCCCATGCATAGCGTTTCTCCAGCACCACCGGGAAAGGGGGGATGCCTCGGGGACCCCACGGCTGTGGCGGTGGAGCTGCAGCCGGACAGGAGCTGGTTCCAGTGTGGACCCAGCTGGACACGCAGGGATCCAGAGGGAGCCCCACGTCCCGTTCCTGCAGCGCATGCCTCCCGTGATCCCCGGGATTTTGCCGCTGTGGGTGGATCGAAGGCTCCCCGAAGGTTCTCCAGACCTCTCTTCCAGATCCTGAGGGTTTGCCACATCCCTCTGAGCATCCCTGCCCTCCTGCCTGCCCTGCTCTGGCCGTGTGACGAGCTCATCCTCTGTCCCATCCTTAATTTTTCCAAAGGCAGGGCTTTAAACAGCCACAGCCCCGAGTCCCAGCTTCCAGAGCATCACCCCGGATCCTGGGAATCACTGGGGGCTCTGCTGCCCCTCCTGCTGTGCCAGTTTTCCCTGCAGTGGAATTCACACAGAGGCAGATTCGATCCCTGCTGGATCTGAGCTTTCCCCATTCCGGCTGCTCCAGCAGCGCCCAGGATCTGATGGTGACAAGTCCCCATGTCCCCACCCCGTCCCGCGTTTGTCCTTGCCTGATCCATCCCTCTCAGCACGTCCAACCCTTCCTTCCGTGGAATCCTGTCCCAAGACCTCCAATTAAGAAACCCTTTTTGAACAAAAACGCTGATTTTTTTGTTTTGTTTGTTTTGTTTTGCTCCGGTTTTGCTTTGGTTCTTGCACAGGAGGACCCGGCGCTGCTCAGCCTCGCATTGCCGCTTTCTTTTGCTCCGGAAATTTTAATTTCTCCCCATTTTTATTTCGCCCCGACCCCAGAGAGCTGGTCCTTATGTTTGAGCATTTGCACCGGGTTCGCAACGGAGGATTTAGGAATTCAGAGGTGAAAAAATGGCCTGACAGAGCCCCACCGCCCTATCACTCCTTCACCCCTGCCCAGAAAAGCTTCAGCCTGGCCGTGTGTTCAGGGGAAAGGTAGGAGGGGGCAGCCCCCGTGTTCTCCCTCCTCTCTGCTCTGTCTCCTCTGCCCCTCTGTGCCCTCCTGCCGTGTCACTGTCACTGCCACACCCGACCCGAGGTGCCACCACCCCAAACTGCCCCTGCTGGGCACCCCGCCTGCTCCCGGCTCCATTCCAGCTCCGGATTTGATCCGGACCTTCCTGAGGTCACCTCGCTGCCCTTCTCATGCGGCCGTGACCCCGGGATGTGGCACAGGGCAACCGAGCGTGGCAGGGAACCCCTTGATTCCAAGGGATGGAGCAAATCCCAGAGCCCGGGGCTGGGAAAGGCTCCCGGTGCCCACGAGGAGAGAGAGAGGGCTTGAGGCTGCCCTGCTGCTGGTGGCGCCTGCTCTGCACCGTGTCCCTTGTCCCCTCTGCCTGAAGAGCAGATCCCAGCGTGCCACCAATGCTGGCCACCCCGCCAGGACATCGGGCCAGCGCCGGGGTTAGGTGGGGAGAGGCCTCGTGCCTCAGTTTCCCCCGTGATGCCACATCAGCAGGGCTGAGGCTGCAGGTGTGGGGGCTGAGCGGGACCTGCCCCGCCTAGGTGAGTTGGGGGGCTCCTCCCTGGGCTCGGCGACCAACCAGGAAGGGGCAGGGGAAGGACCGGCCACTCCTCGGGGGCCTGAGCCCGCCCGTATCCCCCACGAGCATCACCTCTCATAACATCTCATCTTCTCTCTCTCTCCTCCCCTCTCTCCCGCTCACCCCTCTCCTCTCCATCCCTCCCCCAAACCCGCCGTGCCCCCACTCCCCCCAAGCTGGAATGAGGAGGACGCGCAGCCCCACAGGTGTTTACGCCTCAGGTAACGCTCGCCCCCGGCCGCGGGGAGCCCCCACCGGAGCCCGGCGGGGCTTGCGGGGCCACCACGCTCCCTGTACTCGGAGCCTGTCCCCAAATCCTCCTGGCAGAGCCGAGAAGCCGCTCAGGTGTTTAAGCAGGACCTACACAAACTCCGGGCAGCGGCGGGGCTGTCGCACTCCCCGCTGGCGCTGCGGGGACTCGGTGGCCCGGGACGCTCCGCTCGCCGCCGGCCCTGGCTGATTCTCTTTTCTCCTGTGTCTCTGCCCTGCCCCTCCAGCCCCATCTTTAGTGGTAAGAGGAGGCTCTTGCAGACGTGGGGCACGTGGAGACGGAGGTACCGCGTCCTGTCCGTCCAGGGAACCTCGGGATGCATGGATGCGCTCCCAGCCCGGGTGCTGCCGCATGGAGAAGAGGGCTGGGGGCCGGGGCACAGGGCGTGGAGGTTGAATTGGGAGGCTGTGCATGGCCCGGGCTGAGCTGGCTGTCCCCGCTGTCCCTTGCTGCCTCAGTTTCCCCGTTGCAACGTGGATGAGCACGGCATTTGGATAAAGCCCAATAAATCCCATCCCACCGGTGCGCTGCAGCCCCATTGGCGGGGCACAGCCCTTCCCACCCTCTGGCACAGCCGCTGGGTGCGTGGGATGTGTGGCAGCTCCCGAGCCAGCATGGAGAAGGGCTGGGAGCCCTGTGCCCTGCCTGGACCCTGCCTGGACCCTGCCTTGCCCTGCCTGAGGAAATCCAGGAATGTCCCCAAACGCCTGGCTTTCATGGAGCCTGTCCTGCAGCGGGTGTGGGATTCACTCCGTGTCCTCCCCGGCTTTAGGGTCCTTCCCTCTGTGCCCCCTCGAGCTGGGTTTGGGGTCTCTCATCCCGCAAGGTATGGGGGGTTTGTGTAGGTCCTGCATAAACAATGCCTGGTGTTCCCACCCAAAAAAACCCGAAATTGCGGCTGGGTTCGGGAGCAGAACTCGCGTTAGGGCAGGAGCAGAGCCTGGATTGGGAGGTGCAGCCTGGAGGAGGAGGAGGAAGAAGCGGCTTGGCCGGGTTTGGACACGCCGTGCCAGCGGGGATGGAGCAGGAGCAGAGCTCTGCTCGGCTCAGAGGTGCTCTGCCGCGTGTCCCCCGCTGCCACTCCTGTCTGTCCCCTCTCTCGTGTCCGTCACCTCCTTTCTCTGCTCCTGGGACCAAAAAAAGGGATTTAAAGGAGCAAGCCCAGAGCAAGAACCGCCTGCTCCTGGCCTGGCTCGGGCCCATCACCCGCCGGGGGCTCTCTGCGAGCTCAGCACGGCCACCCCCACCGCACCGCAGGGACCACCGCGTCCCGTCCCTGTCCCCCCGCCCCTGACACCGCCCTCCCGCTGTCGCCGCGCAGCAACAAGATGGGCATCAAGGAGCGGATCCGGCTGAGCAGCTCCCAGCGCCAGGGCAGCCGCGGCCGGCAGCAGCACCTGGGGCCGCCCCTGCACCGCTCCCCCAGCCCCGAGGACGTGGCCGAGGCCTCCAGCCCCACCAAGGTGCAGAAAAGCTGGAGCTTCAACGACCGCACCCGGTTCCGAGCATCCCTGAGGCTCAAACCGCGGACCCCGGCTGAGGGTGAGCCCCTGGGTGAGGGGTCTGGGGGACGCTGGGGGGCTGCAGGGTTGGGGACAGTCCTGGGGACGCCCGCTGGTGGCACCTACAGCTGACTGCCCGCCGGAGGACAGTGGCGAGGAGAGGAGCTCCCCCTGCGACCTGACCTTCGAGGACATCATGCCGGCAGTGAAGACCCTCATCCGGGCCGTCAGGTGAGGCTGTCCCCTCCCGCGACCCCCAGCGTGCTCAGAGCCCCCCGCCCGGGCACCCCGTCCCTTCCTGCAGCCCGCCTGTCCCTGCAGGATCCTGAAGTTCCTGGTGGCCAAGAGGAAATTCAAGGAGACTTTGCGTCCCTACGACGTCAAGGATGTCATCGAGCAGTACTCGGCCGGACACCTGGACATGCTGGGCAGGATCAAGAGCCTGCAGACGCGGTGAGGTGCCCCGGGGTTCTCCCACATTCCCGGAGCTCCATCCCTGGCTGGGCTCCCGAACCTTTGGGAGTGACGAGTGGGCTCTGCCCCTTCCCTCCCTGCCAGCGTGGACCAGATCGTGGGCAGGGACCGGGCGCTCCCGGCGGACAAGAAGGTTCGGGAGAAGGGCGAGAAGCCTCCGCTGGAGGCGGAGCTGGTGGACGAGCTCAGCATGATGGGGCGCGTGGTCAAAGTGGAGCGGCAGGTCAGGAGGGGACACGGGGCGATGGCACCGTCCCTCGGGCCCCTCCCGCGGGGCCGAGCCCGGCTCAGCCGCTCCCCGCGCCCCTTCGCAGGTGCAATCCATCGAGCACAAGCTGGACCTGCTGCTCGGCCTCTACTCGCAGTGCCTCCGCAAGGGCTCCACGAACTCCTTCAGCCTGGCCGCGGTGCGGGTGCCGCCCGGCGAGCCCGACATCACCTCCGACTACCACAGCCCCGTGGACCACGAGGACATCTCGGTGTCCGCCCAGACCCTCAACATCTCCAGGTCGGCCAGCGCCAACATGGACTGAGCAGAAGGCGGCGGGATGGACCCTGCCCGCCTGGGATGGGCGCTGGCAGCGGCGTGGCGTTGTCCCCTCGCTGTCGCCTCGCCGCGTTACTGGAACAGAGTCTTCCTTTGCGGGGACGCGGCTGCCGGGGCTGCTGGTGGCACTGGGCATGGCCAGCCCACGCTCCTGGGGTGACCTTAGGATGCTCCTGAGATATTCCTGGGATGCTCCTGGGGTGTTCCTGGAATGTTCCTGGGATGTTCCTGAAGGATGACACCCCCCCCCCCCCAAGCTCCGGGGTCCTGGGTGCTCCCCAGCCGTGGTGGGGATGCTCTGGGCTGGTCCCATCCCCTGGGGTGTGGTTTGAGTCCCATCCCCAGCCCTCAGGACAGGTCCTGCCTGGTCTCCCAGAGCTGAGCCGGGGCCACCACCAGCTATGCAAGGTCCCATCTCCCTCTTGCTGCCAGTGCAGGGGTGTGGGGGGGCACGACCCAGGGTGGTTTTACCCGCGTCACTCGGGGTCCCCGATGTGGGGAGCAAGGGACTGCCCCCCCCTCAGCAGGCTGCACCTCTCCAGAAGCACAGCAGAGCCTTCTGCCTGCCCGTGCATGCTCCCAGGGCAACATATATAGAGAGGAGATATATATATAGATATATATATTTATGCAATAATGTCTTAATATGCAACACCCCTGGGAAGAGCAACCCGAGGGGATATAGGCAATAAGCAACCCCCTGCCAGCTCCCAGGGCTGAACTGTGCTGCCCAGGAGGGCCCTGGAGGCCCTGAGGGCTCAGGGCTGGGGGGGAAATCTCCTCCCGAGGGTGTCCCTGGAGCCAAGAAGCTGAGCAGGGGCTGTGGGGCAGGCAGGGGTGCCGGCACAGACGCTGTCCCCAAGGCTGTCCCTCCCCTGTGCCCCTGCTCCTGCTTCGAGGATTCCCCCCCTCCCCTGGCTGGGTCCTGCGGTGCTCAGTTTGTCCCTGCCCGTGTCCCTGTCCCCTCTGTGGTCCGGGGAGCACGGGCCGGGCCTGGAGGGGGTCATGCCTGGTGGGGACAGGGCGGTGTCCTTGCATGTCACCCACAGCAGAGCCACGGCAGCTCCCGCGCTGCCCCGATCCCAGTCCCGGCGCTGGCTCCCAGCCCGGCAACACCGGGGTTGTGCCAAAGTGCCAGGCTGGGGCTCCGGGGAGGGGCTCGGTGGCGACCCCACAGTGCCGGGATCTGTTCTGGGCTGCTCCCACCGCTCCCCTCGCTGCCAGCGACGCCCCTCTCTGGGATTCGCGCCCCTCTTTTCCCGTGCCTCTGCTCCGGGCAGTGGAGACCCCCGACCCTGCTCGTCTCCTCGCCCCCGTTAGTGCATGTGGCCAGCGCGGGCCGTGCCAGAGCTGCTTGAACCCCCCCTACCACCCTCCTCCGGCACCCCCCCGGCCCCCTCCCCTCAGCCGGGCGGTGGGACACGAGGGGACAGCGCTGGGCGGGTGGCCGTGGGGCGAGGTGCATGTGACAGCTTTGCCCGCAGCCGCACGCAGGAATTAACCTTTAGGAACCCCCTCTTTCCCGGGGTTAGCTGGTCCCCCGCAGCCCCCCACAGAGCCAGCGGTAGTTACCTCACTTGATTAACTTATTAACTTATTTGTTTCATTAAAATTTGGAGTAGAGGCTGCCCGCCTGCTGCCGTCAGTCTGCCGGCGCTCCCGAGAGGTGGCACTGCTGGCCAGGGAACAGCAGCGGCCGGACTGGGGACACGAATGTCCGGCCAGAGGGACACAAATGTCCGGCCAGAGGGACACAAATGTCCGGCCAGGGGACACAAATGTCCGGCCGAGGGGGCACAAATGTCAGGCCGAGGGGGCACAAAAGTCCGGACGCCTCCCTGAGCCTTTAAACTGCAGAAACCCATCGAGATCGCAGCTCCAAGCTCGTTCGCCCTCCCCAGCTCCACCCTGTGTTTTTGTGGGGAGGGTGCAGGGTCGGTGTCACTGCGCTGTCGCTGCTTTTTTGGCACCTCGCGGGGAAGGGCTGTGCCCCACCTGCCTGTTTGGTGCGTCCCCCCCGCCCCTCGAATGGTGACGACGCTGCGATGTCCCCAGAGCCATCCCGGGGAGGTGAGGGTGGAGCCCCCTTCCCCAGGAGCCCCCAAACCCCTGTAGGGACAGCAAAGCGAGCTGGGTCTCCCTGGGCACAGCACGTCCTGCAGCCTGCGACGTCGGGGGCTGAGGTGGCCCCTTCCCGTGCCGCTGGCTGGGGAGGAAGCCGGGGCTGGCCGCGGGTCAGTCCCTGCCTTTCCTGGCTGCCTCCTGCCAAGAAACTCGCTCCAGGATCGTCTCGGAGCCGAACCCTGCGAGGGCAACACCTCCCTGCCCGCAGAGCTGCCCCTGCCCGGGCATGGGGGTCCCGAGGGGGCTCCAGCCCCCCGGTTCCGCGGAGTGCCCCGTGTGTGGGGTGCAATCCCTGGGGGGGGATCCGGGACGCTGCAGCACCCCGAAAGCCACAGGGACACTGTCCCGGCCTCTCCCGGTGCTCCCAGCGGGGCGGGCGGCGTTCCCGGGTGGGTTTGGAGGGATCTTCACCCTGCGCCCCGCTCGGCAGAGCCCGAGTGTGTTCAAGGGGCACCCAGGGCCGACCCAGCCGGGTGTGGGGTCTCCCCAGGGTTCTGAGCGGTGCTGGCACCTCCTCCTTCCCCCGGGAAGGGGCCGGGACGGTGTCCCAGGCAGGGCGGGGGGGTTGTGCCAGCCCGCGGCTCTGCCTCCCGCCGTCACACGGGCCCAAGGTGCCCCGGCAGGACTTTGTCCCCCTCCACCTTGGGCTGCCCCACGTGCGCCGAGGCTGCCACTCCCCGCGGAGGGGACACGCCAGCGTCAGAGTGACACCGAGGGAGCTGCCACCTCGCCGGGCCAGCTGGCCGCGTCCCGCCGGAGCCCAGCCGCAGGAACGGGGTGAGGGGATGCTCCAAACACTTGGATTGTCGCCGCCGCCGCCCCCGCTCTGCGGCTCTTATCAGCTGGCAGGGGGACAGGGTTGTTACGGGAACGGTCAGCTGTTCCCGCAGCGCCCAAGGCGTCCTCTGAGCTGTCAGGGGCACAAGGACACAGAGCAGTGGCCGGGGATGTCCTTTGTGCCAGTGGCTTTGCTTTGTTCCCTGAGGGTCTTGGGGAATTCGTGACTCACTGTGGATTCCTTCGAGTCCAGTCATGCTGGAGACAGTCGGACTCTGGGCTGGACTCAGTTCCTTCCTGCGGCGCTCCAGCCTCCAGCTCCGCTGCCCAAGGACGCGCTCACAGGAAAAGGCCCTTCCAAGAGCGCTTGGAAGAGGGGTCCCTGCCGAGGGACCCCCGCTCGGGCGCCCGGAGCACCCCCGGGGGGCCCGGCGAGCAGGCAGCCCCCTGTACCCCGAGGGATTTGGTGCTCCCCCCTTCCACTCGCCTCCCCGGAGTGAAGCCCACCCTGACCGCGTGGGCTCAGCCAGGAGCCCGTGGCCACTGGCCCGTGGCCCGCGGCTGTCCAGGGAACCCCGCGGTGCTCCCGTCCTGGCTGCCGTGAGGCATCCTCGAGGAATCCTCTGGCAGCGCCGGGAGATGCTCAAGGCCAGCAGGAGCCCCGAGTGGGCGGCTGAGGTCCCGCAGCAGGTGCTGGTGCCGCGGGGGCACCGGAGCTCGGGGCGGTGGCCAAAACCCCCCGGTTCTGGCCCCTGAGGGCGCTGGCAGCGGCGCCAGGGGGCTGGACCCCAGTGATGCCGACTGCTGGGCTGGGGGTCCCTGTCTCAGCCGGACCCAGCTGCCCACACACCTCTGGAAGGGGCAGGAATGCAGCCCCCTCCCCTCTCCGCCCCTCCTTTCCGTCCTCTCCACACACCTGGGGAATGGGGAACCCCCCCGGGGCAGCTCCCCGCTGCACGGAGCAGGGGGTGCTGGCACCGTACAGCCGGGACCCCCCCTTTGGTGGGTGCTGGGGGGATCAGGAGCCGGGGACACCCCGGCCCCGCGGGGACAGAGGTGTCGCCGGGGACTGCGGGCCAAGGGGCCACAAGTCCGGGGCTCGGCTCTGCAGCCCCAGGCCCGACCCCCGCCCCGCCGCGCTCCGCCCCGGGCCGGTGGCGGCTGCCCCTCCCCGCGCCCCCCCCGGCCGGGGCGCGGCTATAAGGAGCGGCGGGGCCGGCGGCGGGCGCGGGGCGGCGGAGCGGCGGGCGCGGCAGGTACGGGACGGGCTCCGGGGGGACGGGGTGGGGCTGAGGGGGTGCCAGGCAGCAGGAGCAGGAGGAGGAGGAGGAGGAGGAGGAGAAAGGGGGGTCCCGCCCCGTGAGGGATCGCAGCACCGGACTCTCCGCTCCTCTGCCGGGGTGTCTGCGCGGCAGGTACGGGTGGGAGCGGGGAGAGGGTCCCACCCCGTGGGTGCTGCGTGGGTTCCCGGGTCACTCTCTCCCCGCTTTTCCGGGGTCCCGGGAGTCCCCACGCTGCAGGCGGGGTGAGCACGGCAGCGGGAGGGAGCAGGCAGGAGGGGGGTCCTTCCCCGTGTGCCCTCCGGATTGTCCCCACCCTTTCGGGGACCCATCACCCCGCTCGGCCCCGCGGGCTGAGACCTGGCAGCTCACGGCACTGCCCGCGATGGGGGCTGGGGGTGGCGCTGGGAACGACACCCGGGCAGCCCCCCCGAGTGTCCCCCCTTCCCGGGGGGGTTGAGTTGTTTTTGGAGCCAGTGGTTGAGGGGTGGGCGGGCACGGGGCCCCCCAGATGAGGATCTGGGGGGAGAAGGCGTTCTGGAGGTTGAGCTGCGTGGTCACAAGGGCAGTTACAAAACCGGAATGTTTTGAGGAGCCCGGGGAGGGCAGAGTGGGAGCAGCACCCACAGCGGGATGGAGACCCCCGCGGGACCCCCGTGCCCTCACCGCCCTCCCTCTGCAGGTGTTGGGAGGACATGACCGGGGACATGCGGGCCCTGCTGTGCCTCTGGCTGGTGGCCCAGGTGGCCCAGGTGGCTCTGTCCTCCCGGGTCCGCACCCGCCGGGAGCTGGGCCCCGGCTTGTACGAGCACGGGGTCTACGACGCCGGGGGCTCCTACTGCCAGCGGGGGGACGTCTGCTGCCACGGCCGCGACGACGGCTGCACCGTGCCCTACCACGACACCCTCTGCTACTGCGACCTCTTCTGCAACCGCACCGTCTCCGACTGCTGCCCCGACTTCTGGGAATACTGCCTGGGCATCCCGGCCCCCTTCCCCAAAGCCCCAGGTGAGGCGCGCCCGGCCCGGCTGTGGGTGCTGGGGGGCAGCCCTGGGGCGCTGCCGGTGCTCCTTGGGGTGATGGATGTGGCGCCCCACATTCCTGCCCTCCCCGCAGAGCTGCTGCGTACCCCTCAGAGCTGTGGGAATTCACACAGAATGTGCGGGATGGGGATGGACTCCAGCAAAAAGGGGGCCGGTGGGAGCAGCCCGTGACCCCACAGCAGCAGGGACGTGAGGGGACATGTGGGGATTGCACCCCAGCTTGCCCGGTCACGTCTGGGGCAGGCAGATGCTGGCCCTGGCTTCACCCTGCCGGCAGCTGGGGCGGCCGGGGGCGAGCGGGGGCACGGGCAGCCCCCAGCTCCCAGCACAAGGCTCCCTCAGAAGTCCCGGCGGAGCAGAGCCAGCTCCCGGGCACAACCGGCCCCTTTATCCCTGTCCCGCCGGGCTGAGCACATTTAACCCTGTCTGCGCCGAGCCGGCCCTGTGGAGCACTCACTGACCCCCACGGGAACTCTGAGGGTGCCAAAGTGCAGCCGAGAGCGTCCTGGATTTAAAATCCGCGTTGATTTTTCCCTTTGGTTTGTACCCCCGGGAATACGGGGGTGCTGGTGGGACCCCCGGCACAGCCCAGCGCTCACCGGGGGCTCTCCCATTCCCATCCAGGCTGTGCCCGTGCCGGACGCAATTATCCCACCGGAGCCACGTACCGGGAGAACTGCAACCTGTGGTGAGCGAACGCTCTGCGGGCACCTGCGGCACGTCACCGGCATGTCACCGGGGGAAGGGGTGGCGTTCCCGCGGGCTCCTGCAAACCTCGGGGGAGATCGAGGCCCGAGCTGGGTGGTGGGAGCCGCTGCCAAAAAGCCTTTGCTCCAACAAACCCGGAGCCAAGGGCCTTGAGCCGCTCCCAAGTTTTCAGCTCATCCTGCGTGGAAGCCGCTCGCCCCGGCGGCACAAGGCGCTGCCCAGGGGGTTTTTGGCCACGCTGGTCGCACCCAGCTTGCCCAAGCCTGACGGGACGCTCGGGCAGGCGCGGCGGTTCCGTGCCAGCGGCCGCAGTCCGGCGGTGCCGCCCGCCCGGCAGCGCCCGGAGCTCGCTCCTGCTGGAGCAGCGCGGGGGTTATCTGGGAATACTGGTATTCCTGGCATCCGGAGGTGGGGGATAGGGGAACCTGCAGGCGCGGAGCTGCCGGAGACGAGGATTGAAGCCGGAGGGGCGATGCGGCAGATAAGCGGAAATCAAAGGCAGCGTCTGGGGCGTGTGCGAGGGCAGGGGCACGTGTGTGAACATGTGTGTGCGGGCGTGCGCCTGGGCTGCAGGTGAAAAGCCAGCCCGACCCTCCGCACAGCTCTGGGGCAGCCCGCAGTCTCTCCGGGGAGCACGCAGGGACGGAGGGTGTCCCCATTCCCGGGGGAATGGCGATGTCCCCAAGCCGTGCCCGTGGGTGTCCCGTCTGCGCTGCGATGCTGGGGGAGCATCCCTGACCCGCCAGCGCTGGGCAGGGGCAGAATCTCTTCCAAACCCTCCTCCCCTGCACTTGGCGCCTGGAGAAGAGGAATTTCTGCAGCGCTTCACCCCCGCCCCTGTCTCTGCCGGGTCCGGGTGGTTGGGGGGGCTGGCAGGGAGCAAAAACCTTGGTAGTGGGGGGGGGGACACACAGAGTGTGGGCACCCAGCTGGTGGCACCACCCTGAGGTGCTCTCAAGTCCCCAGGTGTCCCAGACAGCGGCGGGAGCGCTCGGGGATGGGTGGGGGAATGCTGGAATCCAGGTGCTGCCGGCGGGAATGGGATGGGGGTGCCTGGCGGGACACGGCTGCGGCCTCGCTCCGCTCCATAAAAGGGAAATGTGCCGGGATCTGGGCAGGAGGGAGCATGCCAAGCATTGCTCACTGCACGGGGGGAGCACAGCCCGGGGCTCCCCAGGGGACCCGCCACACCTCCCACAGCCCCCCCGGCCCGGCTGTCCCCGTGGGTGCCGCAGGAGAGAGCCGGTGGCAGTGGGTCACTCCTGGGGACCCCCAGCCCCGACCCCCGGCCCCGGGCTGGTGTCCAAGCCCCCCTCTGATGTCTGCAGCCCTAGCGGCTTTTCAGCTGATTTTCTGTCCCGTGGCCTGTCTGCCCTCGGGGCTCCTGCGGGGGGCTGGGACGGGGGGGGGGGACAGCTCCCAGGGCCACCCAGAAGCCACTCGGAGTCACCCAAAGGCCACTCGGGGTCACCCGAAGGCCACTCGGGTCACCCAGAGGGCTTCACCCCGTCCTAAGGTGCCCAGCCCTGACAGAAGTAGCCTTGAGCCCCTCGCTTGCTGCCCGGTTCGGGAGGGGCAGCGCCCACTCAGGGTCGCCCCGGTCACCCTGGGGACATCATTTCTCCCCGACTGTCCCCTCGGCAGCACCTGCGGCCCCGGCGGGCAGTGGCAGTGCGAGGACCACGCCTGCCTGATGGATGGCGAGCTGATCGACGCCGTCAACAGAGGCAACTACGGGTAAGGAGCGGGCACCGCCAGGGTGGGGCGGGGATGCTTCACCCCTCGGTGCTTTTTTGGGGTGACCCCTGAGCCGTGTCCCCTCTTCCCACTCAGTGGAGAGCCGCCAACTACAGCCAGTTCTGGGGGATGACCCTGGAGGACGGGATCCGGCACCGCCTGGGCACCTTCCGTCCCTCTCCCACCGTCATGAACATGAACGAGATGCACGTGAGTCGCGCCCGGCGGGGAAACTGAGGCACGCCAGGGGTTGTCCCTGCCCGTCCCAGTGATTCCCCATGGCTGGGAAGGGGCTCCCAGGGAGGGGGAGGCAGGGCAGCCCTTGTGTTTGGAGACAGCAGCTCAGCAAATTCCCCCGGACAATCCCCGGGCTGCCAGTGTTGTTTTTTCCCCCTCTCCTCCGTGCTCGTTTCCCATCGGAACGCCGGCCCCGCCGCTGCTGACTCAGCAGAGCCGGCTGCCCCAGCGCTTTAGCCTCACCCAAACCCGGGGTGGGCACCCTCGGGGGTCCCTGGGCTGCTGGCAGAGCTCGGTGCCCGCCCAGCCCCGCGCTCCGTGAGCCTGAGGTTTAATTTTAGAGGCGCTTCCTGGCTTCCTGCGCCGGGAGAAGCCGGGGAGTTGTGGCCGTGTCCTCTCCAGGAAAGCCGGGGCGGGGGCACCGTCCCCGCTCCAGGGAGGAAAGGCTGGGCCAGAGGCCACTGCCAGGGACTGTGTCACCCAGGGCTGTCCCCGGGGTGGCCACCGAGGGCCCTGCTGGGCTCCGGGATGGGACACTCGGTGCTGGTGTTGACTAAGGAGCTGCTGGGGAGCCCGAATTTAGGGAATATCGAAGGGTTTGGCCGCTCTGGGATAAGGGGAACCCAAATATTTGTCACTCATGGTGATGTCCCTGTCTTGAGGGGTCCCAAAGTGGGGCTGGGGGACACAAAACCTGGTGGGGACATTGCTGAGAGGATGTCTGGGATGGCAGGAGGAGGACATGGGGGGACACTAAATGTGGCTGGGGACCATCTCAGAGGATGCCAGGGGTGGCAGGAGGAGGACATGGGGTCTGGGGGACATTAAAGGTGGCTGGGGACCATCTCAGAGGATGGCAGGGATGGCAGGAGGAGCTGGGGGTGGTCCCTGTGGCCTGAGCCCCCCGGCTGTGCCCCGCAGATGAACATGGACTCCAACGAGGTGCTGCCGCGTCACTTCGACGCCGCCGCGAAGTGGCCCGGGATGATCCACGAGCCCCTGGACCAGGGCAACTGCGCCGGCTCCTGGCTTTCTCCACGGCCGGTGAGCGGGGCCGGGGCGGGCCGGGCGGGGACAGCGGGGACAGCGGCGAGCCCGCCTCCCCCTGAGCTCCCGCTCCTCCCCAGCCGTGGCCTCGGACCGCATCTCCATCCACTCCATGGGACACATGACCCCCGCCCTGTCCCCACAAAACCTCCTGTCCTGTGACACCCGCAACCAGCGGGGCTGCAGCGGGGGCCGCCTGGACGGAGCCTGGTGGTACCTGCGCAGGAGAGGGTGAGTGGGATAACGGGATGGGATGGGATTAATGGGATCACAGAGGCTGCTCTAGGATAGGGTGGGATAAAGGGGGTTTGAGGCTCTGGTCGCCTGGGGAGAGCCCAAGAGAGCCCCGTGCTCATCCTTGGGCAGGTGGGGAATGAGGGCGGCCAGGAAAGGATGGATTGCGGGGTTTGGGATAGGAGTGGGGATCACGGTGGGACGGGAGTGGGGTTTGGGGTGAAGATGGAAGTGGGGATTGGGATGGGCGTGAGAGTGGGTTTTGGGATGGGGATGGAAGAGGGATTTGCTGTGGGAATGGAGAGTAGGTTCGGTGTGGGGATAGGGATGAGATTGGGGTTCAGGGCGGAGATGGCAGTGAGGTTTGGGATGAGGACGGAGCCGGGTGGTCCTTCCCCTCCGCCATCCCCGTCCCTGTGCGCAGGGTGGTGACAGACGAGTGCTACCCGTTCACGAGCCAGCAGAGCCAGCCGGCTGCCGCGCCCTGCATGATGCACAGCCGCTCCACGGGCCGGGGCAAGCGCCAGGCGACAGCGCGGTGCCCCAACCCCCAGACCCATTCCAACGAGATCTACCAGTCCACCCCCGCCTACCGCCTCTCCTCCAGCGTGAGCGCCGGGCCCGGGGGCGGAGCGGGAGCCCTGGGGAGAGGGAAGGGGCTTGGCTCGGGCTGCTTTACCTGGGAAAAAGGAATTTGGGAATGCGGCTGGGAAAACCCCACCGCGGAGCCGGCGGGGAGCGGCTCCTCCGCCCGGCATCTCCGCAGCAGCCGCCTGTGGGTGCTGGAGCAGCTCTGGGGGTGCGGAGGGCAGTGCCGGGGGTCCCGGCCCCGCTGCCACCCGCTGCCACCCGGTCCTGTGCTTGCAGGAGAAGGAGATCATGAAGGAGCTGCTGGAGAACGGCCCCGTGCAAGGTAAGGAGCTGGGGGGGGCACCCCTCTGTGCACCCTAAAAAGGTTGGGGGAACAAGGTGAGGGGAAAACCCGCTCTGTCCGTGCTGGGGGAGCTGTCGTGGGAGCCAGACCCCCCCTCAGCTGTTCCCACTGCGTGCCCGGGCAGTGCTGCCCCAGTGCCCGTCACGCTGCCCACCCCAGCGGGCACTGGGTTGCTCATTAACTCCTGAGATTTAATCACCGTCTTGGCAGCGGCGTTTGTTTAACTTTCATTTTTTTCTTCTCGAAACCTCCTCTGAGTGCTGCTGTTGCATCGCCCCGGGGAGGATCCGGCTGCCGCCTTCCCTCCCGCTGGATTGCGATGCCCCCGTTCCCTCCCCCCCCTGTGCCCGGGGGTCGCGGAGCCCCTTCCCTCGGCACAGTGGCAGTGTCCCCAAACCCTCTCCTGCTCCCCGCAGCCATCCTGGAGGTGCACGAGGATTTCTTCATGTACAAGAGCGGGATCTATCGGCACACGCCCGTGGCCGAGGGGAAGGGGCCGAAGCACCAGAGACACGGGACCCACTCGGTGAAAATCACCGGGTCGGTGCGGGGCTGGCCTGGGGGGCTCCGGGGGGTGCGCAGAGGGGTGGGCTGGGGGGGAGAATTGTTCCCTTTGGGTGTCGCCGAGCTGGGAAAAGAAAGCAGGGAGGAGAATGGTGGCACAAGTGACACGAGTGAGGTGCTCAGCACCCTGGAAGGGGAGGGGGGTTGGGGGTGCAGACCCCGGATTGGGGGTGCAGACCCCGGGTTGGGGGTTGCAGACCCCGAGAGGGCAGCGGGGCCGGCTGCCCTGTGCCGGGGTTTCCTTCCTCCTGCCGTGGCTAAATATTCCTGCCCCTATTCCGGGAGCGGATGTCAAAACCTCGGCCTGGCCCTAGGGAGGTGCCGGGGGGCAGGAAATGAGCAGGGTCAGCGCCCCCCCGATCCCCCCACGGTGCTGGGTGGGGGATCCCACAATCTGGGGGTGTCTGGGACCCCTCCTCACTGTCCCATCCCGCTGCAGGTGGGGAGAGGAGCAGCTGCCTGATGGCCAGACCCAAAAATACTGGGTGAGTGCTCAGGGCGAGTTTGGGGGGGGGCTCAGCCATGACCCTCACCCATGTGGGGTCCAGCTTGGCTCCGGGGAGGGGTGGGGGGTCACCACGCTGAGCGTGTCCCGTGTCCCCTGCGCAGACGGCGGCCAACTCGTGGGGCACGGCGTGGGGCGAGGGCGGCCACTTTCGCATCGCCCGCGGCGTCAACGAGTGCGAGGTGGAGACTTTCGTGGTGGGCGTTTGGGGCCGCGTCAGCATGGAGGACATGCCCCACAAGTGAGACCCCCCGATGTCCCTGTCCCCGCCGCCGTCCCGCCGAACCTCAGTCGCGACACGGCGGGCGGGGGGCTGGCGCTGTCCTCTCTGTCCCCTAGCCGGGGGACTGGCGCTGCCCCCCGTGTCCCCTAACGGGGGGCTGGCGCTGTGGTCCCCCGTGTCCCCTGGCCGGGGGCTGGCGCTGTCCCCGCGGTGCTGACTCAGCGGTAGGCGTGCAGTGGGGCGTGCCTGGGGGCTGCCCCCGGAGGCTGCTCCCGTCTCCCCTGGGATTTACCCGCTAATCCCCCCCGCCCCGGGCTCGGCCGGGCTGCGCTGGCTGCGGGGGGCTCTTCAAAGGCAGCTGCACATCCCCCCCCCCCCCCTCCTCCAGCCCGGCTGGCGCTGCGGGATTTCCCCCCCCCCCTTTTTCCCAATGGGACCCCCATATTCCTGCCCCTCCCCGCCAGCTCCCCCCCAGCGGGGCAGCGCTGGAGCTGGGGGTGTGAAACAACCGGGGGAGGTCCCCTGAACCCCCAGGGCTGAGCGTCGCCAGGATGGGGTCCCCACCGTCCCCCCCCAGCCCGTCCCTATGGTGCTATGGCCCTGCCACCCCCGCTGGGGACAGCAGGGACAAGGGAGGGCTCAACCCCGTGGTGTCCCCGTCCTGGTGGGGCCACGATGGGGTCCACGCAGCCAGCACAGCCCAAGACCTCCCCTCTCTCCCCTCCCAACCCAAGGGCTGTACTTTTAAGACGTTTTGGTTTTGTATTTATTTTGCTTTTTATTGTTTGTAAATAAAGTTACAGAAGCCTCCGAGCCCCGGGGGTGGACTCGGTGCTGCGAGGGGGACACGTGGCCCCTGTCACCCCCTTCTGGGGGGCCCAGCGTGGCCTCGGGAAGGGCTGGGGGGGTGAGATAAGGTCCCGCTCATTGTCCACCTTCCGGCCCCGCCGCTCCGGTCACCGCGGCCAGCGCTGGACACGAGCAGCCACTCGGGCCACCACGGGGGCCACCGGGGGGGCCACCAGGGACAGGGGGGGCACGACAGGGGCCTGCAGGGCCAGGGGTGGGCTGCCAGAGCCAGGGGGGTCAGGGGGGGTCACCAGGGGGGTCAGGGGGCCACCGGCGGGACCACCAGGACCAGGGGGGCACTACGGGGTTCTCCAGGGCCAGGGGTGGGCTACCAGAGCCAGGGGGGTCAGGGAGGGTCACCAGGGGGGTCAGGGGGGCCACCAGGTCCAGCTGCGCCACCACAGCCAGGGGGCCACCGGGGCTAGCGGGGACCACCAGGGCCAGCTGTGCCACCGCCCCCAGCTGTGCCACCGCCCCCAGCTGTGCCACCAGGGCCAGCTGTGCCACCGCCCCCAGCTGTGCCACCAGGGCCAGCTGTGCCACCGCCCCCAGCTGTGCCACCAGGGCCAGCTATTGCCGGCACAGCCCCGGCGCAGCTGGCTGTGCCAGCGCGGCCGAACGCGCCATGGCCAGTGCCCCACGGCCAGAAGTGCCACCTCATCCAGGCGTGTCCCCGCAGCCCCCGCGTGCCCGCGGCCACGCCGCGCCGTCCCCGTGCCCTTTTCCAGAGGGCGGCGAGCCCGGTGGTCGCTGTGCCCCCCGTGTCCCCCCCAATCCCAACCCCGGGTCCCCCCCGGGTCCCCCCAGAGGGGACAGGCAGGGGGCGGAGTGCGCTGCCACCTGGTGGTGCCTCCCCGACACTGCAGGGATGGGTGTGATTAATTTTTAAAATATATATTAATAAATATATTTATAATATATATACTTATATATATAGATAGATAGAGATATAGATGTGTATAGATATGTCTGTGTGTATATATATATAAAAACAGATGCCTGTTTGTGTTCAGACATGAACACCACCTTATATATATCTATATATATATTTTTATCTATCTCTATCTCTTTATATTTATGTATAAATATATCTATGTATGCATCTCTCTGTCTATATACACATGTATATTTATATATATGTGTATAAATGCAACCACTCCTGTTTAATATATGTATCTTATACATTTCAATCATATACTATATATTATATATAATTTATACTATGTATTTTATATAGTATATAATATATTGTGTTATATATTATATATATAATATATATTATTTATACTATATTTTAATAGTATATATGGTATTATATATTATATATTATATATAATATTATATAATATATAGTACATAATATAAAATATATAATAGTAATAGATAGTATATAAAGCATAATATATAATACGTGTGTGTCTATGTATTTACATGTACACGTGTATATATATATATAAAAACATCTTTATATATATTTACATGTGCATATATATACCTTTTTTGTTTATATTATCTATAGTTGTACATGTATATATATATAAACATGCCTGTATATATATATTTATATTTATATTTATATTTTACATGTATTTGTATATACATTTATATGTATTCTATATGTATGTTATATATATTTTACAGATATGTATTTTAAATTTTATATATGGCATATAAAATATATATAATACATATAAAATATATAATGTGTATAAATTATATAAAATACATCTATACAATGTTTTGTATATATATATATATACACATATATAGTTTATATAAATATATATACACATACAATATATATATAATTATATAAAATATTTTTTTTTTTTTTTACAGCCCCCAACCCCTCTGCCTGCCAAGTTGGGCTGAGCTCTTTTTTATTTATTTTCACCAGAAATATTGGAAGTGCTCAGGGCAGAAATATCCTGGGAATGCTTGGGGAGTGTTGGGAACAGCCAGTCCTGCCCAGGGCTGGGAAAATCCACAAAACCCGGGGCTGGGCTCCTCCTCCTCATCTCAGACCTTTTAACCTTCGATTCCAGAAAATAATTTCCCTTGGAGACTCCTCCAGGCAAATTCCAGGTTCATCCCCTGGACGTCACTTGGGATGGAAACTTCGGCACCGGTCGGGTTTTTCAGTGCCTGAGGAGCGCGGAATAATCCTTCATTTCCTGTTTTCTGAGCCGAAATTCCCAAGAATTGGTTTTTTAGGGGATGCCAGGGTTCAGTGCAGCCCTGGGAGCGGGCAGAGAGCCCCTGGTGCCAGCGAGGGGGGCACAGGAGCCCCCCGGAGCCCCCCGGACACAGAGACCACGGAGCAGCCGGAGCACGCCGCCTTTTATTGCACAGCTGCAAAAACCGAGCTCTAAACTCCCTCTGGATTTGGCTTCGGGATTGGCAACAGCGAGGGGACGACCCCGTGGGGCTGCAGCAGCGCATCCCATCCCGCAGCCCCCCCAAAAAACAGGGATGAGACCCCCCCAGGGAAGCGTGAGGTGTGCCCCCTGGGCATGCAGGGAGATGCTTGGTGCTCATTTTTCCCCTTCCTTGCCCTTCCCAACCCAAGGCTCGGCTTTTCCTCGCCCACAACGGGGATGTTCTGCTGCAGGCACCTCGGGATGAAGCTGGAATTGGGGATCTGGGCTGGTTTGGCTGTCCCAGTTTGGCGTGGCCTTCACCCCGACATCCCCCAAAACGCACACGAGGAATCCAAGCCGGGGAAAAAAAAAAAAACCCAGCGGGGATTTGGGGCGGATCGAGCTGGAAATTTGGCTCCCCTAGGGGGGAAGATAAGGATTGGCCGAAGCTCCTGGAGAGCTCCAGAATTCCCAGCCTTCGTGGCGGGGTTCACAGCATTCGGGTCACCACCATGGCCAGGAAATCCTCGTAGCTGAGGCGGACATTCCCCGCCAGAGCCGTGTCCTTCTCCCGGAAGGCGTCGGTGAGGCTCTGCAGCTGCATGCAGATGTGGATGAACCGGTCCAGTTGGATACTGGGATTGGGGGAATGCTGGGCGTACCGGGCTAGCAGCAGCTGGCTGAATTGCGGGCTCAGGTTGTAGCCCATCTGGGAGAAAGCTGGGAGCAAGGAAAACTCGGGTTGAAGCTTCCTAAAGGGAAAGGGAGTGGATGTGTCCTCCCTTCTCCCCCATCTCCCACTCCCAGCATCCTCCCCACGCTTCCCACTCAGGGTGTGCACGGGCAGGGCTCTGCAGAGGAATCAAACCACAAATTCCAGGCATTTTTCCCTTCACACACACCCGGGAGCTCCTCCCCAAAAATAACCAGGTTCCAGCCACTCATCGTTGAGGGCGAATTCAGGGCTTCCTTCAGGAAGTTTGTGCCCCAGCCCTGCTGCACCTCATCACCTCCAGTCCCCTGGGAAGCTCCTGCTTTATCCAGTGGCTAATTCCCAAGCTGCTTAATATAACAGATAAATAATTCCCAGGAGCTCAGAGCCCCCCCAGCCCAGCTGCAGGAGGAATTCCACTTTCCAGCTGGGAACAGAGCCAGGCAGTGGCTGTTGGGGGGGGTCAGGGCAGGCCAGGCTGGTGGCTCTGCCCCTCACCCACCTTGCTGGAGCTCGCTGAAGCTGATGGAGCCGGATTGATCCCTGTCATACTGCTGGAAGAGGCTTCTCCACTGCTGGATGAAGCGCAGCAGGGCGGAGAAGCCGTAGACGTCGATGCGCCCCGACCGCGTCTTGTCGAACATGTCTGGGCAGGGAGGAGCAGGAACAGGGCAGGGAGGAGTGGAAAAGCTGCAGAAGCTTCCAGGGAGCTCAGGATACAAGCCACGGCTCCTTGGAATCCTGCTCTGATTCCCAAAAATCCCCCCCCCCGAGCCAGCACTGCGATGGACTGGGACAATTCAACCGCCAAGGCGAGTAAGGAACGGCAGCAAAAGCTGAGGGTGGGGCAAGCTCTGGGTCACTCTCCGCATTTTTTGGGCTTTCCCTCCCTTTTCCTCCCTGTCCTTCTGGGATCTGGGGCTTGTGCAGAGCTGGGATTTCCTTTCCCAAACAGGATTTTGGGCCCTTCACTCACTGGGAGGTGCTGGGGTTGCCCAGCTCTGGCTCCAGCCGGGAGCAACCCCCAGGGAAAAGGGGAATTGTGTCGGGGTGGGCTTCACCCCAAATCCAACCAAACCGGATTAACACCAGGAAGAGGGGAAGGAGATCGATCCCAAACTCACTGATCATGAGCAGACAGGTCTCATCGTTGAACGAGGACCAGTTGTTGTTGACCAGCGCCTGTTTCAGCTCCTTGATGGAGATGAACCCGCTGTGATCCACATCCACCGTCTGGAACCAGGAAAACGCCTCGGGATCCACCCCTGGGGGGGCATTCCCTGCGTGGGGAGAGGCCATCGGCGCTGTCACCGTCCCCTCGGACAGGCCACGGGCTGGGCTGGCCCCGGGGGTGGCTCACAGGGCCGGGCAGAGCTTCCCCTCCCACGGGTTTTAGAGCCCGGGAAAATCCCGGGAAAGCAGGGCAGGAGGGGCTGGGATGGGCACGGAGCGGCCGGAGCTGGGGATGGGCTGGGAATCGAGCCCGGTGGAGCTCCGGGATGGAGAGGGAGCCACGGTGCAGCCCCCCAAACCCGGCAGGCTGCGGGGTGTAAAGTTTTAGGGCAGCCTGGCACTTCCTCTTCCTCCTCCTCCTCCTTTCTCCTTTCCCTCCTCCTCTTCCTTCTCCTCCTCTTCCTCCTCCAGGATTTCAAAGTAATAAACTGGGACGTTGAATTTTATTCTCGTGGCGGCTTCTGCTGAGCTGGGGACCGCCCCCCTTCGAGCCCCACCTCTCCCCCGGGCACCGGGCTGGGGACTCCCGGGACCCCCGACCCCGCACCGGGCTGGGGACTCCCCAAGGACCCCCGACCCCGCACCGGGCTGGGGACTCCCGGCCCCCGACCCCGCACCGGGCTGGGACTCCCCGGGACCCCCCAACCCCGCACCGGGCTGGGGACTCCCCGGGACCCCCCAACCCCGCACCGGGCTGGGGACCCCATCGCCCCCCGGGTCCCGGACTCACCTCCCGGGGCCGCCCCGCCGTAGGGCCCGGCCTGGGGGCCGCCGTAGGGGCCGCCGTAGGGACCCCCGGGCGGGGGTTGCCCGTAGGGTCCCGGGGGTGGCCCCCCGCCGTAGGGACCCCCCGGTGGGGGTTGCCCGTAGGGTCCCGGGGGTGGCCCCCCGCCGTAGGGACCCCCGGGGTAGCCCTGGGGAGGGGACAGAGCCGGGGTGAGGCGGCACCGGCACCGCGATGCACGGGACGGACCGCGAGTCACCCACCGGACCGCGCGCACCGCCCCCGGCCACCCCGCCAGCCCCGGTCGATCCGCCCCCGGCCCAGCCCCGCCCGGCCACAGTCCCGACCGGTCATCCCGCCCCGACAGGTCACAATCCCGGTACCGGGCACAGTCCCGGTACCGGCACAGTCCTGGTACGGTCACACCCCCGGTACCAGGTCACACCCGGTACCGGGCACAGTCCTGGTACCGGTCACAGCCCCGGTACAGGTCACAATCCCGGTACCGGGCACAGTCCTGGTACCGGTCACAATCCCGGTACCGGTCACAGCCCCGGTACCGGGCACAGTCCCGGTACCGGGCACAGTCCCGATCCCTGCCCCCGGCGCCTCTCGGGTCTCGGTCCCGCTCCCGCTCCCCAGTCCCTGCCCCCGGTCCCTGTCCCGGTCCTGGTTCTCCTCCGCCATTCCTGGTCCCTGTTCTGATCCCGATCCCAATCCCGATCCCGATCCCGGTCCCGGTTCCCGATCCCCATCCCGATCCCGGTCCCGGTTCCCGATCCCCATCCCGATCCCAATCCCGATCCCGATGCCGGTCCCGGTTCCCGATCCCGATCCCGATCCCGATCCCGGTCCCGGTTCCCGATCCCCATCCCGATCCCGGTTCCGGTTCCCGGTTCCCGATCCCCGGTTCCCGGGTCCCGATCCCGGTCCCGGTTCCCGATCCCGATCCCGGTCCCGATCCCGGTTCCCGATCCCGATCCCGGTCCCGGTTCCCGGTCCCGAACCTGCCCCGGATACGCCATAGCGGGTACTCTGCCCCGGCCACGCCCTGATTGCGTCATTAAACAATTCCCGCGCCCATTGGCTGCGCTAGGCGGTGGCCACGCCCCCTGGGCGGGGCGAAGGCAGCGCGGTGACGCGCGGGAAGCGCGCGCCTGAGGGCGCCCTTAAAGCGGCAATGGCGACTGGGAGAGGTGGGGCCCACCTGTCGGGAATGGCGCCGGGAGCTGCCCGGGAACGGGGCTGGAATTCTCCGGGAGCTCAGCCCGGACCAGCCCGGGAGTGCGGCCAGGACCAGCCCGGGAGTGGGGCTGACGACCCCACAAAGTGAGGGCTGGGGTTCCCCTGGCAGCAGGACCGAGCTCCCTCTAGGAGCAGGGCTGGGGAGGTGGTCGGGGATTCCCAGGAATTCCAGACATGATCAGGCTCAGCCCGAGAGCAGGGCTGGGGTCAGCCTGGCGAGAATCCCCACAAGATGAGAGCTGGGATGTCCACGGGAATTATCCCGACATTCCTCCAGAGGCAGGACTGGATCCCACCAGCTCCCAAATCTCCTGGGACCAGCGCTGGGATGTGCTGTGATGAGAGCAGGGTCTCCCCAGGGATGGGGCTGGGATATCCCCAAATCCCTCCTGGGATATCCCCAAAATCCCATCTGGGATTGCCCCTGAGACAGGGCCAGGCCCCCCTGGGATCAGGACTGGGGTTCCCCCATCAGTCACAGGGAGCTCAGGGTCACCGTGTCCCCAACCCGAGTGACCCAGACCCGGCCCGAGCAGCGCCCAGGGCTGGGGTCGGGGGGCACAGACGCCCCCCGTGTTCAGCCACGGAGCCGGGAGGCGCGGGGGCACCAGCACTGGTGTATTTTCGGGGCAGGATCCACCCGCCCCCGCGATTGCCACGGAGCTGTACAACCCCCGAGCCCCCGCCACGGGCACGGCCCCGGCACAGCGGGGAATCAATATTAACAATATTAACAGCAAAATTCGGGGGGCGCGGGGGGCGCGGGGGGCCCCTCAGCCGAAGGGACCCTTGACGTTCTTGGGCTGGAAGAGCGGCTGCTCCATGGGCACGGCTCCCAGGCACTCGGCCGGGCTGCAGTGCCCCGCTTTGCCCGGCTGCCCGGTGGCCCCGGGGGGACCGGGGATGCCGGGGATGCCCTGCTGCCCCACGGGGCCCGGGGGACCCATCTTGCCGTAGCCTGGTGGCCCTTGGGGACCTGGAAGAGATGGAGAGAAAAAGGCGGGGGGTGGAGGGGTGGCAGGGTGAGGAGGTGGCAGCAAAGCCCAGCGTGGGGCTGGGGGCCACACGGAGGGATGGGGGGCTCACCTGGGGGTCCCGGGGGGCCGCTGTCCCCCATCAGCCCCACGCCTTTCTCGCCTTTCTCTCCTTTGGCCCCCGGCTCGCCTGGGAGAGAGAGGGGTGGAGAGGGGTGAGATCCCGGCACGACCGCAGCGTCCCGGCGGCCAGGGACACCGGGAACATCCCGGGGACACCGGGAACACACCCGGGGACACTAGGGATGTCCCGGGGACACTGGGAATGTCCTGGGGTCACCGGGAACATCCCGAGGACACCGGGAATGTCCTGGGGACACTAGGGATGTCCTGGGGACACCGGGAATGTCCTGGGGTCACCGGGAACATCCCGAGGACACCGGGAATGTCCCGGGGACACCGGGAATGTCCTGGGGACACCGGGAACACCCCGGGGACACCGGGAATGTCCTGGGGACACCGGGAATGTCCCGGGGACATTGGGAATGTCCTGGGGTCACCAGGAACACCCCGGGGACACCGGGAATGTCCTGGGGACACTAGGGATGTCCTGGGGACACCGGGAATGTCCTGGGGTCACCGGGAACATCCCGAGGACACCGGGAATGTCCTGGGGACATTGAGAACGTCCCGGGAAAACCTGGGACACCGGGAATGCCCAAGGGACACCAGGAACATGATGGGGACAATAGGAACACCCCAGGGACACCGGAAATATCCCAGGGACATCGGGAACGCCCCAGGGACCCAGAGAACATGATGAGGGCGCTGGGAACATCCCCACGAGCACCAGGAACACCCCGGGGACCCCAGGAACGCCCCCTTGGACTCCGGGAACACCCCGGGGACCCCGAGAACACCCGGGAGCAGCACGTACCCCGCATGCCCGGCACTCCCTGCCGCCCCTCTCTGCCGATCTGCCCCGGCATCCCGGGGAGCCGGGGGGTCCGGGCCGGCCGGGCAGCCCGTCCTTGCCGGGGGGACCGGGCCTGCCCGGGGATGCCACCATCTCCACCGGGAAGTGCAGCCGGGAGGTGTAATACGCCATCCGCTCTGCGGCGACAGGGACCGCGCTCAGCGCCGGTGGGGACGGGGCGGGCACACGGGGAGGGTCCCCGAGCCCCCCTCCCCACCCTCCCACCCTCCTCGGTACCGTCAAACATCTTGTTCAGCTCCTGCCGGATGAACCTCTTGACCTCGTCGTAATTGACCACATCTCCCTGCGGGGACACGAGGGGACACGCGAGGGGCCGCGGCCACCGCGCCCCGGCCACGGGCACGGGCTCCTCCTGCCCCCCGACACGACCACCCGTCCTTACCATCATCCCCGGCGGGCCCGGGAGCCCGGGGCTGCCCGCGGGGCCCGGCGAGCCCGGGGGTCCCCTCTCCCCCGCCGGTCCCCGCGGCCCCACGAGCCCCATGGAGCCGCTTTTCCCCGGACCCCCGGGCATCCCGGCTCTGCCCTTCTCGCCGGGGTAACCCCTCTCGCCGGGGGATCCAGCGTCACCCTGCGGACGGGAAAAGCTCAGCCCTGGCGTGCCGGGACAGCTGTGGGACATCGGGGTGGCGCCGGTGGCACAGCCGAGCTCCTCACACCTTCGGTCCGGCCGGTCCCGCCATGCCCGGTTTTCCTGGGGGTCCCTGGGGAACAGGAGCGGCGTGGCAGGGATGTCGCCACCTTGGGGACACCCTGGCCAGGCTGGAGGATGCCGTGATCCATCCCAAGCTCCAGAGAACGTTGCTCCTACCTCTTTCCCGACGGGTCCGTCCTGTCCCTGCTCTCCCTGCGAGGTCAGAGAGGGGCAGCGTGAGGCGGTGACACCGCCGGCTGTCCCCGCGGGGTCCCCGCCGCTCCGGGGTGCGGGGTCCAGGCCCTGCAGCACTCACCGGTGGTCCCGGGTGTCCTGGGGGTCCCGGCTGGCCTGGCATGCCCGGCAGACCCCGCTCGCCCACGGAGCCGCGCTCGCCCTTCAGCCCCTGCGCGGAGGGAGGGAGGGAGCAGCGGGGTGAGGAATGGGGGTCCCACAGCCGCTCTCCGCGACCCCAAATCCCAGAGCGAGCGCTCCAGCCCTGCCTGTACTCACCACTCCGGCGAGGCCAGCGGGGCCCGGCTGGCCCGGGCTGCCGGGGGGTCCCTGGGGACAGACACAGGGGGGTCACAGGGGGGGGTCCCCACTCCCTCCCTGCACCGGAGGGGGTCCCCGCTGTGATGCCCCCTCCCCATGGGGGCGCAGCTCCGACTTACGATGAGCCCTGGGGGTCCCTGCCGGCCTTGGGGTCCCATGGGTCCGGGGTCACCCTGAGGAAGGCAAGGTGAGGAGGAGGAGGAGGAGGAAGGGGCGGTGGGGACAAGGCGGGGTCACCCAGCCCTCGCTCACCTCCGCTCCCGGCCGGCCCGTGCTCCCCGGGGGGCCGGGTTTGCCGCAGTCACCCTGAAAGGAGGAAGGGACAGCACGGGCAGAGCCATGAGGGGATTCTCTGGCCGAGCCCGAGGTCCTTGGGGGTGTCACCAGCCAGTGTCACCATCGCTCACCTTCGGTCCGGGGAGCCCTGGGTGTCCTGTTTTGCCCTTGAAGCCCTGGAGAGAGAAAAGAGCTGGGTGGGGGGTCTGCAGCAGGTGACCCTGACCCTGCAGCGTTGGTCCAGGGCCATCACCCGCAGCTCGGGGTCCCCAGGAACACGAGGGGGGACAGTCCCGGCTCGGGGGACCCCGGTAGTGGCTGCAGGGATGTGCCAGGCTCTAGGGAGGGGTGACAAGGAGGGCTCTCACTCACCGGGGGACCCATCATCCCTGGTGGCCCGGGGGGACCAGGGTCACCCTGGGGAGAAAGACACACGAGTTGGGGGTGTCCTGGGGGGCTGCAGGGTGGCTGCTCCCCCCAAAAAAAAAACCCAAAGAGCTCCAGGGCCTCACCCTCAGCCCTGGCTTGCCATCCTTGCCATCCAGTCCTTCCAAGCCAGCAGGGCCCTGTGGGGACGAGGTGACAGTGTCAGAGGGACATTTGCACTGGGGAGGTCTGGGGGTCCTGAGGGACCTGCTCGGGGCAGCCCAGGCCATGGGAAGGGATCAGATCGCTGGGAATGGGAACAGACCCCTGGGGATGGGAACAGAACCCTGGGAGTGGGAACAGACCCTGAGAATGGGAATAGACCCCTGAGAATGGGAATAGACCCCCCCAAGAATGGGAACAGAGCCCTAAGAATGGGAACAGACCCCCCAAGAATGGGAAGAGGACCCTGGGAGTGGGAACAGACCCCTGGGAATGGGAATAGACCCCCAAGAATGGGAACAGGCCCCTGGAATGGGAACAGACCCCTGGGAATGGGAATAGACCCCCCAAGAATGGGAACAGACCCCTGGGAGTGGGAACAGGTCCCTGGGGATGGGAACATCCAGTGGTGCTCCCAGGAGCACCCAAGGGCGACCCAGCGGGGGTCTTACCTGGATTCCGGGGGGTCCGGGGGGCCCGGGGGGGCCCGGCATGCCCGTGGGGCCGCGCACGCCCTCGCTGCCCTGCAAGAGCCGCGGCGGGGGTGGGCACGGAGCGGGGGGACCCCGCAGAGCCTTTGGGAGGGGGGGCAGGGCACAGGGGGAGCTTGCCCCCCGCACTCACCTTCTCGGCCACAGGCCCTGGTGGCCCGGCTGGACCAACCTTTCCCGGGAAACCGGGGGGACCCTGAAGAGAACAGGGGTGTCGAGCAAAGGGGGGAGCCCAGCAGGAGACCCCAGCCCATAAATCCCGCTCTTTCCCGGCTTATTTTAATGGGATCCATCTGGGGCTGCTCGCTGCGCTTCATCCCACTTGTGCCCCCCTTGTAGACCCCCATCCCTGACGCTGTGGGGACACCCAGGCGGGCATGGGCAGCAATTCCCAGTGGGATGTACTCCAAATTCCCGGTGGGATTTACTCACCGGTGGTCCCGGGAAGCCAGGCTGGCCCTGGAAACCCTGTGGAGAGACAAGAGATGAGCCGGACCCCAGAGCCACACCCTGCCCCCACTTGGGGGTCCTAGGGGGGTTTTGGGGGGGTCCTGGGGGGTCCTGTCCCCTTTGGGGACACTCACCTGGTCCCCCTTCTCTCCGGCGCTTCCCGGGAGCCCGCGTTCACCCCTGGGACCCTGCGGAGAGACAGGATGGGGTGGGGGGAGCACCCCACAACACCCCAAAGCTCCCCACAGCCTCCACAGCCCCCCACAACACCCACAGCCGCCAGGGTGGGCACCTACCGCTGGCCCCACAGGACCGGGCAGCCCATCCACGCCGGGGGGGCCCTGGGAGGACGGGAATAGGGTCAGACGGAGGTGGCTGGAAGGATCCCAGCCCCGGTGGCCCCCCCTGGGGAGCCCCCGGCCCCACCGCCCCCGGAGTAGGGCCCTGGGGGACGCACCAGCTCCCCTTTCTCTCCGGGGGGGCCCACGTAGCCTCGCTCGCCTTTGATGCCCTGGGGAAGGAAGGTGGCAAGGTGGGATTTGGGGCACGGCTGGGATTTGGGGCACGGCTGGGATTTGGGGCACGGCTGGGATTCGGGGCACGGCTGGGATTCGGGGTCTGGGTAGGACACAGTACAGGAATGGGATTTGGGGTCTGGATAGGGCATGGTACAGGGATGGGATTTGGGGGGGGGGGGATGGGATATAGGGCACAGGTGGGATCTGGGGCATGGATGGGACATGGAACAAGGATGGGATTTGGGGCAGGGATGGGATTTGGGGCGTGGGTGGGACATGGGGACAGGGACAGAGCGTGCTCAGGGTGCAGACAGCTGTGGCACAGACGAACAGGGAGCTGGGAATGTGTGGGGTGGGATTGGATGGCCAGGACAGGGATGAGCCCCGCAGGGACGGACACAGCGCTCTCTGCCCACCAAGGACCCCCAGCTGTGACATGGGGGGTCTCAGTGAGCATCGGGGGACCCCCCGAGGGGGCTGGGGGCTGGCAGGGTCTACCTGCGCCCCAGTACTCACGGGAAGGCCGGGGGGCCCCGTGGCCCCGGGGTAGCCGGGTTGTCCTGGAGGTCCCTGTGCGTGAGGATGATGATGATGATGATGATGATGCTGAGCCACCTGCAGTGCCCCAGCCGGGTGCCAACCCCAGTGGGCCACCCGTGTCCCCTGTCCCCTCGCCCCACTGCACTCACCGGCTCCCCTTTGGCTCCGGCGAGCCCGGCAGGGCCACGTTCCCCTTGGAGACCCTTTGTGGGGAGAAGAGAGGAGATGCAGGGGGGGTCTCCAGCAGCCCCGTGGGGTCTGTGACCCCTGCCAGCCTGCTGGGACCCTGCCTGGGCTCCCTCCACCCCTGGCACGGCCGCAGGCACCGGGGGCAGTGCCCAGGTGTGCTGGGGATGCTCAAACCCTGGCGCTGTGACCACGGAAATCTCGGCCCTGGGGGGGCTGCGTGGGGTGCCCAGCTGGGGCTCCAGCCCTCAGCTCCAGCCCGGTGCCCCCCGTCCTCCCAGGGTGACACGGGCACAGCCTGGAGCGCCGTGGGGACCTCCGGGGTGGGTTAGTGGGGGTGACGCGGTGCCGAGGTGACAGAGAATGACAAGGACACGCTGGCACACCGCAGAGCACGGCCCACAGAGAGCCCCAGAGAGCCCCAGAGAGCCCGTGGGGTGACGGTGACATTAGTGGACGAGGGGAACACGAGCAGGAGCGCAGGATCCTCCGAGAGCCGCCGGCACAGCCCCACCGCCAGCTCCTGTGGGGAGCAGGAGGATGGAGATGGAGGTGGAGGTGAGGATGAAGATGGAGATGAAGATGGAGATGGTGGTGGAGGCTGAGTGACCACGCAGGATTGACCAGAGGAGGAGGAGGAGGAGCCCAGGCAGCGCCGGCCACACACGGGCTCCTCCTGGAGGGAGGGGTGTCCCCGGTGACATCGGGGGGCTGTCACGGGGCACCCAGCCGAGGTGGCAGCTCCCCGGCACCCTGGAGCCGCCGTGCTGAAGGCACCCAGCAGGTGGCGAGTGCCAGCGCCGGGCTCCTGAGCTGAGGAAGATGATGATCCGCAAACGCCGGGTCCGCCGGGACCCCCTGCCTTGGGGTGGAGGAGTGGGAATGGATGGAGATGGAAGGGAAAGGGAGGGGCGGCTGAGCTGCGGCTGCTGCCGGCGGGGATGGGGACAAGGGACACAGCCAGACCAAGCGGCAGCGACACAGGGCACAGAGCGGAGCCGTGCGGGGTTTTACGGGCAGTCCGGGTGCGCCCGGCGTTCCGGGAAAGCCTGGGGGGCCCTGAGGGGAGAAACAGCGAGGTCACAGCTTGAATAAAGCGCTGGGGAGCCTGGGCTGAGCCCCGGGGGTGCCGCAGAGCTCCTGCTCCGCCTCCGGGCTGGCAGCACCTTCACCTGCTTCTCCAGCCTCCTTAGGGACATCCGTGCCAGGCCGTGTCACACCCGCGCCTCTGCCCGTCACCACGGCCTCAGGGCAAGGCGTCAGGCCCCTTTGGCCACCTGCTTTTAGGGGCTCCGAGCCCCCCAGACCCCTCCACACCCCGGGCACGAGTACTTACGATGGGTCCGGGTGGTCCTGGGGGTCCGCGCAGTCCTGGGGAGCCCTGGGGAGGGAGGGGCGGGGGTGCCAGGTGTGACCACAGAGGTGGGCACAGCCCCGAGGGGCACCTCGGGAGCCGCCCCAGCCCCCCAGGAAGGGCTGGCATGGCCGGGTGGGGGGGTTGGAGCTCACCCACCTGCTCTCCTCTCTCTCCTGGCATTCCCGGGGCACCCGGCATCCCGGGGTCACCCGCGCAGTCGGGGCTGTCACCCTGGCGGGAGGGGGGCACATAGGCATGGCTCTGAGCCCTGCCAAGCCTCCCAAAGCCCCCCCCCAGCGTGGGGGGGTGACAGTCCTGGGTGCCCAGCAGGGACAAGCACACCAGCGACACTCACCCGAGCCTCCTCTGCCCGCGGGAACTCGGCAAAGCACTGGGAAAAAACCCCGGAGTCACCCAAATGCCATAGGGAACGAGCCTGTCCCTCCCCACACACCCCCCGGGGAGCCTGCCCGCATTCCCAGAGGGGTCAGTGTCCCCAAAACGCCGCCGACTCCCACGAAATTCAATTCGGGAAAAGAGGGAGCGCCTCTCCGACCTGAGCCCCGCATGTCGGGCACCGAAATTCCCCGCCAGGGTTGTGGGAATTCTCACCCGGGCACAGCTGTCGGTGCCAGGGGCACCTGGCATGCCTCCATCCCCCTTCTGCCCCTCCGCTCCCCCGGGAGCTTCCAGGGCTGCCTGCAGCTGGGCGCAGTCCCCGCAGAGAGTCTGGGGGGGAAAAGGGGAGTCAGGGGTGCCCCGAGGGGTCCCCCAGGGCAGGAGGGTGACCCCAGACCCACCCTCTCACCTTCAGCACCTCGATGTTTCTCTCAGCCATGACGGCCAGAGGTCCCTGAAAAAGAGGGAGGGATGGAGTGACGGAAAAAGGGATGGAGTGATGGAAAAAGGGATGGAGGGATGGAATGACGGACGGAGGGAGGGGGGAATTGTCCCTGCGGTGCGGGAACAGAACGGGGGACACTGCCGTGGGAATTGTCCCCACCTACCAGGTCTCCAGCCGGTCCAGGCAGCCCGGGCAAGCCGTTGTGTCCCGGCATTCCCTAAATCCAAGGGGAGCCAAGGGAATATTCAACCCTAAAAGATCAGGAGCGGCCCCGCGTTGCCGCTGCTGCCCGCTCCCTTCACTCACCTGGCGGCCGGGGGCACCGGGGGGGCCGGGGGGGCCCGGAGCTCCGGGGGGGCCCTGCGAGACCCCAAAAACAATCAGAGAGACCAGGGGTGGGGGTTTTGGGGGTGTGAGGGGCACGGATGGAGAGGCACCGACCTGCGGGCCAGGCTGGGGCTGCCAGGACATCCCGGTCCATAATCCCGGGGCTCCCTGGGGAGGGATGAGAGACGGGGAAGAGAATCGGGGGGGTGTGAAACGGGGCTGGGGGTGACACAGAAACGCGGGAGGGGGTGACACTCACCGGCATCCCGTTGTAGTTGGGGTCCTGACGGGGGCTGGAGAGGCAGGAGCACTCGCCGGGGTCTCCCTGTGGGCAGAGGGGGTGAGAGGGCAGGGCGGGCAGGGGGCGGCACGGGGCGCACGGCTCCACGCGGACCCCGACTCACCTTCTCTCCCTGAGCGCCCTTCTCCCCCTGGCAGAGAGAAACGGAGATGGGCGTTAGGGCAGCCCCCGGTGCCCCCCACCCACCGTGCGACCACCCGAAACCCCCCTGGCACCCCCCACCCCACACCTACCGGCTGCCCGCTGGAGCCGGGGAGCCCCCGCTGCCCCTCGGGGCCCTGCGAGGAAGAGGAGGGTGAAGAAACTGCCGCGTTTGACCCGGATCGAGGTGCCAGCAGGGTGGCACTGCCCATCCTGCAGGGCAGGACCTACCGGTGGGCCTGTGACGCTGCTGCCCGGTGGTCCAGGGGGTCCCGTGGCACCTTTGGGGCCCGGAGGTCCCTGCAGAGGAAGGACGGCAGGAATGGGGGGCACGGGGCACGCCGAGGGCGGGGGGACGCTCCCTTACCTTGGCACCTTTCTCTGCCGCCATGCCCGGGGGTCCCTGCGGTCCGGGGGGGCCCTGGGGGCAGGACAGGGTGTTGGTCCCCCCGCAGGGAGGGGACAGCGCTGTCCCCAGAGCCACAGGGGGCTGGCAGGGGGTGACCCCACCGCTCCCCGGGACTGGGCACCCCAAAACCCCACCCCAAACCCTTACTCACAGTGGGGCCGGGGGGGCCGGGGCTGCCGGGGTCTCCCTGGGGAAAGCAAAGAGTGTGTGAATGCCACCAGAGGCACCCGGCATGGGACAGCTGGGGACAACCCGGACACCCCAAAACCCACCTGCGGTCCCGGCTGGCCGATCCCCCGCGGTCCTGGCTCGCCCTAAGGGCACAGAGGGGCAGTGAGGGGTCCCCCCAGGACCCCAAAACCCACCCTCTGCACCCCTCTAAGGGCACAGAGGGGCAGTGAGGTGTCCCCCCAGGACCCCACACTCACCTGCAACCCCTTGGGCCCGGCGGGGCCCTGCACCCCCGGCAGCCCCGGCTTCCCCTAAAACACAGCAGGGTCACCCCGGGCACACGATGCCAGCAGGCGCCGTGGCCGAGGGGAGGGGGCACTCACGGGTCTGCCCGGCTGACCGATGCCCGGCGGGCCCTGGTCCCCTCGGGGCCCGGGTTTTCCCGGGATGCCCACGGCGTCCGAGAGGTCGCCGAGCCGAGCGGGCCGGGCTCGCAGGCGTCTCCCTGCGGGCAGGGGACAGGAGAGGGGTGGGTGACACAGCGGTGAGGGGGTGCAGCTCCCCAAATGGTGGGGGTCTCACCTTGTCGCCTTTGGGGCCGGCTGGCCCCCTGATGCCAGGCTCACCCGACAGCCCTGGCACGCCGGCCATGCCCGGAGTGCCCGGGTCCCCGGGGCTGCCAGCGTCGCCCTGGCAAAGAGAGGGGACGAGGCTGGCACGGGGAGGGAGGGGACGCGGCACACAGGGGTCCCAGCGCCCTCTGCCACCACCGAGCCCACCGGGAGCCACGGCGAGCCCCGCTCACCTTCTGCCCCTTCTCGCCAGCTCCGCCGGGTCTGCCCTGCGGGAAGGCAAGAACGGGTCAGAGTGGGGCATCGCCCCAAAAAAAACGGGCACGGAGGGCAGGGGGGGGAACTCACCGCTTTGCCCGGGGGGCCACCAGGACCCCTTTCTCCCGGGTGGCCCCGGCACTGCCACCACTGTCGCTGTCCCTTGGAGCGCTTGCGGGGTGGGAGGGCACTGCCCGCACTGCTCGCCCTGCGGAGGGACAGCCCGGCTGGGAGGTGGCTTTGGGGACCGCGACACGGCGGGAGCGGGGGGCTCACGGGCCCCCTGGCCTCCCACCTGGGCTCTGTGCCATGCCCAGGTCTCAGCTGGGGAGGTGGCAGGGACAGGGGTGTCCCCGACGCTGGGCTCACCTTCTCTCCCTTGAGCCCCCGCACACCTGGGTCTCCTTTCTCTCCGGGGATTCCCTGCGTCAAGAATCCACAGCAGAGGTGACACCATGGTCCCCAAAACTCGGCTCTGGCGCCCCTGAGCCCCCAGACCCCTCCTGAGCCCCCGCGGTGTCCCCACTCACCGGCCTGCCCGTGGGTCCCACCTGGCCGCTGTCCCCCTGAAACGGAGCAGGGCCAGCATCAGATTTAGGGTCAGGATCAACCAAGCCTGCCCCGACCCCATGGGATGATCCAGCCATTCCCGCTCCTTCCAGGGATGTGAAAAGGGGGCGAGGAGGAGGAGGGGGTCACTCACCTTCTCACCCTTGATCCCAGCCAGCCCGGAGAGCCCCGCTTCGCCCTGCTGGACACCCGCAAGGTCACTCACAGCCCCCCCGGGTGTCCCCCCACCATGGGAGACGGGGGTCCCGCCCCGGTACTCACCGGCAGCCCCGGTTCCCCCTCGAGCCCCTCGGCGGGGCCGCGGCGGAGCGCGGCGAGGACGCGGAGATCGCAGGACAGGCACGAGTCCCCCTGGCACGGCAGGAGGGGACAGCTCAGGGGGCTGCGGTGGCCGAGCCGGGGGGGGGGGGGCGGTGGCATGGAGGGTCACACACTCACCTTCTCCCCTTTCATCCCCTGGAGGCCGGGATCTCCCTGGGAAAGGGAAGCAGGAGCTGGATGCTGCTCGGGGTCCCCCAGCTCCAGCTGGGGACAACCCAACCCGGCCCGTGTCACCTACCCTGTCCCCTTTGGGTCCCGCGGGGCCGGGCGTGTCCTGGCAAGGAGGAAACAGCAGGGACATCAGGGACGCTGAGGTGACAGCGCTCTGCCCTCCACCCGCCGATCCCTGGTCTCAGACTCACCGAGACCCCGTCCCTGCCGGGCGCTCCGGGCTCTCCCGGGGGTCCTGGCTTACCGGGAATTCCGACGGCACCGAGCATCCCCTCGGGGACAGTGGGACACACCTCGCACGGCTCGCCCTGCCCGGGGGGGAGCAGTGAGGCTGGGGGTCTGCGGGGGAGCCCCCAGGATGTCCCAGGCAGCCCCAAGGCCCGGGGATGTGTCCGTGGCCACCGCACCCACCTTGTCTCCTTTCGGCCCCAGGACTCCGGGGAGACCCTGCGGGAGAAAAGCGGGGCCGGGGCTGCTCCAGGGAAGCCACGCTGTGCCCCATCACTGCCACCCAGCACCCCTCAGCCGGCTCCTGGCCCCGACAGGCGCTGCCGGTTTTCCCAAAGCCCGCTCGGCTCCCGAGCTCGGCTCCCGGCCCCTGTCCGGCCAAGCAGCCCCGACCCCGAGCCAAGAAACCCGGCTCTGACCCCGGCCTTGGCTCCCGGCTCCTGCTACTCACGGGTGTCCCAGGCGATCCTCCGGGTCCAGGAGCTCCCGGACTGCCCTGGAGCCAGAAACGGGGAATCCTGAGCTCAGCAAGGGGAAACACCACAGCCCTGGGTGCCCTGTGACATCCCTGTCCCCCCAACACCCGGGGGGTTTCCTGCCCCCCAGACCAAGTCCTTGAGCCACCCAGACGGAGCTTGACCGGCTCTGGACGGGATTCCCAGCACAGCTCTGGGCATGGGGGGCAGCTGGGACCCCCTTCCCTCCACTCACCTTCTCTCCCTTGGGACCTGGGGGGCCCCCGGGGTCACCCTGAAAGGGACAAAGGGCGGTGTTAGCCCTGCTGGGGTGCCCTGCTCAGCCAGCCGTGGCTGTGGGCTGGCACCTCGCCCCTCCCAGGGCAGTGCCCACCGTGGGGGCACCACCCGGGCTCAGGGGTCCTCACCGGCTTCCCTGGAAAGCCAATCCCGGGAGAGCCAGGCTTGCCCGGCGGTCCCGGTTCACCGGCCAAGCCCTCAGGCCCACGAGGCCGGGGTCACCCTGGAGAACAACGGGGGGGGTGTCAGTGCCACCAGGTGCCCCACTGCCCACCACCCACCCCCGATGCCCCGGGTACCTTCTGGCCCTTGGGCCCCACCACGCAGATCTCGCCAGGCCGGCCCTGCCAGGAGGGGAGTGGGATGTGAAGGCTCCGGACCCCCCCTGCCTGGGGGATGCCCAGGGGGTGCCCAGGTACCACCCAGGGGGTGCCCAGGTACCACCCAACACTACTCACATCGCGCCCAGGCGCCCCGGCTTGCCCTGCAATCCCCCGTCGCCCTTCTCACCCTTCTGGCCCTGCAGGACAGGCAGATGTCACCCGTGGTGTCACCCGTGGTGTCACCCAAGCTACCCGGGTTGGTCGTGGCACCTCTGCCACCATCCCAGGTGTCCCTGCCAGGACCCACAGGTGGGCTGGACTCACCTTTTGACCCTCAGTGCCAGCTGGACCCGGGAGTCCCTGCACGGGAAAAACGGGACCAAGTGGGTGCCGGGGTGGGCTCAGGCAGTGCCCGGGTGGGCTCAGGCAGGGTCACCCCCCGGCTCCTCTCATGCCCACACGGAGATGGACCCCACCCCACCCCAAAAACAGGGCAGGGGGACCCCGCAGTGTCCCCCCCAGTGTCACTCACCACCTGCCCACGCTGTCCCTTCTCTCCCCGCTGCCCCTCGGCACACTGCGAGGAGGAGGAGGAGGAGGTGAGAGGGAGGCAGAGATGGGGAGGGGGCTCTGGGGAGGGTCTGGGGGGGGTCTCACCTGCACGGGGCCGCCAGGGTGGGTGCGCACGCAGTCCAGGCCCTGCGGAGGGGGGCAGGTGGCTCAGGGATTGGGGGGAGTTGGGGGGCAAGAGCACCCCCAGGGCAGCGGGACCCCCGTGTGCCGGGGACCCCAGGGGGAGCGGAAGGGGACAGGACAGGGACGGGGATAGCAGGGACAGGAGGGATGGGACAGCAGGGACAGGGACAGGACAGGGACAGCAGGGACACTCACACGGTCACCCTTCTCCCCTTTGCCACCGGCGGTGCCAGGGGGGCCCCGCTCACCCTTGGTGCCCTGCAAGAGAGGGAGGGGAGGGTGACACACAGGCACAGGGAGGGGGACACACGGGCACAGAGTCCACAAAGAGTGTCCCCAAGTCCCCATGTGTGCCCAGAGCTCCCGACAGGGATGCCCTGGCACGGCATTCCCACGTTCCCGCTGGAGCTCCGGGTGTCCTGGGGGGTGACAAACCTACCTTTGGGCCTGGGGGACCGAGGTGGCCTGTGGGGACAGGAGAAAGGTGTTCCCAAGGGCTTCAAAGGGCACCAGCAGGGCCCTGAGCCACCACGGTCCCCATCAACCCCACGTTCTGTCCCCAAGTGCCACCACGAGGGGTCCCAAACACTGCCACCCTCCCGGCATCCCCCCCACACCCCAGCCAGTGCTTGCTGTAGGAATGGGGCCACATCTGGAAGGGATCAGGGGCCTTCCAGATGTTGCAGGGCCCCAGGACAGGAGGAGCTGTGGGGTCAAAAGCACCCCGGTGGCTTTTGTCACCCCCAGCTCCCAGCCTGGCCAGCTCGGGGTCCCTGCCCCGTGCCACACTCACATTTCCTGATGCCGCCTGGGGAGAGCAGGGAGGGCACTGCAAGGGACAGGGATGGAAAGTTGGGGCAGCTCCACGCACTGCCCACGGCACCCCAATCCAAAAAACACCCCAAAACCCACAGCACGCCAAACCCCAGAACACTCCAAACCCCAGAACACCCCAAACCCCACAGCTCCCCCACTCCCTGGGCCCCCCATCCCCCCGGGGATCCCCCGGCAGCTCCCCCGCCAGCCCCGGGGCTCTCTGGGCACAGGGAATTCCTGAATGGAGAAGGGAAAAGCCACCGCGTTTCCTCCCTGGGAGGGGACGAGCCGCCGGCCCGGCTTTCCTGCGGGTTTGGGGCTCCAACCCGCCCCTCCAGGCTGTCCCCACTGGGGACAGGGGACAGGCAGGACGTGGCTGTGTCCCCATGGGCTGCAGCCCCCAGCCCCGGGCAGGATCCCAGCCCTGGGACACAGCGATGGATCGCCGTGGAGGGATGAGGCATCCCAGAGATATTTGGGAATAAGGGATCCCAGAGACATTCGGGGAGGAGGAACGGGAGCGCTGGAGACGTTTCCCAGCTCTGGCAGCGCTCCGGAGACGCTCGGAGGGAACAAAGAGGCCCTTGGCCATGGCTGGGATGGCTCCAGCAGCAGCGCACGGGGCGTGGGGCCTCAATTCCTGCTCGGGGGAGCAGAGCAGCCGCTCTTCCCGAACCTCCCCGCAGCGCTGGAAGCAGCCGGGAGTTCCCAAACGTGGCAGGGACAGAGCCAGCCTGGGGCTGGGACAGTGCGTGGCAGCCTGGGGTGGCGCTGGAAGGGGGGCAGAGCCAGGAGCGGGACAGCCGCGCTCACCTTTTCCTTGGGATCGTTCCTCAGGCTGGTCCTTCCCGAGGGCGTCCCCGGCTCCTGCAGGGAGGGAGGAACACACCTGGTGGCACCTGCTAGGACGGTCCCGGCCCTGGGGGCTCCCTCTCCGTGAATCCCGGGTGTTCCTGCCCGCGCAGCAGGGATGGGGTCACAGGAGCCTTCCCCTCCCTCATCCTCTCCCCGGTCACCGGCACCTCCCACCCCAGCCTCGCACCGCGTGGGAAAAGGGAGGCAGGGATTTTCCAAGGAATTTCCAAGGGCTGGATCAAGGGGGCTGGACCAGGACAGGCAGGGGATGGGGACAGGGACAGGGAAGGGATGGGGACAGGGATGGGGACAGGGACGGGGATGGGATGGGATGGGGATGGAGACGGGATGGGGACAGGGATGGAGACAGGGATGTGAACTGGGATGGGGATGGGGACAGGGATGGGGACAGGGGAGGTGATGAAGATGGAGATGGGAACAAGGATGGGGACGGGAACGGGCACTGTGATGGAAACCCAGGATGGGGATGGAGACTGGGATGGAACTGGGATGGGGATGGGGTCCGAGCCAGGGGTGGGAGCGGCCCGGGGTGGCCCTGCCGGAGCTCACGGTGCCCAGCGGCTCCTCCAGGCAGAAGCAGCGGGTGAACACGCGGCCCTCGGGCTGCGGCACCATCTCGATGAGGTTGCTGCTCTGCATCAGCTCCGCTTGCCGGCGAGTCTTGGGCGCTTCCGTCTGGCACTGCAGGGAGACAGAAGGATCGCGGGAAGGCTGCCGGGACACAGCCGGGCCGTGGGGACAAGCAGCGGTGACACAAAGGGCACAGACTGTGCCCTCACTGCGCCTCAGTTCCACTGGGGGGGAAATCCTGAGCGTGCACTGGGAAGTTCCAGGGTCCGGCCGGGATCGGGGTGGGGGCTCAGGGGCACTCGGGGGCACTGGGGGGCAATTGGAGGCACTCAGAGGAGCTCTGGGGCACTCAGGGGCTCAGGGGGCACTCAGGGACACTCGGGGAGCTCAGGGGAGCTCAGGGGTGCTCGGGGGCACTCAGGGGCACTGGGGGCAATTGGAGGTACTCAATGGAGCTCTGGGGCACTCAGGGGCTCAGGGGGCACTCAGGGGCATTCAGGGGCAGTCGGAGGTGCTTAGGGGCACTCGGGGCACTCAGAGGAGCTCTGGGGCACTCAGGGACACTCGGGGCATTCAGGGGCACTCGGGGGCACTCGGGGTCACTCACCCCGCTGGCCGAGATCTCGCAGCACCCCTCCTGCCTGGCCAGCTCGGCGTCGCAGTAGATCTGGGCTTGCTGGATGTCGAACTGCGGGCGGGACGCGGGCGGCCGGTCAGGGGCGGCCCCTGCTCGGCGGGCGGAGCTGCCCTGACCCCGCGGGCTCTCACTCACCCGCACCGGGGAGCCGCGCACGGCGTCCAGCCCCAGGAAAGCGTTGCCCTCCGGGGCCAGCGCCCGGCGCGGTGCCAGCGGCTTGGAGGCGATGGAGGAGCAGTCCAGGTGCACGGACACGGCGTGGCCCTGCACGGCCACCACCACCTTGTGCCACCGCCCGTCGAACAGCGAGGCCACGGCCTTGCCCGCGAAGACGGCGCTGACCAAGGTGGCCCCCGGCGCCCTGGCTTGGAACTCCAGGCTTCTCTCGGGGCCGTGCACGGACAGGGAGAGCTGGGCACAGAGGGGGCAGCGCTCAGGGACGGCTCCTGGCTGCGCCCCGGGGTGCCCCGCCGCGTTCCCGGGGTGTACCTGGGGTATCCCTGCCGGTCGGTGACCTGGAAGAGGTACCAGTGCTCGCCGGTGCTGTTCTTCTTCAGCAGCAAGGTGAGGACCAGGGTGAAGGTGGGGGGCAGTCCCCGCGGGAACACTTGCCTGTGGGGACAGGCGTTGGGGGGGCTGTGCCCTGCGGGGTGCTCTGGGGATGGAGGTGGCACCAAAGCTGGTGGCCTCCATCCGCAGGGCACTTTCAGATGGCAGCACCACCCCAACAGCCCCCCGTGGGTCCTGCCGTGATCTGTCCCCACTGGTGGCACCCCAGATGCCGTCCCAGTGGATTCAGCCCAACACTGGGCACCCCAAAAGTGCTGGCGTGGCTGCAGCGCCCAGGGCAGTGCTTTTATCCCAAAATTTTGTCCCCAGGAAGCCAGGAAATGAATCCATCAGCCCCAAGGCAGCTGTGGCAGCCTTTCCCCAGCTCGCCCACAGCCCGTTAAACCACTGGAAATATTTGCTCCGGGCTCTGCTCCGCTCTTGGCCTTGGCTCCACACCCGCAGCTTTCCAAGCCACCGCTCTGGAGCTGGACCAAGGGATGGGGACTGGGACAAGGCCAGCCGTCCCCTCTGCTCTCCACGGGGCACGGGGACACCCTGACTGGGCACTGAGGTGGGCGGGCATCCATAGGATTTCCCAGCCCGGGTACTGGGGCTGTCCCCAACTCCAGACTCCCCAAAGCTGGATCTGGGATGCCAAGAGCAACACACAGCGTGGAGCATCCACCATCCATCCAGAGCCATCCAAGGCTTTGGCTGGATCTCCTCAGCCTCCGGAGAGCCCCGTGCCCGGCCCAGCTCCGTGCCAGCCCCGGGGCGATGTGGGGACAAACCGCAGGCCGTTCCTGCAGGAGCCGCTGCCGAGGGCGGGGATCTGCTCCCGCTCTGCCACGCTGCAGCGTCCCCGCCAGCCCTGGCACCGTGGGCACCAGAAACGGGGAGAACAAGGGCCAACCCCCCCCCCAGCAGCCCCCCACACCCCCAGCTCGGAGCTGAGCAGCCTCTGGAGCTCGTCTGGACCCCGCGGGCTCCTGCCAAGAGCAACCACAGAGCAGCCACAGAGAGCGGCTTGCGCAAGGTTTGGCCAGCGCCCAGCGGAGCCGTGGCTGACTTTCGAGGAGAAAGGTGTTGGGGCAGCGCCGGGGTGCCCAGTGTCCCCTCGGGTGACACGGAGCTGCCTGGCATCCCTGGCACGAGCTAAGTGTCCAGCTTCACCCCGAGCTGACAACACCCGGGGGTGGAGCCTGCGGGAGCTTTGAGTCACCTGAGGGTCACTCAGAGCCACCCCACGGGTCAGCCAAGGCCACCCCACGGGTCAGCCAGGGCCACTCACTGCGTGGGCTGGACCAGGGGCACGGTGCCCAGGCGCAGCACCGCCGGCCCCCGGGCGCTGCGGATCTTCTTGATGGACGAGATCTTCAGCAGGTCGAACCTTTTAATCAGGTTAAAACCTGCAGGATGGAGCGGGGGACATGGGACCCGGCCCTGGGACAGGTGACAGTGCCCAGGCAGGACACAGAGCCCATCCCGGGGTGGCAGGGGACTCCTGAGAGGGTCTTTCCTTACCCGTGACATTCTCATACTTGTCCCCAACCAGATCCTCGTCCCAGAGCTGCGGGCACAGCTCCCCTGTGAGGCAAACCAGAACAGCGCTGTCACTGCGGTGTCCCCACCAGGCACGGTGGGACAAACAGGGCTCCCCAAGCCCAGGAGGGTCTCCAGCTCCCCGGGGCACTGCAGAGCACGCAAGCCCCGCTCCCACGGCAGCGCCAGCTCAGGGCAGCCGGGAGGAGCGAAGCTGGAACAGCCCCGGAGCAGCTCGGAGGGGACAGAGCCGGCCCCGCTGCGTCTCACAGGTGAAACGCTCTTCCCAGCTCTGGCGTGTCTTGCCTCCAGACAGCCCCGCGGCTGGAATCAGCAGCAGGAGACTCGGACGGGTGCCAGGGACACCCACAGTGCCGTGGGGAGCTGTCCGTTCCTGCCCCGTGCCGGGGACAGCTCACAGAGCTGCTGGCCCTCGGGGACAGGCGTGAGGGTGCAGCCGGAGGCTGAGGCGCAGGAAATGCCGCGTCAGGCGCGGTCACGGGGGTGCTGCTGCTGTTCGCAGGGATAAATCACGGCTCCGGCAGCAGCGACCCACCTCCAGATGCGCCAGATGTTGGGAGGTGCGAGATAAAGGAGTAAACAAGGGGGTAGGGAGAGAGGGATTCGTTCTGTCTCCACGCAAACCGGCCCTGGAGCATGATGGGCACCAACGATTGTCCCATCTCCTCTTCCTTGGATGTCCCTAGGGGGTCTCTGACCCCCCTCCTGCCCCTGCCCGCTTCTGTACAAGAGCCTGGCACCACCACAGGGCCAGCAGTGGTGCGGGGACATGCCCTGACCCCGGGGACCGCAGCAGTGGCAGCTGTGAATGTCACAGCCGGGGCAGAGTCCCCTCCCGCTCAGCGGGGCAGGGGACACAGAGCAGAGCACAAATCACGCGACGCGGTCCCTCCGCAGCCTCCCCCAGCCCTGCTGCTGATCCCAAAGGAAAATCTCGCCTGTCCAACCCTCCGTCCCCCGGGAAAGGCCGGGACACGCGAGGCCGCGCCGGGCCGGGCCGCAGGAGTGGGTGACAGCGACAGGGTCCCCTCCCGGGCAAACCCGGGCCCCCCGCTCCACCCCCACCGAGCTTGATGCAACCACGGCGTCGCTTCCAGCAGCTCCTCCCCCGGAGCCCGGAGCTCCCCGGGACCCGCACGCAGGTCGGGGACACCCGGCAGAGCCGGGCACAGCCATGGCCCGCTGTCCCCAGCGACATCCCGCAGTCCTCCACCATCGTGTGGATCACGGCCAAACCTCTTCCCGAGCGGCAGCTGGAGGCCAAACTTCCCTGGGGAGCTCTGTGCATCCTCCCCCTGCCCGGAGCGGTCCTGGCTCACCTGCCCCGCCCGGCCCCGGCCGCCGCTGCCCCCTCTGCCAGCTGGCACCGGGTGTCCCCCGGCCGGAGAGCGGCCAAGCCCCGTCCCCCCGTGATGACCAGGGCAGTGCGGGCGGTGTTGGGGTGTCCCGGGCTGGCTCCCTGGCCCCCTACCCGCACGGGATGCTGAGCAAAACCCCGGCGCTCAGTCCGCGGTCCTGGCACGTGGGGAGCTGGCACAGCTCACGCTGTCTCCGGCCACCTCTGCTCTGCCATCCCCGGCTCTGCCCCAGCTGCTCCCTCCCCTCCGCAGGGACAGGCAAGGATGGAGGTGGCTCCGAAGCCCTCGCTGCCGCTGGTCCTTACCTTCCGCTGGCAGCAGCTCCTTCCCCTGGCAGGCGCTGACGAGCCCGGCGAGCGCCAGGGCCCAGAGACCCCTCATGGTGCCCGCGGCAGAGGCTCAGGTCCTGCAAGGGAGAGAGCCCGGGCAGCGGCGGGATGGGCAACCGGTGGCCACCAGCCCAGGAGGTTGCCCACACCAGGGAAGCCGCCAGTGTGGAGTGGCGCTGACCCACCTGGCCATGGCTAGGTGATGTTTCGGGTGTGGCCCCCATCCATCTGCTCCACACCTACCCCAAGCCTCAGCATCCCTGGGTGTCAAACCCCAGCACGGGGATTTACTCCGAGCATTCGGAAATGCCTTGACTGAGGCTCCCCAGAGTGGAACCCGGGAAGGTTTTGCCACCTCCCGTTTTATCTCCGAGTCCCCTGTGGATCCAGGGGTGTCCCTGCAGGTCACCCCGACCTGGCCTCGCTCCTGCTTCCTGCCACGAGGCAAGCTGGGGCTGCAGGCAGGGAGCGGGAGCCGGGGCAGACCGGACAAGCTCGGCTCCAGGAGCTGCTGCCAGAGCGGGACGTGCACTCCTGTTCTTCATCCCACGGCAGCGGGGCCACCCCTGCCCTGCCTGCTCGGGGGTCTCTTACACCCCCAGCTCTTCCCAGGCTCCCAGCCCCCCTGTCCCGAGCCACACCCCCTTCACCGCTGTCCCCTGCGCTGCCACCCGGCTCCCCTGGCCTGGCACTGCCCGCACCGAGCCCTTCTCCCACCCCCGCACCCCCCGCTCCGCTCCCCAGCTCCCCCTGCCCGCTCCCCGCCTTCCCTGCTCCGCACCCTCCGCACCGGCGGGTCCCCGCGGCCCCGGGGCGTGATTAACTCCGGTGCTTAACGGGGATTCCCCCCTCGTCCCGTCCCGTCCCGTCCCGTCCGGCCGCAGGGCCGGGCTCCGCCCGCCCCCGGTGCGGGGCTCACCTGCGCGGGGCTCGGCGGGGACGGGGCTGCCGGGGTGGGGGGTGTGCGGGACACCGGGAACTCCGCCGCGGGACACCGGGAACTCCGCCGCGGGACACCGGCAGCCGCCGCGCCGCCCCCGCCGCCTTCCCCGCCTCCCTCCGGGGGGGGGGGACCCCGAGCCGCCCCCCAAACGCTGCCCGCCCTCCGCGCCACCCCCCAACCCGGGGGGGCCCGGGCCGCCGCCCGCCTTCGCATCCCCGCCCTCCTCCTCCTCCTCCACCCTCGGGCGCCTCCCCCGGCAGCGCCTCCCCTCCCTCCGCACCCTCCGGGCGCTGGACCCCGGCCCAGGAGAGGGGAACCCCGATGCCGGCGGTGGGTCTGAGCCCACTCCCCGCTGCCATCCCTGCGGAGCGGCTCTTCCTGCCCACAGGGCGCTGAGGGCACCCGGCGGTGGCACCGCTGGCTGGAATTCCGTCCCTACAGAACGAGGGATGCTCCAAGACCCCAGGAGCAGCTCCGGGCAGACCCCCGAGGCACGGGGACAGCGCGCCCGCTGTGTGACAAGGAGCTGGCGTCCCCTCCCTGCCCCTTGGGGTGGCTTGGGGACAGCCTGGCTCGGGGCGAGGTGCCCGGGGTCAGAGCGCTGGGACGGGATCGCTGCCACCAGCCCTGCCGCTCCCACGTCCCCAGCAGCAGCAGCAGCAGCGCTGCTGATTTCTCAGAGCCCTGCCAAGCCCTGCAGGGATCCGGCGTCCATCCCGGCTCCCAGCGCCCCCGCGCTCCATCCAGCCCCGCGCCGCTGGGACGTGCCAGCCTGGAATGCTGCCCCGGGGCCTGGCTGCCCCGCTCTGCCCCATCCTGCCGTTCCCAGCCAGCCAGGCCCCCCGATCCCCCCAAAACAGGCAGGCAGCCAGCCCGGCTCGTGCAAGTTTGGATTTGGGGGGTGCAAAGCATCCGCTGGCATCTCCATGGCTGCATCCCAGGACCCTCAGGGCTGGCTCAGCTGCGTTTTTTCCCAAATTGAGATGGATCTAGCTAGGCTGCAGCTTTACAGACGCGTGGATCTCCATAAAGCCGCTAATTAACAACCGCTGGTTAGGCAGAGGCAGTTAATAAGCTGTCGTGGCAGCCCCAGAGGCTCGGCTCCGCCGGTCGCTTGCCCGCCAGTCCCCGGCGACGCGGTGACAACGCTCCCGCGAGGTGCCTGCTGCGGTAATTAAGGGTAATTAAAGCAAGCGGGAACGAAAACACAGCGAAACTTTTCTCGTTCCCGCGTTTGGGATGATTGTTCACCTCGAGCCCCTCTTTGTTTGGGGCCACCCCAGCAGCGATGAGCCCGGGGCGGGAGCTCTGGGGGGGATTGTGTGTCTTGTGGGTGGGGGGCACGGCCCCAAAACTGGCCCCACATCCCATCCCAACCCCACAGCAGAGCAGGGATGAAGGGAGGCCTCATCCCATCCGCTCCAGCTCCCAGGATCCCAAATTACTCTACAAAAGGCTCTGGAGGCATTACAATCGAGGCGCCCTTCCCGTGCCTCAGTTTCCCGACTTTCCCAGGGTGCTCCCTTGGGTTGGTTGTCCCCAGCCCAGTGGCACAAAACGACCCCGACAGCCCCAGGGGCGCGGAAAACTCCGCTCCGCGCAGCTCCGGCTTCCTGTTGCTGTTCCAGGGCACGGGATCGGCTTTTCCAGAGGGAAGAAGAATCAGGATCCCGCCTCCCCAGAACTACGGCTTGGAGCGGCGCCGAGCGGGGGGATGGAAAGCAGGATCCTGGAGCCCCTGCCCGCCATCCCAGCATGGAAAAAGCAGAGGCACGCTGTGCTTCCAAGAAACTGCCGCGCCGCCTGCCAAGAAACACGAGCCGGAGCAGAGCCCGACAATTTTCGGGCTGCAGACAATTTTGTCTCCGAGCCCGAAGCGTCACCGCGGCGCTTGCGTTACCCTGGGGCTCCCCGCTTCTCACACCGGGCTCACCCCGCCTAAAAAAAGCTCCCCAAACCCAGGGAATGAGAGTTGGGATGACGCCGTCCGGACCACGTTGGCTCAGAGGCAGCTGCTGGCCTGGACAAGGCACAGGAGGGAATTCCTGCGGCGAGGATTTCAGCAGCTCAGCATTAATTTCTGCACCAATCCAGGCACAATTCCCCCCTCCTTCCACCTAATTCCAGTCAGGAAGGAAAGAGCCTGCAGGAATTCTTTCCAGCTTCGTTGGGCCGTTCGTGTCCGCGGTGCTAGAACAGCACTTTTGCCTCTTTTTTGGTGAAATTTCTTTCGCGGAGGGCGAAGCTCCGGGGAGCTCCCGTCCCGCCACGGCCGCGCAGCCTCGGAGTCTCTTCTCCATCATTTCCGCCCCCCCAAACCGCACATTTTTGGCGCTGGGGGGACACAGCCTGGCTCCGATGGGAGCTGCAGATGGAAAATGGCTCCAGAGCTCTGGGGTCTGCTCTGACCCACCCCGAACCCCCCGTCCCGCAGGGCTGGGGGGCTTTCCCTCGTCCCCTTCCTTTGGGACACACCACGAGCCTGTGCCTCCCGCCCGGGCTCCGTTCCCTCGCCCCATCTGGCGTCTCCATGAGTAATCAAAGCTGCTAATTGCCAACAGATGCCCCAGGAAACCCTGACGCTGCCTCTCGCGGCTGTGTTTGGCTGGGAAGGAGAGGAGGGGAGCTGGAGCAGGCCCCGGATCCCCCAGAGTGGGGGGCGGGGGGGATCCCAGTGCGTGGCCGGAGGACGTGGCTGCCTTTAGCAGCAGAGCTGGGGAGCAGCGGGGGGACACCCCAAGGAGGGGAGGGTGCCCCTGACCCACACCTTCCATGGGGCTAGGAGCCACGGCCGAGCCCCACGGCAGCCCCTGGACCTGTCACCCACAGTCCTGACCCTGGCACGGGCAGCCGAAGCCCTCGTGCTCGTGTCAGCCCCCTCCCCACGCAGCTGGACCCCCCTTAGGAGGGGGCACTGCAATAATCGGGCTCCTTCCACCCCCTCCTCTTCACTCCAGGTTGGAACCCCCAAATGGCTTCTTCCAGCGCCCCAAACCCCATCTGGGCGCTGCTGGGATGAACTGGGTTATGAAATTGGGATTTCCATCCCCTGGGGGCTGGGGAGGACCCCCCACCCCTCTACTCCAAGGGTCCCATCCTGTCCCCGCAGAGGCGCGTTGGGGCTGGGAGCAGCATCCCCTGTCCCGTCCCGTGGTCCAAACGGGGCAGTTGCCACCAACCCAAGCTGCGCAGCGTCCTCTGCTCTTCCCAAGCCTGTCCTGTTCAAGGGAAACCCTCAGGAAGCTCGGGAGGCTTTCCCCAGAGGGCAGGAATAGCCAGGACCATGATCCGCCCCCACCACGGCGCTCACGGCGGGAGGGTTCAGGTGCCGCGATCCACGCCGAGGATCAAAATCCCGCATCCCAGTTGTGCTGGGAGCACACCGAGCTGTCCCCTCCTCCAGCCCCGCTGTCCCGACACAGCTCCTGCTCCTGTGAGCATCCCCACCTCCAGCTGCCGGTCCCGCCGCCTCTGCTCCACCTCCGGCAGTGCCGGGCAGCCCACCTGGAGCGCGATGGCCTCCCAAATTCCTAATTTCCTGACAGATTAATTACTATCTAATTACTGCTGCCGGCTCCCGCGATCAGAAGCTCACAGTGTGGGTGCAGGCTCAGCCCTGCTCGGGGGGGAATTTTTTGGGTAGGGGGGTCACATCTGGTGACAGACACCCCCCCCAGGCGAAGCACGAGGCGGCGGCCGCGGCCCCACGGCACCACAGAGAGTGAACTTTTATTTCCAACAACGACAGCACCTGCCCCGTGGGGTGGGGACGGTGGGGAGGGCTGGGAGGGGGCGGCCGCGGGGGTCCCGGGGTTGGGGGGGGTCCCGGGGGGCGGCCGCTCGCGTGCACACGGTGCACGGCGTGAAGGAACATCCCGGTAGAAAAGAACGAAGGTCTGAGGGCCTCGACGGCCGGTCCTGCCCCGGGGGAGGGGGTGCAGGCGTGAGCGTGGGGGAGCATTTTGGGGGGGAAGGAAGGAGGGCGCGGGACCCCTCCACACCCGCATCCAGGGGGTGACAGGAGGAGGAACCGCGCCAGGACGAGCGGGAGGCGGCTCTCCCGGGGTGGGGAGGGAAACGGCTCCGGCCGGGCAGGGCCCCCCCGGCTGCCCCGGAGCGCGGAGCAAACCCAGCGCGGCGGCTCCCGGGGCCGCGCACGGGGCGGAGGCGGCGGCGATGGGCGCGGGGCTCACACCTCCGTCTGGAAGTCGCCGTCGGCCGCGTCCAGGCCGGCGCAGGGGCTGTCCCAGTCTGCCCGGCACAGCTCCAGCCGGTCCCGCTGGGCGCTGGGCAGCGAGCCCAGTGTCATCGCCTTGAATGTGCTCCATGGCTTGGGGGGCGCGGCCGGAGCTTTCGGCCGCTGCTCCTCGGGGCTGGTCACGTCCTGCGGGGTGAGGGGTGATGCCTTAAGATTCAGTTTCTGTGATTTTTAGATTCTGGGCTGGCTTAGTGGGTAGTTCTGGGGTTCATATTGAGTGTTACTGAGCTCTCTTCTCAGAGTAGGGAGACAAAACAATTCCTGCTCCAGCTTGGGACCAAGGACAATTTTCAGGCCCAAGAACAAAACCAACAGTGAAGTGAGAAGGAAAAACAAGGAGGATGGAGCTTCATGGCCTGAAGCTGTAATTGGGCAATTAACTCCAATACGGAAATGAACCAGAACTTATCAAAGTTCTTATATAAAGACCTCGTGGTCAGGTGCCTATTTTGGGTTCACCTCGGGTGCAGGCACTGCCCAGGTGTGCCCAGTGAGGCCTTTTAATAAACCCCTGCTTTATCCTTTTGCTCTGTTCCAGGTCAGCCCCCAGAAGGCATCAGAGCCAGCGGTGCCTGGCTCTGTCCCACAGCCCCGGGATGCAGCAGCCTCCAACCCTCTCCAGGATGGGATAACCCCCAGGGGGGGCTCGGGACTTACGTTTCCCGTGCTCTTGTCCCCGCCGCCCGACGAGACGCTCCACCGCTTTTCTCGCTGCGGAAAAACGCCAGCGCTCAGCCCCGGCGGCGCCCCTGGGTGCCCCCGATCTCCCCGGGGTGCCACAGTCCATGCAGGAGGAGCTCAAGGGCTGCAGGGTGCAGAGCAGGGCAGGGTGGGGCCTCCAGCACCTCACCTTGGAGGAGCCGGTGGACGGAGCCCGGTACCGGTCCAGCGTGTGGAATTTCTGGTTGAGCTCGTGGTAGAGCTCGGAGTGACGTTTCCGTGTGTGCATCACCTTCTGCGGGGGCAGAGCAGAGCCCGCTGTCCCTCGTCCCTGTCTCTGTCCCTGTTCCAGTCCCTGTCCCCGTCCCTGTCCCTGTCCCTGTTCCCGTCCCTGCCTTCCTGGGCAGCCCAGACAAGCAGCAGAGCCCACTCCACGCACATCATCGGTGTTTTAACCCAGAACCAACGCTTGTCACTGCCTGGTCTAAACCCCTCAGAGCTCAGGAGCTGCCAGTGGCGTAAAAAGGGAGTGGGGACAAACTGGATGAGTCCCCCACGCTGGCACCGGTGACACCTCGGCGGCAGGACTTACCTCGAAGTCCAGGTCTGAGTACCGCAACCTCTTCCTCTGGCAGGGGGACAGGCAGGAGCAGGGGGAGGAGATGGAGAAAAGGGAAAGGTCTTTGCAGGTCCGGGATGAGGGCGAACAGGGTTTAGGGGCTCATGCCAGCCCCAGTCCATGCCCGGTTGGGGACACGGGGCTCATCCCGCCCAGGCTGGGATGGCCGGGGGGGGGATCAGGGGGGGAAATCCATGCAGCCCCACACATGCACAGGTGTCCTGGCACGCATCTCCCTCCCCACACGGGCACCAGCCCCCCGCTCACCTCCAGGGACCCCACTTTCATGGCAGAGCCGGGCACGGTGCGGGGCATGGTGCGGCTGCGCTCCGACAGCTCCGAGGCCAGGATCTGCCTCACCGTGGGGTGCTGCTTGAACTGGAGGCCGTAGGGAGCCTTCACCGTCGCGTAGGGCTGGTTCAGGTTCACGTTAACGTGATCCACGGCCACAAAACCGGGGTAGGCGTCCCCTTCGGCCGCCGGGCGCCCCGTCCCGCCGGGCACCGTCTCCTCTGCGCCGGCACCGAGCGTCCCCTCGTCCCGGGGGAAGGGTTTGAGGCTGCCGGTGCGGCGGGGCAGCATCATGTAATCGCTCTCGCGGGGGGGCTCGGGGGCCCGGATCCAGCCGTATTCCAGCGGCCGCAGGCTGCTCTCCGTGCACAGGTAAACGGGACCCGGCGCCTCCAGGCTGAGCTGCTGCGCCGGCGGCTCGCCCAGCTCGGTCAGCCCCGCCACCACGTTGGGCGTCATCTTGGGCACCTGCACCAGGATGCTGGCCGGGGGGATGTTCCCGGGCAGGCTGGAGTAGCCCAGGTTGCTCTCCGAGGTGGTGTTGAGCTTGGGGTCTTCGTCCCCGTCCAGGGAGATGCGGGACAAGGTGCCCGTGATGGTGGCGGGGTTGCAGGTGTTCACCTCTTTGAAGAGCACTGTGGGCAGGGAGGGGGTCAGAGCTGGCCCTGAGGGTCCCACGGAGGGTGGGGGACACAGGAGAGACCCCCCCCGGGCTCGTGCCGCCTGTCCCTCACAGGTGTGGCGCGGTGGCGACAGAGGAGAGCTCACCTGTCTGACACGCCAGGTCAACGTCCTTTTCAAAATCTGTCTATAAAAATCCAGAAAGAGGGGAGAGAGCGAGAGAGAGAGGAGAGAAAGAGAGGGAGAGAGACGGGGAAATGAAGCACCATGGCCGGCACGGGCAGCGGCGGGGGCTCCCCAGGGGGGACCCACTCACCAGGATCTGCACCTGCCCGTTCTTGCAGGAGTCGGGCGAGTTCTCATTCTCCTCGCTCCTGCACCCCCCCATCTGACACTTCACCACGTCCTGGACCTGCGGGGACAGAGCCGGTCACGGCCCCGCGGCCAGGGCTGTCCCCCGGCGCCCCTCCGGCGCCGCCCCACCTCTCGGCGCAGGAAGCCGTGCACGGTGATGATGACGAAGCCCTGGACGGAGTTGAAGACGGCGAAGAGGACCTGGAAGAGGATGGAGCGCCGGTCGGTCATGGCGAGCACGGCCGACATCCAGGTCAGCGCCAGCAGAGGCAGGACCACGCAGGAGCTCCACAGCGATGCCCTGGCGCAGGGAGAGAGGGGCCGGGGTGAGCCCGCGGGGCTGGGCTGCCCCGGCACAGCCCCCACCCCGAGCGCCGCCCCCCTCCCCCGCAGCAGCCCCCCGAGGCTCGCCCCGCGCCCCCCGAGCATGGCCGGGGCTGTGGGACCCGGCTGTCCCCTCTCCCTCCGTGTCCCCAAGCCAGCGCCGGCTGGGAACTGAGGGCTGAGGGGACGCTGGGCTCCAGCCCCACAGGTGCGTCCCTGTCCCCACACAGCCACAGGGTGCTGGGGGGACGCGGGGCCACCGCCACCCTCCCACGGCCACCAGATCGCGGAGAGGGGATTTTTTTTCTTTTTTCCGCTCCTTTTTTTTTTTTTTTTTTTTTTTTTTTTTTTTTTTTTTTTTTTTAAAGCAGTGAATTTTGGGGCTGTTTCCGTTGCTACTAAACCCCCGAGAGCGGGGTCTTCGGCAGCCTCTGGAGCTCAGAGGCCGGGAAGAGGGTCCCGGGGACACCACCGAGCCCGTGCCCCCTCCCTCAGGCCAGAAGAGCCCCCCGCCCAACCCCAGCGATGAGGTGACCTGCCATGGGAAGCCATGCCATGCAAGACGTGATGGGGACACGCGCACCCCGCCCCGAGCACACAGCGTCACCCCTTCCTTCCCTTCGGGGACCCCCAAACCGCCCCCCAAACCCTTCGGGGAGATGCCCAGAGCCGCCCCCCGCGCTGTGCTCGGGGCGGGGGGCGCGGCGGGCGCGGGACGGGCACTAACATGGCACTGCTGGCGGTGGCGGAGGTCATGGCCGCGCTGGACACCACGCCGCACTTGGTGCATTTCAGCAGCAGGCTGCCGCACGGGGGGGGCTTGGAGCTACGAGCCCACCGCCCCCCCGGCGCCCCGCGGCCAGGACCGGGCCACGGGGGGAGAGGGGGGGGATGCAGGCACGGCGGAGAGGGGGGGGGAGCAAGGCAGGACGGCGGGGAGGGGATGGACAGATGGATGGACAGATGGGTGGAGGGATGGATGGACGGACACAGGCAAGAAGCGAATGGGAAAAGGAAAAGAAAGAGAGAGAGAGAGAGAGAGAGAGAGAAAGCGCCGGGTTAGTCGAGGGCGGCAGCTGTTAATGGCGAGGGGGGGGTGGCCAAGCGGCAGGGGAGGGGGCGCACGGAGTGGGGGCTGCGGCCTGCGGACCCCCCTTCCGCCGAGGGAAGGAGCGGGAGTGGCTGCCCCCCACCCCTCAAATTCTGCCCCTCCTGCAGCCCCCAACAAGGGGCTGCGCTCACCCCCGGCTTGGCCCCCGCCGCCCACGGATGCGGTGAAACCCGCCCCACCCTCCGCCCGCTGCCGGGGCACCCCCGTGCCCAGCCCCCGGCAGGGGGCGGGGCGGGGGGCGGCCCCGGGGACCCCCCCCAGGGGCGCAGGGCACTTACCCAGCTCGCTGCTTTTTGGACTTATCTGAAATGCCGTCGCGGGACATGAGCTTGTTGAAGACGATGATGCCCACCAGCATGTTCACCTGCGGGAGGGGGGGGTGGGCTCAGCGCTGGCACCCACCGGAGCTGCCACCAACCCCTCCCCGGGTGGGTTTTGGGGGCGTTCCAAGGCTCTCGGGGGCGGCTCACCAGCACGATGACAGCAGCGGGTCCCACGAAGGCGTAGAGCAAACCGCCCTCCAGCGAGAGCCAGCAGCTGCGGGGGAACGCGGGTGGCGTGTCAGGGGACAGCCCTGTCGCCATCTCCTGTTCCTCTGGCCAGCCCGCAGCTGTCCCGTGTCCCCTGTCCCGTGTCCCCTGTCCCCACGTACTAGCTCGCTGTCCCGTAGCCTTTGGTCCGCGTGAAGCCGACAGAGACGGCGACCACGAGTGCTGGCAACCCTGGAGAGGGGACACGAGGCTGGAGGAGCTGGAGGAAGGTGGCATTGCCCCCCAGAGCTGGGGACAGCGACGGCTGACGGCCCCGAGACCCCTGGATCTGCTTTCCTCCACCGTGCCTCAGTTTCCCCTCTGGTGAGCCTGGGGGGTACCAGGGACGGGCGAGGGGTGCCCCCCTCCCACCCGCGCCGGGCTCTTACCCCATCCCAAGCACAGGAAGCGCTTCCTGACCAGGCGTGTCCGGATCCGGCCGATCACCGCCAGGTAGGACTGCCAGGCCTCGGTCAGCACCCACAGAAGGACGAGAGGAAGAAGAAGTGGAGGAAGGCGGCGGTCATGGTGCACACGCCCTGCAGGGTGGGGACACGGGGACATCAGGGGGACGCGGCCACGCGGCGGTTAAACCCCCCACGCCCGGCGAGCTTTGTGTCAAAGCCACCGGCGGCGCGGGGGGATTTAATCCCGGGATCGAGTTAATCCAAATCCAATCTGCTGCCCGGAGCCAGCAGGGACCGAGGCGAGCGGCCACCGAGGGTGGCAGGGTGGTGGCACCCACCTTGCTGAGCATCTGGGACTGGCCCACGAGGATGAGGATGTTGGAAGCCAGGATGGAGACGCAGAAGTTGAGCAGGATGATGGAGCGCTCCGACTTGATGAACCTGCGGCCGGAGCGGCGTGGGGCCGGGGGGCCAGCCTGTGCCTGTCCCTTGTCCCTTGTCCCTGTCCCCGTCCCTTGTCTCTGTTCCTGTCCCTGTCCCTTGTCCCATGTCCCTGTCCCTCGTCCATGCTGCCACGTGGTGGCCGCTGTCCCGGGGCAGGGACAGTGCCCTGCAGCCCAGTCACCTTCTCCCACCCAAATTTTCCATTCCCATTAATCCCACCGATGTTGAGCCTTCCCCGGTGCAGTGTCCCCCACTCTGTCACCCCCTCCCCACCCGGCCACACACCCCGGGTGCCCCCGCAGGGGCCCAAGTCCCTCGGGTCACCTCCAGAAGGCGGCGTAGATCACCAGCAGGGTCAGCAGGGCCATGCAGGACACGGCGCAGCCGATCATCAGCGGCACCGACGGCGTCCCCGAGGGGTCCATGGCCTGGGGGGCACCAGAGGGGACTGGCTGAGCCCAGACTCCCCCTCCTGCCCCCTGCCAGCCCCCCGCCCCCTCTGGGTCAGTGGCAGTGGTGGCACAGCCGAAGCATCTTCCTGGGGTCTCCGTGCCAACGGGGGATGCGGGTGGATAGCAATGGGGTGGGGGGCCAGAGCTGCCCCCTCCCCTCCTGGCACACAGCAGTGCCCTGTCCTGAGCTGGAGGGACCCCTGCAGCCCTGGCCACACGAACCCACCCTACTGGGGGGTGCTGGGACCCTTCCCCTGCTGCTGGGGGACACCCCCACCCTCCAGTGCCCACCAGGTCCAAGTCAGAAACGCTCCGTGCCCATCCCCGCCCTCCCTCGGGACAGCCCCCCGCCCAGCCCGGGGGTCATCCCCCCCACACACCCCGTGTCCCCGCGTCCCCAGCAGCCTCGTGGCTGTCCCCAGCCTGTCCCCTACCAGGTCCCTGGGCAGCTGGGCCAGCACGGCGAAGGTGGCAAGCTGGCGGCACTGGCATTTGGTGTGCGCCGGGAGGGTCTCCAGCGTTTGGCAGCTCTCCGTGTCCCAGTTTCCCAAGCCAGCATCCCTGATTAATGGGAAGAGAGCGAGGGAGAGCAATTTGAAATGATCAAACACGCGCAGCCCCTCGCGCCTCTCCAGAGTTAACCCGTTCCTGGCCCTGCCCGGGGGGAGGCAAGGAGAGGGCGCTGCCAGGGGACCCCCCGAGCTCGGGGAGGGGGGGAAGCCAGCCCTGGCCCTGGCTGATCCTGCTGGAAGGATTCCAGCGGGAAGGCTCCGGGTTTAATCGTCCCAGCAGGTTTGTGGGGAGAAGAAACAACACAGAGAGGGGCGGGGGCAGCGCCAGGAGAGCCCCAGGAGTTCCTGGCATCTGCGTCCCCTCCCAGGGGGTGAGAATGGGGGTCACTCCCTCCATGGGGTCCTCTCCCACCATGGGGATCCCCCCATGTTGGGGACCCCTCTGCTACAGGGACCCCTGTGCCATGGGGGGCCCTCCTGCCCTTGGGGACCAATCCTGTTAGAAGGATCTCTCCACCATGGGGACCCCTCCTTTTACCGGGACCCCCCCCACCAGAGAGGGAGCTGACAGCGGGGGGTGACACCGCCATGCCCAGGAAGAGCAGCCACAGCTCCCAGCACGTCAGGAAAACCGGGAACTGGGTCTGTGGGACAGCTGGGGACTGTCCCTGGGGCCGGCCTGAGACCGCCACGCTCATCACAGGCAGCACCTCCCCACCGGTTTGGGGGCTGAACTGGAACCAGTGACCCCCAACTACACCCGCGGCTACCTGGGCAGGGGGGCTGGCAGTGCCCTCCCCCAGCCCGCAGCGCTGCCCGCCCCCCTTCCTGCCCTACTTTCCCTCCTTCCTGCCAGCGCTAACAAATCACATCTGGCAGCCTGGCGCGGGCGGCCCCGCGGCTCCGGGGCCACATCGATCCCGTGGGAGCTCACCCGTGCCGGTGGAGCTGGCGGACGGGAAGGGATGGTCCCGGCTCCTCCTCATCCCTGCTCCCATCCCTGCTTGTTCCCATCTCTGCTCCCATCGTTGTTCCCCGTCCCCGCTCCAATCCCTGCTCCCATCCTTGTTCCCATCTCTGTTCCCCCATCCCTGATCCAGTCCCTGCTCCCCGTCCCTTCTTCTGTCCTTGTTTCTATCCCTGTTCTCCATCCCTGCTCTAATCCTTGTTCCCGTCCCTGCTCCCACCCCTGTTCCCATCCCTATTCTCCCATTCCTGCTCTCCCATCCCTCCTCCCACACATTTCTATCCCTGCTCTTCGCCCCAGCTCTCCCATCCCTGTTCCCACACCTGCTCCAACCCCTGTTCCTCCGTCCTTGCTCCAATCCCTGTTCCCTGTCCCTGCTCTCATCCCTGCTCTCCCATCCCTACTCCCACCCCTGTTCCCTGTCCCTGCTCCAACCCCTCTTCCCCCATCCCTGCTCCAATCCCTGTTCCCCTCTCCTATTCCCCAATCCCTGTTCCTTTCCCTGCTCCAACCCCTCTTCCCCCATCCCTGCTCCAATCCCTTTTCCCCTCCTTGCTCCCTTCCCTCCCAGAGGCCCCAGCGGTGCTGTCCCCACTCCTGTCTCCAGTCCTGTCCCCACTCCTGTCCCCGTGTCCCCGTGCCCCTGCCCCTCACTCACGTCCTCGAGTAGTCCCAGGTGACACACTGCGGGTGGGACGTGCCCTGCGGACACAGGGACACGTTAGGGCTCCCCCAGCCCTGTCCCCACCCCACGAGCACACGGGCCCTCGGCGACATTCCCCGGGTGTCCCAGGGCTGGCACGTCCCCACGGCGGGCACAGGGACCACGCCACAAACCGGGCACTGGGAGGGGACACGGTGATGGGACAGGAGGGTGACACCGATGGCGTGGAAGGAGGGACACTCGTGGTGATGAGGAGGGAACGCTGGTGACACGGGAGGGCTGGTGGTGAGGAAGGGCAACACCGGGGGAGGGGACACTCACCACGACAGTGTGGGACAAGGGACAACCCGTGTGGGTGGCACAGAGGGGACACTCACCATGACAGTGTGGGACAAGGGACACCCGTGTGGGTGGCACAGAGGAGACACTCATGGTGACGTGGGAGGGGGACAACTTCAGTGACTCACGCTGGTGACATGGGAAGGGACAAAGGGACATTCCCGACGCCAGGGGGGGGGACACTCACGTTGATGATGTGGGACACTCCACCAGCACCAGAGGCTCCGCGGGCCGGGTCGGCGGGCGCACCGTCACCGTCAGCACCTTGGAGGTGACGGCCAGGGGGCTCCTGCGGGAAGGGACACGGGCTGTGACAGGCCGGGGGACAGCAGGGGACACCGCGGGCGGTGCCACTCACCTGGGCGGGGGCAGGATGAGGCCCAGCGTGCGGTACAGCACCGCCCCGATGACGAAGTGCGACGACTCCTCGGCTTCTGCGGGGAGGGAGAGAGAGAGAGAGAGAGAGAGAGCCACCGGCTCGGTGACACGCAGGAGGGGACACGCAGGGCACGCGCCCGGCTGCCAGCTGTGCGCCCAGATGTGCGGGAGCGCTGGCACGCTCGCACCTGCGCGCTCCCAGATGTGCACGCTCACACATCGTGAACACCTCCAGATGTTCGGGCACTCCCCCAGCGCGCTGTCCCAGATGTGCAGGAGCACTCAAGCGGGCGCGCCACACCTCCCCCCCCTCTCCAGCTGTGCACCCCGCCAGGTGTGCGCACACCTGGGCGCCCCTGCTCACCGGCCGAGGCGAGGCTCAGCACCTCCCTGGGGATGAAGAGCTTGTCCTCGGAGCTGCGGGCCCAGTCCTTCATCCCCCGCCGCCCCCTCATGGGGAAGTTGATGTCGCTGGACACGGCGGACACGGGCTCCCGCTGGATGCTGGTCACTGTCGGGGGACACTGGGGTCACCTCCCCCGGCTCCTGCATCCCCTCAGGCCCCCCGCGCCCGTCCCACCGCTCACCCAGGTTGTCGGTGACAATGAGGGAGCTCTGGAAAGCTTTCAGCGCGTTCCCCACCAGGTGGATGAAGTCCTCCACCACCTTCATCAGGTGCACGGAGCCGGGCGAGACCTGCGGGACACGGGAGCAGCTCTGGGACCTCGCTCTTTGGGTGGGGGTCTCTCCTTTGCGTGGTGACCTCCCCTTTGGGTGGGGGACCTCGCTCTTTGGGTGGGGACCTGCCCTTTGGGTGGGGACCTGCCCTTTGGGTGGGCACACCCCTCTTTGCGTAGAGTCACCCCTGCCCGCCGCGCCGCTCACCTGCTGCGCGTCCTCCCACTTCTCGCGGTTCTCCGCGTCCACCATGTAGCTCACCACCTGGAAGAAGCGCTGCGGGGCCGGGGCTCAGCGGGGCTGGGCCACCTCCCCGCGGAGGGCACCCTGGCCGTCCCCCTGCCCGCTACCTGCACGTCCTCGGAGGACGGGATGTAGGTGGCCCTCTTGAAGGTGTCGGTGACGTTGCGCAGGATGTCCACGGAGAAGAGCAGGTCCCCGCTGTAGTAGGTCTTGCGGGCCACGAGCTCCAGCAGGCTCCGCACCACCTGGGACATGCCCTCCCCTGCCAGCACCCGCTGGCCCTTCGCCAGGTGCTCCCGCAGCTGGTACGGGGGTGGGGACAGCGGTGTCACCCTGCTGCCACCACCCCCGGCAGTGCTGCGTGGGCCTGAGCGTCCCCAGAGCCCGCGGGGCTAATTGTGGTAATTAAGGCTGCTGAAGGGTGTGAAGGTTGAGGGAGTGGGCAGCGGTTTGGGGATGTTCAGGGTGGTCTGGGGACATTCACAGGGGGTTTGGGGATGTCCAGAATGGTCTGGGGATATTCACAGGGGGTTTGGGGTTGTCCAGGGTGGTCTGGGGACATTCACAGGGGGGTTGGGGATGTCCAGGGTGGTCCGGGGACATTCACAGGGGGGTTGGGGACGTCCAGAATGGTCTGGGGATATTCACAGGGTGTTTGGGGTTGTCCAGGGTGGTCCGGGGACATTCACAGGGGGGTTGGGGACATCCAGGGTGGTCCGGGGACATTCACAGGGGGGTTGGGGACGTCCAGGGTGGTCCGGGGACATTCACAGGGGGTTGGGGATCTTCTGTAGTGTTTGGGGGAATCCTCCCTATCCCATCAGCCTTTTCCCAACCACACGGGAACACAAACACTCCAGTCCTGGGACTGGGACATGATTCCCAGAGCCCACAGAGGTCTGTGGGTGGTCACAGGGGTCTGGGGACATCCAGCGGAGTCTGGGGGCACCCCTCCATCCCAAAAACCTTTTCCCAAGGACATAGCAATGCAACTCCAGCTCTGGGATGGGATCTCTATTCCCACCCCACAGGGGATTTCATCCCGGGGATCTGAGGGAAGATCCCAAGAACCATTTCCCATGGACACAGCTTGGACAGGAACCCCTTTTCCCAGCCCATCCAGGGAGCCCTGCCTCAGTTTCCCCATGCCAGAGAGGCGAGGTGGCTCTTGGGGTTCCGGGGATGGGCAGAGCCCCAGGGACAGGGACAGGGGACAGAGGGGGCCATGCCGGAGCGGGCACCTACTGAGAGATGCAAGTATCTGTACTCGTGGGACACGCAGCGGGCGAAGCTGGGCACACCCCAGTAGGCGACCCCGTGGGGGCTCAGCAGGCACCGGCGGCTGGCAGTCCCTGTGAAGGAGATTTGGGATTGGGGCTGGCGCTGGAATCCCTTCCTGGCACCCCGATGCCACCCCCAGTCCCCTGCGCAGCGGCAGGGCCAGGGGATTTAGGGGTGCTTGACCCCAGTGTCACCCCCTGCCCAGACCTCTGCCCCTGGGGCTTTGGGGTGTCTCGACCCCACAGTCCCTGCTCTGCCCCAAGGCCAGGGGGGTTCAGGGGTGCCTGACCCCAATGCCAACCCCTCCTCCTGGGCTTTGGCGTGGCTCTACCCAAATGCCACCCACACTCCCCACTCTGCAGCAGGTCAGAGGGGTTCGGGCCACTTGTCCCTCGTGCCACCTGCTGCCCCGGGGGGTTTGGAGGTGCTCGACCCCGATCCCACCCACCACCCCCTGCCCTGCTGCAGCCCAGGGGGCCTCTGGGGTCACCTGTGGCGTTGGGGGGACATTTGTTGTAGATGATCTCCCCGGCAGCCGTTTTCTTCCAGGTCATCAGCATCACATACTCGTCCTTGCACATCTCGTGGTAGGCTGGGAGGGGGGGGAAGGGGGGATCAGCACTGCCCAGGTGCGGGGTGAGGGGCGCTTGGGTGGGGGGTACCCCGTACCTGGGCACTTCTTCTCGTTGCAGGTCTTCACCTCCTCGCCGGTGCCCTCGCAGGGGTAGCCCTGCATGCCCGTGCCCTCGCACATGCGGAAGCGCCGCTGCCAGCCGGTGTCGCAGGTCTTGGAGCAGAGGCTCCAGTGGTTCCAAGGACCCCACTTGCTGTCTGCTGTGAGGATGGGACACTGTGGGACACCCGGCTCTGCGCACGGAGAGCGGCACCCGCGGGGACGGGGACGGGGCAGCGCCGGAGCTGCTCCACGCGCCGCGAGCCGGAATCCCGCGGGCTGCGAAATCCATGGATCAGTGATTTAAATCTCTTCTAGAGCGGATTGGCATCCTGCTGCAGGTGCCCATCCTACTGCAGGCGCCCATCTGGCTCAGATGTCCATCCTGCTGCAGGTGCCCACCCTGGAGCAGGTGCCCCTCTTTCTGCAGGTGCCCATCCTGCCTCAAGTGCCCATCCTTGCTCAGGTGCCCACCCTGGAGCAGGTGCCCATCTTTCTGCAGATGCCCATCCTGCCTCAAGTGCCCATCCTTGCTCAGGTGCCCACCCTGGAGCAGGTGCCCATCTTTCTGCAGGTGCCCATCCTGCCTCAAGTGCCCATCCTTGCTCAGGTGCCCACCCTGGAGCAGGTGCCCATCTTTCTGCAGGTGCCCATGCCTTGCCTCAAGTGCCCATCCTTGCTCAGGTGCCCACCCTGGAGCAGGTGCCCATCTTTCTGCAGGTGCCCATCCTCCCTCAGTGCCCATCCTGCTCAGTGCCCACCTTGGTACAGGTGCCCATCTTCTGGCAGGTGCCCATCTTTCTGCAGGTGCCCATCCTGCTGCAGGTGCCCATCCTGGCTCAGGTGCCCCTCGTTCTCTGCCACCATCCGTGAGCACCAAGGCACAGCCACCACCTCCCTCCACGGCCGCCACTGATGCCACGACCTCTCCCACCAAACCAGCCGCGGCTCGAGGGACAGGATGAGGACCCCGTGGTTCCATCCTTTGCCCGGCGTCCCCCACGCCTGGAGCCGTCCCCCAGCCCCGTGTGCACACGCGAGCTCTCCCTCGTGCTTCCACACCCAAAGCACGGCGGGACCCGCCGCCACCTGGCACCGACGGGTCCCCAGCGCGACCCGGCTCGAGGACAGTGCCAACCCCCGGCTCCTCCAGCTGAGACGTGCCCGGCGATCCCTGGCATCTCCCTCAAGGCTCCTGCCGCCCCGCAGCCGAGGGGGCTGCCAGCGCTCCGGGTGTCACCGGCGGTGACACCGGCCGTCCCCCCGCTCCCCCCCAGCGCGCGGGGCCTTACTGGGACAGGTGGGGTTGGAGCACTCCCGGGCGTCGGCGTGGGCCCCCCGGCACTCGGCCCAGCCGTGGGCCGAGACGCTGCACCTGCGCGTCCGCTGCTGGGTGCCGTTGGCGCAGGTGACGGAGCAGCGGCTCCAGGCGCCCCACTCCAGCCACTGCCCTTCCACTGCGGGGACAAGGAGAGCGCCGTCAGCTCCCACCGGACAGCGGCCGCTCGGCTCGCCGTGACCCGCGCCGGGCTCGCCGGGCAACGGCTCCAACCTACGGGTGTGCCGGCTTGTGCTGTGCCGGAGCGGGCGGGCAGTGCTGGGCGTGGGGGCTGTCGCTGGGACTGGCCCCCGCACCGGCTGACATGTGAGGGACACGCTCAGAGTGGGGATCCGGGTGTTGTTCGCACCAAACTTGGCATTCCTGGCATCCTTGGCACCGCTTCCAACCAAACCCGGCATCCCTGGTATCACTGCTGGCCAAGTCCAGCACCCTTGGCATCGTTTCCAACGAAGTCCAGCACCCTTGGAATCGCTTCCAACCAAACCCAGCACCTCTCGTATCACTGCTGGCCAAGTCCAGCAGCCTTGGCATCGTTTCCAACCAAATCCAGCATCCCTGGCATGGGTCTTGCCAGATCCAGAAGCTCTGGAACCGCTTTCTGCCAAATGAGGCATCCCTGAAAGTCCTTCCGACCAAATCCAGAGTCCTTGTATCACTTTTGGCCAAATCCACGTCCCTGACATTGTTTCCAACCAAATCCAGCATCCCTGGCACCACTTCTTGCCAAATCCAGAAGGTCTGGCATCGCTTTCCACCAAATGTAATATCCCTGGCATTGTTTCCAAACAAATCCAGCATCCCTGGCATAACTTATCGCCAAATCCAGCATCCTTGGAAGTGCTTCCAACCAAATCCAGCATCCCTGGCATCGTTCCCTGCCAAGCTCAGGACTCCAGCAGCGTCTCCACGGGACTGCCGTGGCCGAAGCTGTGTGCCACGGGTGCCACGCTCCTGCCAGAGCTGCTGCAGGAGCAGCTCCCGCGCTCCCTCCTGCTCTGAACCCCTGCCAGCTGCCCCACGTCACCCCTGGGGACACCGTCCAAGACGTGGCATCCCTGGCCATCGCCACAGACGCCATAGCCACCACCACGGCCACTCCTGGCACGCAGGAGGAAGGGATAGACGTGGCACCACCACCTGTGTGCAGACAGACCCTGCAGCCGACCCCCTTTGTCACCTCCGTGTACCCCACAATGTCCCTGTGCCACCCCAGAGCCGGACGCGGCCGATGGGCAGCGAAGGAGCTGCCCCCTCTGCGTGCCCAGGCTGGACCCCTGCCCACGCTGGGGTCTGGAGACCCCGGCACGGCCAACAGCGCCGATTTCCCACTGGGATCTCCAGCGGGGACGGGACGGAGCGCCCAGTGCCGCGGCACCCCCGTGTGCCAGGTCCCCGTGGCGGTGCCACCTCGCAGCACCAGGGACACAGCCCTGGCATTCCCGGCGGGCAGAAGGAGCGTGGGGAGAGGGAGGTACTGACCCGGGCAGGTCGCGATACTGCAGGGCTTGGCCTGCAGCTCGGGGCCCTCGCAGGCTTTCCCTCCGCGCCGCGAGGCCGCGCAGCGCCGCGTCCTGGTCCTGGCGCCTCGCCCGCAGGTCACCGAGCACAGGCTCCACGGGGACCACTCCTCCCACGCGCCGGGAACTGCAACACAGCACAGCCGAGGGGCTCCAGCCTCCTCCTCCTCCTCCTCCTGGCGTGGCAGACCCCTCGTGCCCTGCCCAGGGCTCAGCCGGGCACAGTTCCCAGCGCTGCCCGCTCTGTCACCATCCCAAATCCCTGAGCTGGCAGCGGTGCTGCTGCCACTCCCTGCGCTGCTCCGAGCCTCCCTTTTGGGGTCCCGGCACTAGCGGCGCACATCCCCCCCAAAGCCACGCACGGGTCACCCCAAACCCTGTCAGCACACCGAGCACGACCTGCCCCTCGCACCCACGGGAGCGCAGAGCTCCCAGGAAAGGATCGGGGACCATCCCAAAGGATGCTCCTCCTGGATGTCCTCGGAGTGCCAGGACAGCGCTGCACTCCCGGCACGGGGAGGAGCGGGCACTGCATGTCCGGGAGGTAAAAATCCCTCGGAACACCCCAGGTTCGGCCAGGGCTGCCGCTGTGGCACCCTGAGGTCGCTCCCACTCCCGTATCCCGCAGGAGACGCACGGACACGAGCACGGACGGACAGGAGATGCTCGGCATCCCGCCTGTCACCTGGCTGAGCGGCTCAGCCTGCTCCTGCCCCGCTTCAGGGGGAGCCCCGAAGGAATGCCAGGCTCCGAATCCCCCCAGGTTCCAGCACGGGACCTCGGGGACACCCAGGAGGAGCCCATAGTTTGCCAGGAGAAAAGATAGCAAGGAACTCTCGATGCAAATCTCCGGCGGCAGCACCGCTGGCAGGGCACAGGGCGCAGGACACCCCTTCCAGACGCCTCCCTGGGGTTTCCTCCAGAGGATGGAGGGATGCCAACAGCACTCGGAGCACCCCAGTGCAGGGTGGGCACCACAACCATGCCGAGCCGCCCTTCTCATCCACCACAGCGCCCCGAGGAGAGCCCAGAGGTGTCCCAGCGACGCATTCTCTCTGTCCCCACCCGCTCGCTCAGCCCTGCGGGGAGCCGGCAGCGCAGCGCCGCGGCGTCCCCGGTGTCCCCGGTGTCCCCGGTGTCCCCCGTACCTGGGCAGGTGGCGGTGTTGTTGCAGGTGCGGGTCTCCCGGAGCAGCCCGCTGCACAGCGTCCCGTAGGGAGAGGAGACGCAGGAGCGCGTCCGCACCTGGGAGCCCTGGCCGCAGGTGAGGGAGCACACGCTCCACTGCGACCACTCCTCTGCTGCGGGGTCCCCTGCGGGAGACAGGGAGCCTGAGAGCCCGCGGGGGACAGGGGACGTGCCACCAGTGCAGCAGAGGGGGCACGGAGGTGGGTGGTGGGCGCTGGTGAGGGTGAGGTGGGGTGGGTGACGGGGGTGGCACTGAGGGGGTCGGGGAGGTAAGACCTCGCTGGGCTCAGCGCCAGACAGAGCTGGGTGTTGTGGTTTCCACACTGGGGAAGGGATTTGGGCAGGGGATCACAGCTGGTGTGAGGGACAGGATCCGTGCTGGGAGGTGCTGGTAGGGTGGGCAGGGTGGGCACGGTGGGCAGTGGGCAGCACAGGCAGGGTGAGCAGGGTGGGCAGCACAGGCAGTAGAGACAGGGTGAGCATGGTGGAGCAGGGTGGGCAGGGTGGGCAGGGTGGGCAGCGGGCAGCATGGACAGGGTGGGCAATGGGGATTACAAGCAGGACGAGCAGCACGGGCAGGGTGAGCAGGGTGAGCATTGGGCAGCACAGCCAGGGTGGGCAGCGCTCAGGGTGGGCAGTGGGAATTACAAGCAGGACGAGCAGCACGGGCAGCCCTCAGCAGCTCCCTCTCCCCACCCCGTCACACGCTGACATTTCCAACAAGCGGCTCTTATTAAGGTTGATGATGTCTCTGAGGCTCTTGGACAGCCCGGCAGCAGAGCCCATCCGTTTAAATTAAACAGGGATAGATGGGGGAGGGCTCCGGAGGGAGCCGTTTGTCCTGCAGACAGGCAGGGCGCGGGCTCCGTGTCACCCGCGGCGGTGACAACGCGCTGGGGCTGCTCCGTGTCACACGGGGCACCCCGACACTGGGCAGGGTCACAACTGGGGTCACCCAGTGGGGCAGGACCCCCGCGAGCACCGAGCGTGGCCGGGAATTGTGCACGCCAGGCACATGGAGCTGAGCCGGAGCCCATCCATCTCCCGCTCGCCTCCGAGCCCTCCGACCATAAATCAGGGAGGCTGGGGAGGGGGGAGCAGCACGCTCAAATTACCCAGATGGATTTGCCAAATAAATACGTTTGAACGGAACAATTAATAGATTTTTTTTCCTTCTTTCTTTTTTTTTTTTTTTTTTTTCGCTTTGCTTTACAACCCTCGGGGGAAAGCGCAGGGGGAAAAAATATATAAATGGAGCGAATTAAGGCAGTCCGTGGGCAGGAAGCTAAAGGGAGTCGCTCCATCTCTGTCACCCCTGCCCAGGTGCACGAGCCCCCGGTGTCCCCCTGCCTGTTCCTGGTACCTGTCTGGGCCATGTAGACCCCGGGCTCATCCGCTGACCGTGGCCACTGGGTCTTCACCTTCTGGTTCTCCTCGACCGCATTGCCTAGGAGAGAGAGATGCCCAAATGAGGGTGGGCACGGGACAGGGATGGGGACAGGACATTTCAGGGATGCCTGACCCCACGCTGAGCACCCCTGAGAGCAGGACCTGGTTAAGCATCGCTGAGCACACTCCCAGCACCCCAAACGCGTGTCACAGCCCCCCCAAAAAGTGTCACAGGGCTGGCAGCTGAACCCCAGCCCGGGTGCAGGCAGGGTGTCCCCACCGTGCCAGGCGGAGGTGCCATCCCGTCCCCACTTATCAGCTCGCTGCAGTGAGGTGGCACAAATTTATGGCTCGGCTCACCAAAAATAACGAGTGATCCATCAAGAGCACTTGGCGTGAAATTAACTGGCATGTGCGGGGCTCGGCGGGGGACGCGGCTGCAGGCGCGGGGGACGCCTCCCGCACACCCCCGGGCCACCCCCCTGTCCTCCAGAGGGACTCTTGTCCCCGAATCTGGGCTCTGGAGTTCCCGTGGGTTCATCCCTGCTGGATGTGCCATGGGGGACAGCGGCACAGCAGCGCCGACGCCACCCCGGGGATGTCACCCCCAGAAATGCTGTGGTCACCCCACTGCTGTGACAGCCAGGAGAGTCCGGGGTGATACCTGCCAGCCAGGCACGGTGATGTCCCCGAGGGATGGAGGGGAGGTGGCCTGGGGACACCTGGCACCGGCAGGGTGCTTTGGGCACGTGGTGGCTCCCACCGGGACAGCCAGCCCCAGGCAGGGAGCACAGCCTGCTCTGGCACAGACTGTGCTGTCAAAAAGCCACAAATTCACCCGGTTTTGCCGTAATTTTAGGTAACCCTTCAGGGCTCCTCGCTGGATCCTTGGACATCTCACTCCAGTGGGATTTCTGGTGGCATGGGACACACGGTGGGGCTGGGGACACTGAGGGGATGCTCAGGGTGGGTTGTGGGGCCACCGAGCTGAATTCCTCCCAGGAGCGCCACAGCACAATTACACACGGCACGGCAAGAGCCTGGGGAAAACCATAAATCCCGAGGATATACGAGGGCGTTCTCCCTGGCTGTGTTCGACAGAGACACCAAATTCAATTTCCTTCGGAGAGCATTAAATCCTCGGCTGTCACCGCCGGGAGGCTGCGGCCAACCCCGGCACCGCACCCCACCCTGCCCGGGGGTCCCCCAGCACCCCAGCACAGCACAGCTGGTGGCTGCAAGAGCAGGAGGAGATTTGGGGGACATCAGGGATGTTCCTTCGGGGACCCCGTGGTGAATCCCCAGGCTGGTGGCATCCTCGTCCCACTGGGGGTTGGTTTCTGAACAGGGATGGGTTTGGGACGAGAGAAACCCAAAACTGGAACCGCTTGGCCTCGACGCAGCAGGGTCACCCAGAGGTCATAAAAAAGAGGGGGGGGGGGTCACCCCTTTGGGGGGGGGAGGTCTGTAGAAGGGGGAGCACCGCCTGGAGCCGGGAGCACCGGGCTTGAACGCGTCTGAAGCTCCCATACCTCCCCACGCTTTGCTCCCACGTGCCTCCCAGCGTGTCCCTGGATCCCCCCGGGAGAGCCTCCCCACGGCGGGGATGACGCGGGCGCCGGGGACCCCGGGGTCACCGCTGTGGGGAGGCTCTGGGCGGGCGCCAGCCCCACGTCGCTGCGGCGGAGGAGCGGCTGAGATCAGCGCTGGGCGCCCGCCAAGCCTGGGCTCACAGGCGCCATTCAGCCCCCCGGTCCTGCGTGCCACCATGCCCCTGAAAGGGGACCATTCTCCACCCCGGGGGGCCGGGGGGAGGCCAGGTGGGAGCCCGGGACCCCCCCCTCGCTGCATGAAGGGCGCTCTGTGCTGCGGCCCCGCGGCTCGGCGCGGTGACACCCGGGGGGGAAGGTGGCAGCGGAGTGGTACGAGGGGTGGCCGAGGCAGAGCGTCACCCCCGCGGCTCCGGCACCGCGATCCCGCTGAACCTCCGGGCGCTCCAGCCTTTAATTGAATGTCAAATGTAATTTGGAGAAGGAGCTGGAGTTTGCGCTGCGGCCGTCGCAGCCGGAGAGGCGGAATGTGGCACGGAGCCCGGGCAGCTCTGCAGGGACCCCCCTGGCCAGCGCCCCGCACCAGGCTCGGGGAAATCTCCCTACTGAGCCACCCCTGGGGATGTGCTGGATCCCCTGGAGGGGCATCCTGATTCTCTATCGCATCCTGCATCCCCCTTCTCCATTACACCCTGGATTCCCCTTCTCCATCCCATCCTGGATCCTGCTTCTCATCCCGTTCTGCATCCTGATCCTCTATCCCATCCTGCATCCCCCTTCTCCATCCCATCCTGGATTCCCCTTCTCCATCCCATCCTGGATCCTGCTTCTCATCCCGTTCTGCATCCTGATCCTCTATCCCATCCTGCATCCCCCTTCTCCATCAGGTCCTGCATCCCCCTTCTCCATTCCACCCTGGATTCCCCTTCTCTATCCCATCCTGGATCCCGTTTCTCCCAAGACAATCCCAGTCAGGTGTCGCCTCTCGGGCACAGGGTCAGCACCTGACCCCGGAGCTGAGCTCTAAATCACCCACGGGGAGCAGCGTTTAAAGGGGGGGGAAAAAAACCAAACCAGGAAAAAAACCCCATAAAATAAATCAGCTCAAGCAGCTCCCCTCGGGATGAGGCGATTTAGAGCCCTGCAGCTGTAACGGACCGGGGATTTACTGGGGGATCTGCCCGTAATGACATTTAGCTCCTGAAATAAATGCTAAAGCCCAATGAAATTATCTCTACACCCCCTGCCCGGCCCCGCCACCTAATCTGCCGGATAAAGACCCCGCGCAGCCCAGTTGGGGATTGCTCCTGCCCGCGCATCGCCCTGAGGCTGCTGAAGCGAACATCTGGCCAGCTGTGGCCCCAAATCCCCGTATCACCTCGCCGGGCTTGGCACGGGCAGCGCCCGGGCGAGGCGGGCAGCCCGATCCCGCTGCCGGCTGCTGCTTCATCCTCAGCCATTCCCACAATCCCGGAACGAGCAAACGGCCTCATCCCGCCTGGTTAATAGCCCGGCCGCCGTGCCGTGACATTCCTGCCTGGAATAACAAGCGCCCGGGCTGCAGCAGTCAAGGGTAATTTGCCACGGGAAAGGGTCATTTTACCTGCAAATTGTTTTCCACGTCTCCACCAAGGCAGAGCGAGTTGGCTCCCGCTCCTGCCCCGCGTCAGGGAGCCAGGCCAGGGAGCCACGTTGGATGTGCCAGAGCAGCCGTGGCATCAGCCCTGGCAGCGGGGGGGGGGTCACCGTGGCATTCCCACGGCACGGCTGAGCCATCCAAGCTGCAGCTCCACGGCTTTGAGCTTTGTGTGGATTGCCTGCTCCACGCACAGTGTCCCGTTGGAAACTTCCAGCCCTGAGGGAGCAGGCTCAGGCAGGATTCACCCATCCCATGGATTTCCTGCTCCATGAACAGTGCCATCCTGCCCTGAGGAGTAGCTCAGGCAGGATTCATCCATCCCATGGGTTCTCTGCTCCATGAACAGTGCCCTCCTGCTCTGAGAGTGGGCTCAGAGAAGATTCAGCCATCCCGTGGGTTCTCTGCTCCATGCACCAGCTTTCCTGCTCCATGCAGAGCACCCAGCTGCACCCTCCAGCCCTAAGGAGGGTGCTCAGGCTGGATTCATCCATCCCATGGATGCTCCATGCCCAGCATCTGACTGGCACCAATCCTACACCAGGAGTGGGCATGGCCAGGATCCATCCACTGCACCATTCCCTGCTCCATGCCCAGTGCCCCATTAGCACCTTCCAGCCCCAGGAAAAACAACACAGGAAGTTTTCAAAATTTATCTAATCCTGAGCTTGGTCAAACAGCTCACATAGCTCAGTCTAACCCAGGAGCTTTCTCAAGATCTAAAAAAACTGAGAATTGCCCAGGATCCATCCACTGCACAGATTCCCTGCTCCATGCCCTGTGTCACATTGGCACCCTCAGCCCCAGGATCCATCCATATCCATCCATCCATCCATCCATCCATCCATCCATCCATCCATCCATCCATCCATCCATCCATACCTTCCCTGCTCCATTCCCAATTCTCAGCTGGCACTTCCCAGTCCCACACAGCTCGCACAAACAGGATCCGCCCACCACCCTTCACACAATTCCCTACTCCACGCACAATTCCTGACATCCCCGTGCACCACGCACCGGCAGAACCCCCCACACACCCCCAATTCCATTCCACGACCACCAGCATCACCTAGGCACCCCCTGCCCCGCGCAGTGGGGGGGGTCCCTCCCCGTTCCCCACTCACCGTGCGGCACCTCGGGCAAGTCGAGCTCGTTGGCATTCGCGGAATGCAGCTCGGTGGGGCAGCAGTCGGGGTCGGCGGGCGCGGGGGTGGGCGCGGGGGCCGGGGGCCGGGTGCCGTTGCGCCGGGGGGCCGGGGGGCTCTCGGCCTGGCAGCTGCAGCCGGCGTGGGTGAAGCCGCAGCGGCGAGCGCCGGGAGCCTGCAGGCACTCCTCGAGCCAGCGGCACAGCACGCTGCAGGTGAACTGGCTGGAGTTGTTGTTGTTGATGAGCAGCACCTCCACGAAGCGGAATTCCAGCGCTTGCGGCTCCAGCAGCCGCGGCGCCGCCTCGGGCTCGGCCGCCAGGCAAAGCTGCACGAAGTTCTTGTCGAAGTGCAGGAAGGTGAAGGGCCCCGCGCCCTCGCACAGCTCCAGCTCGGCTTCCTCGTCCTCCTCCTCCTCCTCCTGCTGCTGCTGCTGCTGCTGCTCGGCGTGCGGGCGGGCGGGGGCCGGGCTGGCCTCGCCCCGGGGGTCGCAGGTGTAGTTGGCCAGGTAATGGTCGAGCGGCAGCACCATGGGCGAGAAGTGGGTGCAGACCTGCTCCTCCCGGTTGAAGCGGAGGTAGAGCGAGTACTTGGTGGGGTCGGGGTTCTCCAGGGTCCAGGAGCAGCCGGAGGAGATGGTGGGGAACAGGTCCTTGAGGGAGAAGGAGCCGTAGAGGACGCCGGAGGCCAGGGCGGAGCAGGCGCTGGGAGCCGGGTCGAAGCCCCGCGTGAGCCACAGGACAGACGATATCACAGCCAGTAAGAGGGGACCAGCAGCGGTCATCCTATGGCATTTGCCCTGCGGACAGACAGGTGGACACACGGACAGAGGCTTACCCGGAGGCTTGGCCACTGTGGAGCTGGGCTGGGGGTCAGCAGCCTGCCCTGAGCCCGGCTGGTGTGGGAGAAGCATCCCGGTTACCCCATGGCCCCTCCCGGTCCGTGTCCCCTCCCGGTTCGTGTCCCCATCCGCCCCCTTGCAGGGTTACAGGAGACCCCTTGCTGAGTCCCCACGTTGGGGACAGTGCAGCACAGAGCGAGGACTTCACCCCAAAACCACCAGAGCAGAGACCCAGTCCCGCAGGTCCCCCCTGCTGTGACCCCCCCCAACCTCAGCTCACACCCTCCCCGAGCTGGTCGAGCACAGCCTGGGCAAGGAGCCCCCAGACAACTTCAGGCAGGGCTACAAAAGCCCTTGGAGATAATTCTGGTGCCCTGAAGCACGGTGGGGACAGGCTGGCAGCTCGGGGTGACGTGCTGGGGGTGCACAGTGACACCCCAGCAGCGCGGTGTCCCCACAGGTATCCCAAGGGCCGGGCACAGGGTGAGCAGTCACTGCTCGGTACAGATTTCTCGGATGCCTCTCTGGGAATGCAGAGCACAACCGTGAACAGCTTTTTAATACCTCATTAATAAAATAATGCACGCGGTGGCCTTATTAAGTGAGCCCGGAGCACAGCTCTACAGAGGCCGAGGCCGCCGTGCACGCGTCAGCATCACTCAGCCTGTGCCCGGGGCAGCGGTGGCAAAGGGACAGCCCTGGGGACAGCAGGGGACATTCAGGAGCTGGCCACAGGGCCAGATGCCACGGCAGAGGCTGATTCCAAAATCGCTGAGGTCGCCGCTCGCCTCCGCCCAGCCGTGTGCTGGGGATGCCGAGCGCTTGGCAAGGTACGGGGGATGCTCTCCTGCACCCCCGGGCAGCAAATCCTGCTCCCGAGCCACCCTGGCCGAGGTGGGGACAGTGGGGCATCCCTCGGCTCATCGGGAGGGACACGGAGCCTTGGCCGAGCCTGCGCTGGAGCCGCTCCGGGAACATTAGAGAGCTAAAAATATCCCGATTCTCATGCAACAGGCTGGCGCTGGCTCCTGCCGCCCCGGCAGCACGGGGGGGGGCTCGGTGCTGGCATTGCCCCCCTCCAGGGCACGGGAGAGAGGGGCTGGGGTGGTGCCAGCGGGATCAGAGCAGGCTGGACCTCCCCGATGAAAGCAGGCGGGTCTGGGATACGAGAAAACCCCACTTTCCGGGAGAAACTTCCAGGCAAAGACCCCGGGAAACACAACAGGAGAGACAAAACAGCACCGAATTCTAACTGCAGCCGAATTCCAGCTGCAGCGGGAACGGGGAGCGCCGCGGGCATCCCGCACTGGTGCTGCTCGAGCGACCACCAAGGACCCCCATGGGGTCCCCCGGAGAGTGGCAGCCCCTCCGCTTCTCCGGGAGAGCCGGGGATGGGGGAGGGAGGGGAGGAGGGAGAGGAGGAGGAGGAGGGAGGGAAGGAGGTGGAGGAGGAGGAGGTAGAGGAGGAGGAGGAGGAGGAGGAGGAGGGAGGGGAGGAGGTGGAGGTCAGGCAGGGACACGCTGCTGCTCTGCAGCGAGCTCCCGGGGCTCCCGCAGCCTGGCAGGGACACAAGATGGTGCTTGCTTCCCTCGCCCAGGAGCAGCGAGCAGGGGCGCTCCGGCACCACCATCCGTCCATCCATCCATCCGTCCGTCCATCCATCCATCCATCCATCCATCCACTCATCCCGCCCGCTGCCAGCCGGCCTCTGGAAGGCTGGGGGATGGACACACGCCTCACCTCTCCAGGCACGCATGATCCAGCTGTTCTGGGATATGTGGAGCTTCCTCCCAGCCCCAAACCCTGCCGGGGCTGCGGCTGCCCGGAGCCCGGCACCGCACCGAGCCGCTGCCGGTGCTGCTCCAAACCCGCCGGAGCTCACTCGGCACCAGCCCCGCTCCCTGCGGCGCTCGAGCCGCCGCTGCCGCTGCTGCAGTGAAAATATTTCACCGAGCTGCGAGCCGGGCCCAGGAGATATTTAACATCTGGCCCACCGAGTCACCCGCGTGGCACGACCAGGGGTCACCGTCACCCCCCCGGACCCCCGGCAGCGCGGCGGGGACCCCGCGCCCTGCAGTGTCACCGTCTGCGCTCTCCGGCTCGGGGCAGCCCAGCCTGGCCGCGGTACCGGGGCACGGCCGCGCCGGCATCACCCCCGCCGCCTCCAAAAAACACCTCGCTCCGTGCGGAACCAACCCCCCGGCAGCCGCGCCCGCAGCTCGGCAGCGCTGCTGGGTCCCTGGGGGAGGCTGGAGAGCACCCCAGGGACCCCCCGCACCCCGCTGGTGCTCCCTGGGGACGGCGATGTCACCCGGAGCGCGGCGGGCACAGCCTGGCACGCTCGCCCGCCGCAGGCGCCCGCTCCAGCCCCTTCCATCTGCCTTTGTTCCCGCCCGGGCGCAGGGAAGGGGGTGGGTTTAAAGCTTTAATTAAAGCTTTTAAAGAGCCATCACAGAACTGGGAAGCGGCCGGGCGGGCGGAAGCGACAGCCCGGGCTTCACGTCCTCGGAGCGCGGTCCCTAAACCATCGCTGCCGGAGCATCCCTGCTGGAATATCGCTCCGGGAAGAGCAGGATGCGAGCGGGGTTCGGCTCTCCCCGGCCGCGGCACGGCACTGCTCCCGATGCACAAACAGGTTGTTTCCCTGAGGATGTTTTGCCTGGATTTTGGCTGGATCCCGGTCCGGCTCCATCATCCCGGCACGGCAGGAGCCCAAATCGTGACCGTCCCCAGCCAGGAAAAGCCAGGGACAATCAAGCAGTGCCCAAAAAAGTGATAAACGGGCAGCACTAAACCCCTCGGCACCAATAATCTGTCAAACGATTAATGGTAGAGTAAAGGAGATTTGAGGGTGGAGGGATGTGGGTTTTAACCCAACTGTTCTTCTAACAGGCTGTAAAAAATACAGAAATCCATGGAAAAAAAAAGACCTGATCCATGAAAATTCCTAACATGAACATGGCTTAAGATAAAGGAATTAAAAGTAAGGAAGGGCTGGGGCATCCTGGGTGATTAATCCAGCGTGGAACAGCCTTGCTTCCTTGCCAAAAGGAACAGGCTGGCCCCCGGCACCGCCGAGAGGCTCCGTCCCCTGAGATGCCACCCCTGCCCACCCAGAGGTGCCAGCGACAAACGCAGCCCCAATAACGAACAATTCCCTCTGCCAGAACCCAGCGTCCTCCAAATCCCCTGGATCCTCCCCGGGATTCCAAAGCTGCTCCAAAGCACCCCCAGCACTGAGCTGGGGTGTCCTCAGCCTTCCCAGCCCCTCCACCAACAGATCCGCACCATTCCTGGGAAAAACCCCGCTGCAATCGCAGCCTCCCGCCCCAAAGCACGGATCCCTGCCCGGCACATGCTTGCACACGCGTGTGAGCACACGCAAACTCCCGGCAGGGGCAGCGAGACCCGAGCTGCTTCCACCCTCTCTGGTACAATTCCTCCGGCGTCCAGGACCACGTTTTCCCTCCCCTTTCCATGGTTCCACGTCTCCCTTCTCCCTCTGGCTCCCCGGCGTGCTGCCACGGCCCCTCCTGGAGCCGGCAGGCTGGCAGCGGTGCCGAGCTGTAATTAATGGTGCCGCTTTGCCAATCCCTGGCGCGGCCTCGCGAGCACTGGCAAGCACAGGCCTCTTTATTTATTTTACTTAACTGCTGTTGGTAAAACTCCACTCCAAAAGCAAGGCCGGGAGACAGCACAGAGAAATCTCCGCCGGGATTAGGGATTTTGCTCTGCCAGGGAACGGCGTGTGCTGCCTCCCCCCGGCCCTGCACGGCTGGGGGGGGGTCCCTGGAGGAAAAGCCCCCCCGTCGGCTGCAGGAGTTGCAGCAGCCACGGCGCTCCCGCAGCCTCTTCCAAGGAGTTTCTTCCACGTCCTTGGGATGTGAGTCCCTCTTTTCCATCAGCTCCGTTCTGGAGGGCTGGGAGCCCCTGGAAGGCTCTGAAGGGGGGTTCTGAGTCCCAGTGCTGGCAGCAGGATCCGTGCTCATCCCAAAAGGGGATTTTTTTGTACCCACCATCCAGACCCAGCCCCACCAGGAGCCTCCGAGGTGCTCCAGGGAGGAAAAGGGGCCTGGTTCCATCCTGCTCTTGGAGGACATCAGGCAGGAACAGACAGGAGCAGCGCAGGGGGGACACGATGGTCCTCGTGAGCATCGAGGAGCTACAGAGCTTCTGACGTGTGGCAACCGAGCCAGGTGGCCCCGAGCCAGCCCCGTCCCCATTAGAGGACAGGCCCGTGGTAGGAAATGAGTTTGCAGGGCCTCAGTCCAAATTCCCATGGAGAAGCATTGAGGCATCACAGCAGCCCAGGGCTGGAGCATCATCTCCCTCCAGGCACGGGGAAATGGCGAGTCCATCCTGCAGCCCCCATCCCAGCTGAGAAGCACGGGGTGTGGGGAGTTGGCAGCGATGGGGACACCCTGGCTGGTGGAAGTCCCATCTATTCCCACAGCAGTGAGCAGGAGCTTGGTGCCAGGGCAGAGCTCTCCACCAGCCGTGAGCCCACCGGTACCCCCGGTGCCATCTCCAGCGAGGCAGGGAGTGACTCCAGGCAGAAGATTCCACTGCCAAAGGTCCTTGGAGGTGTTGAGAAGAACCAGAGGGAGCTGGGAAGAGCTGGCAGCGTGTCCCAGCCAGTGCTGGAGCTCCTCTGCCACGTGGCTCCCGGTCGGAGAGCAAGCGCCCGCTGTGCCGGCTCCGTGTCCATTTTCTCTCCAGCGCAGCCCGAATTTGTAGGATCCTGGCTCCTTGGATCAAAGCAGGGGCTGTGACAAGGCTTGACAAACAACTGGGCAGGCCTGGGAGAGGAGCCGCTGCCAGGCTCCTCGCTCTGGCACAGCGGGGCTGGCACTGCCACACAGCCAAGTGCACATGCACCGTGCCATCGCCGAGGAGCCCTGCTGGGAGCGGGGGGCACATCCTCCCCGCCGAGCGCGGCTAGAGAGCAGCCAGGTGACGCTGACGGCGACGGTGACAACAGCTGCGCCACCCCGCTCCTCCCCATGCGAGCCCACGGCGCTGGGTGCCTCCCCACGACCCCCCTCAGCCCAGCCACGGCCTTCAAGGGTGGGACGAGCCTGTCCCCAACCGCTGGGAACAACCCCAGCGCCACAGCTCAGAGCCAGCCCCGTGCCACCAGCTCCACGTGCGCCCCGCACAGAACCCCCGGCCAGGCTCACTGCCACCCCGGGGCCACCTCCCCGCGTCCCCGGCGGCCCCCGGCTGCCAGGCGCCAGGCAGCGCAGCCGGCGGTGACATGACCTAGAAAAGCGAAGGGTTGTTCACACGCCGCGCTGCCGCCAGCCCCCCCTGCGCGGCTGCGGAAAATCCTCCCCGTCCTCAACAAGTGACCGGCGCGGGCACACGCCTGGGGCACACTTGGCTTCGTGCCACCAAGCCCGGGGCACCCTCACCCCGGGAAGGGCTGCAGCTCCCCTCCAAAGCCCCCGTTGCCACCTGCCTGCCGCACGTGCCCGCGGTGGCACACGCTGGGTGCCCACGTGTGCCCTTCCGCACGCCCACGGGCCCCGGGTGCCGCGGCACGGGCGGCCCCCCGCAGCACCGAACAAAGCCCCGGCACGCAGGGGAGGGCTGCAAACCCACCCACGAGCCCACCCGCCCACCCGCCGGGGCTCTGCCCACGCGGCCCCGGTGCGTGCCGAGTCCCCCAGGGCCCTGCCCAGGGGGTGACGGCGCGGGTGACCGACCGACCCCCGCCGAGCACCCACGCTCGCCAGGCTGGCACAATCCACACGTGTGCCCGCAGCAGGGATGCCAGCAGGGAGCCCTGCACCCACCCGTGGCCTTGCTGTGTGACACACCGCGGCACCGCCGTGCCACACGTGTGCCCGGGAACACACGCGTGCCCGCGGACACGCGTGCAGCCCCTCCGCCGCGGGGCTGCCGGGGCCTGGCGCTGGTGTGAACGGCAGGGACCGGCACCCCGAGGGAGGAAACGGCGCCTCGCGGGGGGCACAAGCGTCCTGAGGGGGCACCGGCACCCCCGGGGAACCGGCAGCGCCGAGGGGAGAACCGGCAGTGGGGGGAAGAAGCGGCGAGCACCGGGGAGGGGGGCCCGGCAGAGCGGGAGGAGGAGGAGATCGGCAGCCCCGGGAGACGCGGCGGGGACCGGCAGCCCCGCGGGGAAGGACCGGCAGCTCCGGGCTCGCCGCGGCTCTCAGCCAGCCCCGGTGGCGAGCCCTCCGCGCCGCCGCAGCCCCGCGCAACTTCCCGGCAGGGCCGGGCTCGCCTCGGCGATGCCGCTGCTCGCCCCGAGCACCTGGCACGGAACTCCCGTTCTCCCGCAGCCCCACCGCCGGCGCAGGAAAGTTGGCCGCGGTTGGGGTGGGAGCTGGGGCGGCGGGCGGGCCGGGGGGGGGGGGGCGGGGGTCCCCGGTGGAACCGGGGCTCTGTCAACCGGCGGCACCGGCCGCCGCAGCCCGCATCGGCGGCGAGCTGCCGCCCCCGCTGCGCCGCGCCGGGGGGAGCGGAGCCGCCGCACCGGCTGTGTGTGTGTGTGTGTGGGGGGGGGTTTCACCGAGAACCGGGGTGCACCGGAGAGGTCCGGGGGGGAGGGCGGGGGGAGAGATACCGGTGCACCGGCCAAGGGAGTCGTGGCCGCGCTTACCTGCGCTCCGTTAGCAGCGCGTGTAGCCCCGGCGCGGCGCGGCGAGCAGCGGGCTGGCCATCCCCGAGCGGCGGCGGCGGCGGCGGCGGCAGCAGCCGGTGCCCGGGCGCGCCCGGGGGAGCGCGGCGGCGGCGGCGGCGGCGGCGGCGGCAGCGACAACGCGCGGGGCCGGGAGCGGGCGCGGGGCCGGGAGCGGGGCCGGGAGCGGGCGCGCAGCGCGCCGGGCCCCGGTGGCGGCGGCGGCGGCGGCGGATGCGGTGGGGAGGGGAAGGGAGAGGGGGGGGCCGGGGAGCGGGGGGCGCGGGGGCGGCGGCGGCGCGCGCCGCTCGGGCACTTGCTGCATGCGCCGGGCGCGGGGCGGTGTGACAGCACCGGGCACGCCGGGGGGACACCCCCCCCCCACCCACCCCTCTCTCCGCTTCTCTCCCCGCTCCGCCGCTCACCGCCCCCGCCGGGAGTGAGGGGGGAGGTGACCCCCGGGCTGCCGCTGCGGCGCTGGGGGGGGGCGGGGGGGGGGGGCTGGGTGTGCACACGCACACGGTGAAATATGGGGGGGGGGGGGGGTCGCGCCCCGAGGTGTGGGTGGTGTGTGTGTCCCTGTCCCCCCGGTGTCACACGCGTGGAAGTGGGGGCGGGCACGGAGTGGCGAGGGGGGTGTTATGGTTGGGGGGGTGTGAAGGCCGGGCGTGCTCGGGTGGGTTTGCACACGCGTGTGTGAGGCTCTATGTGCCCCGCGAGTGTCCCCACAAACGCGCAGGCCTCGGGGGGTTCTGCAGGGGGGGTGTGGGGAGCAGGGACACAGGGGTGTCACACGCACGAGCGTGGCACGAGCGGGGGTGACACTGGACCCCCAGGACCACGGGGGGCTGCAGAGCTGCGGTTTCACCCCGAAAGAGGAAGCGCAGGCAGGATAAACTTGAGGATATTGGTGGTCCGTGGGCGACTGAGTCGCTGGCACAGAGGCTCCGCTGCAGCCCGGCTCCTGCTGCTCGCCAGGAGCTCTGGCTCACAGGGGACGGGGTGTCAGGGCCACCGAGCCCCGGGCGTGCAGCAGGAGCTCAGCAGGATGCGGCACGGCCTGGCTGCCACGCTGCGGGAGCAGCGCAGCTGGAAATGCAGCACATTCCCGCTGCTGCCTGCCCACCTCTGCCGGACACATCCTGCCCAGTGCTGCGAGCGCTGCGCTCAGCCCGGGGGGGGGCTCAGAGCTGTCCCTTGTCCCCTCCATCCCTGCTGGGCACGATGGATGGAGAGGGCAATAGGCAGCTCTAGGACAGCTGCTGCGCACCCTGGGGATCTGTGGCTCAGCACCAGCTCCGATCCAGCCCGGCGCTGCTGGAAGTGCAGGATCACATCCAGCCCAGACCTCTGTGCAGTTCAGCTCCTTCCCTTCCTGGCATTCCCTTTTCCCAGAGCTTCCCTGCAGTCCCTGGGTGCCTGACCCAGCGTCCCCAGACAGACACTCATGCCCCTTGGCTGGCAGAAAGCAAACCAGCTTTTCAGGCTGGTCTTTATCCCGAGGAGAAAAGCAGCATTAGCTCCGCCGGAGCTGGAGGATATTCCCGACCCCGGCTCTGTAAATACAGCTCAGCGCAGCTCCGTGGATGAACAATCCCAAAACCACAACTCCCTGGGTCATTCCCGGCTTCCCGCGAGGTGTTTGCTCCTTCAGCCAAGCAGCCCGGCACGGCTGAGGGAGCTGGGAATTTCCAAAGGGATCTCTTGCACCGGCTGCCACTGCCCTGCCAGGAGCGCGGGATGGGGGCGTGGGATGCAGGATACTACGTGGGATGCGGGATGCAACGTGGGATTGGTGTGGGATGCAGGATGCAACGTGGGATGCGCTGCAGGATGCAACACGGGATGCGGAGTGGGATGCAGGATGCAATACAGGTTGCAGCACAGGTTGAGGTGCAGGATGCCACAGGGGATGCGATGCCCACAGGGATCTGTGGCACATCCCGACTCGTGTCTCTCTATCCCACAAGGCCACCATCTGCCTGTCCAGCCCAGGAGCCATTCCCGTCCTCCGCGTCCCCTGCCTGCCGCGTCCCCTCTGCCCCAGGCGGCCAAAGAGGAGCTGGGGGGCTCCGGCTCTGGGGGGGAACCGAGCCGAGGGAGCGGGAGGCACCCACTGTTACCAGGACAACTGGGTGCTCTTCGGAGCCGCTTGTTGCTGCTGCTGCATCCCTGCAAATCTCCCCCGGCACAGCGGGAGCGCCGCTGCCACCAAATCCTCAACCAGAGAGGTGCTCATCTCCCCTCATCCCCCTCCGGCACGGCTTGGAAAAGCACTGGAGACCCTCCCAAGGTGTCCAGGCTGAGGGCTCTGAGCCCCCATCCTCCTCCTCACCGCCGTGAGCTGCTGGGATGTGGGAAAACACCGATCAGGGAGGGCCTCTCCGGTGCCCGCGGGCTCGGGGGCTGGGCTCGAGCAGAGCTGCTCGCAGGGTGCAATTAGAGCAGCGCGCCGAGGTGGTGACACCGGGGCTTTATGGCTCGCTGGGAATCCAACCCGTCCATTAAGGCCATAACAACCCGCCAGGCTGACACGAGGTCCCCCGGTGTCACCGCTGTCATTAGCGGCCTCCAGCGCCGCAGGGACCGGGCACACCGGGACAGCCGAGCCCCCCCCGCACCGGCCAGGGGCTCCCCAGGCACCCGGCGCTGCTGCTTCCAACACAGAGCTCTTGTTTCCCCTTCATTTGGCACAGAAATCAGGGACAGGGAGAGTCACCGAGGTGGCAGCTGCTCTGCGCCCAGCGAGGATTCAGGGAAGAGTGGAGCCCAGCTCCTGGCCGGGGGTGTGGGGGCTCCCGAGGGGCTCCATCCCCTGGGATTGTCTCCCCCAAAGCAGGGCGGGGAGCGGCAGGTTTTCAAAAAGGTTCATCAGGAGCACCTCGGCTCCAAGAAGGGGCGAGCCGGGAGGGGCCGGGGCGGGGGCCGGCAGGCGCCGGCAGCCCCCGAGCAGCCGGTAACGACAGCCGCTTGTCTGAATCGCTTCCCGTAAATTTGGCGGCGGAATTGCTCCAGCGGGGAAACAAAACCAGCCGTGAACAGCGGGGGGTTCGGGTTCCAGGATAATCCGCTCTGATGGGAGCGCCCGCGGAGGAGCCTTCGCCACTCGCTCGGTGCCATCGGCGGGATGGATGGAGGCACCGGCCCCGCCCGCCGCTCCCTCCCAGGGACATTCCCAGGGAGTTTTCAGGGAGAAAAACCCAGGGAAAAAAAGAGCGAGGGTGGCGCAGGTGATGAGAAGCAGAGGAAGGACGTGAACAAGGCGTGGAATAAATTTCACTTCGTGTTTGTTCCGGGCTGAGGGCACAGCCAAAAACCCATCCCGAGTAGCCCATCCCGGGCCTCTGGACGCGGTCGCCGTGCCCAGGAAGATGGATTTCGGTTCAGCATCCCCATTTTGGTATTCCCAGGCTCTTTGTGCAGCCAGGGATGGAGCAGGGCTGATCCTTGTCCATCTGGGCCGGGTGATGCTGTGACACAGGGCAAGGCAGAACGAAGGACCCGAGGAGCCTGGCCACGCACGCCGGGGAGAGTTTTTGGGGGAAAATCAGAGGAATTTGGTCCGGGTGAGGTGCTGACCTCACTCTCTGCTGGGCCTGTGCGACTGAGGAATGAGCACAGCACCAGTGGGACAAAAATGGGATTTTTCACCTCCAGGTGCTCCCTGGGAGATCCTCCCTGATTCAGAGCAGCCCGGCAAGGAGCAATCCCACCCTCAGCCCCTTCTCCAGCCCCATCCCCCGGAGCCATCTCACTGCCCAGCCCGGCAGCAGTGGCCAGATCACGCCTGCACTCGAGCAGCCGCTCCACAAGCGAGGAACTTTGCATAAATATTCATCTCGATTAATAAACATGAGGGCTGCAGAAAGCCCGGCTGCAGCGGCAGCGGGGTGTCAGCGGCTGCTCAGCCTTGCAGGAAGGAGCTCAACCCCGACACCTGATGGGTTTGGCACAGCAGGAAAAACCAGAGGTTGGATGTTGGGAAACCGCTGAGCCACGTCCTTTGTCCCCTTGTTAGCCGGGGGGTGGCACCTCCCAGTGACACCTAAACGGGGACACTGGGAGACGAGGGAAGCTGCCCTGGTCACCTCTGCAAGCCCTGTGACAACCCCACGGAGGCACAGGGACCGCAGCCAGTGCCAGAACCCTTTGGGTGTGGCTGCACCGCGATGGGGGCGCTGGGATCACCCCAAACCCCGCCGTGGCTCCAGAGGGACCGGCTGGCATCAGAGCCGATCCCGGTGAGCACAGGGACATGCCCAGCACCGGTGACAGCCCCACAATGCTGGTGACAGCTGGCACCGAGGCAGGGGGATGGAGCCAGGTATTCCCAGCTCCTCTGGGGGAAACTGAGGCAAAGGGACAGCGCCAGGCTGTGGGAGGTGGCAGCAGCTCGGAGCCGGCGGGGCCAGGTGGCACCTGCGGGCCGCTGCCTTTGTCACTCGGCCAGCAACCCGCGGCATAAACAAGTGCCTGACATTTCCACACCGCCGCCAGGCCCTCGGATTAAAGCAAGACCATAATTAGCAAATTAATCAGGAGACAATAGCCGGGGATCTGAGGCTGCCGAGCTGCCACCGGCTCCGCGTGGAGCTGACCCCGGGCGCGTTCGGGGCCAGGCGAGACGGGGATGGCCACGAGTTGTCGTCCCTGTGTCCGTTCCCTTGGATTTTCCCGTCGGGGCAGGGGTTAATCGGGATTTCCTGCCCCGTCAGGAGCCTGGGAATGAAACCTCCAAAGGGCAGCACCTTCCTCTGGCTCACCGGGACGCGCGAAACGCGTGAATCAGGGTGAATTTGCATTCCGCTTATTAGACACCCTGCAAATACGGGCGAACCTCGTTCAAACACATTTCGGTGATAAAATGATATTGACTCTGAGTAATTAAAAATCATTTCCATATTCAAATACGCCTGATTGAGGAGAAATAGCTTCCCTTTAATTGCCTGGAGGGGAGCGGAGCAACTTTCGGAGCGTGCAGCCCGGTAAATGCATCTTCGCTTGGCAGAGTGCGAAAGGCCCGGGGAGGAGGAGGAGGAGGAGGAGGAGGGAAGGAGGAGGAAAAGGAGGAGGAAGAGGAGGTGTAGGAGGAGGAGGTGGAAGAGGCACGGAGGCAGCTCACGGAGGGGTGAGGGTGTGACCCTACCGCCTGCGGAGCTCTCGCCTCCCTGATCCCCAAGGAACGAGACCGAGGAACATCCTGAACGAGGAGCTCCTTCCCTCCCCTCAGTCCCAGAGAATTCCCAGGAAAATGCCCCCGCGCCAGCAGGATTTCAGCCTCGGATGGCAGAACAGCCCCCAAAATCCCGGCGGCTCGGGAGGCATCCTGTGGGTGATGCCAGCACGGGTGACAGCCCCACAGCGCTGGCAAAACCCCGGCCGGGCAGCGACCCCAATTCCCCTTCCCAATCCCCCCACGGCAGCTCGAGGCCACCAGCACCTCCCCGGACACCCGAGTGTCCCCGGCCGGCTCTGCCCTCGGTGTCCCCGGACACCCGAGTGTCCCCGGGCCGGCTCTGCCCTCGGTGTCCCCGGACACCCGAGTGTCCCCAAGCCGCGTTGTGCCCTCGGTGTCCCCGGACACCCGAGTGTCCCCGGGCTGGCTCTGCCCTCGGTGTCCCCGGGGGACAGAGGCTGCCGGGGGCAGAGCTCTCGCAGGCGCCTTCGGGAGCCTCTCCAGAGCTTCCCTGCGGGATTTGGGCTCCGCTTGGTTTCCTAGGGAAACCAGGCAGCAGCTCAGCTCAGCCTCCGCACACGTGGGTGTGCAGGGGGGCTGTGGGTGTGATGGGGGCTGTGGGTGTGCAGGGGGGGCTGTGGGTGTGCAGGGAGGCTGTGGATGTTATGGGGGGCTGTGGGTGTGAGGGGGGCTGTGGGTGTGATGGGGGTCCCTGGGTGTGCAGGGGGGGCTGTGGGTATTCAGGGGGGGCTGTGGGTGTGATGGGGGGCTGTGGGTGTGCAGGGGGGCTGTGGGTGTGCCCGGGAGCTGTGGGTGTGCAGGGGGGCTGTGGGTGTGCAGGGGGCTGTGAGTGTTATGGGGGGTGTGGGTGTGCAGGGGGGGCTGTGGGTATTCAAGGGGGGGCTGTGGGTGTGCAGGGGGGCTGTGGGTGTGATGGGGGGCTGTGGGTGTGCAGGGGGGCTGTGGGTGTGATGGGGGCTGTGGGTGTGATGGGGGCTGTGGGTGTGCAGGGGGGCTGTGGGTATTCAAGGGGGGGCTGTGGGTGTGCAGGGGAGCTGTGGGTGTGCAGGGGGGCTGTGGGTGTGCAGGGGGGCTGTGAGTGTTATGGGGGCTGTGGGTGTGATGGGGGGTGTGGGTGTGATGGGGGTCCATGGGTGTGCAGGGGGGCTGTGGGTATTCAAGGGGAGCTGTGGGTGTGATGGGGGGCTGTGGGTGTGCAGGGGAGCTGTGGGTGTGCAGGGGGGCTGTGGGTGTGCAGGGGGGCTGTGAGTGTTATGGGGGCTGTGGGTGTGATGGGGGGCTGTGGGTGTGCAGGGGAGCTGTGGGTGTGATGGGGGGCTGTGGGTGTGCAAGGGGTCTGTGGGTGTGTTTGGGGATTTGTGGGTACCAGGAGGGGCACAGGGACACCGGAGTGGGCAGAGGAGTGGCTCAAAACGGCCCCTCTGCCTCCTGCAGCTCCCAGGCCGGCCTGGGGCCAGTCCCGCAGCTCACATGGATGAGTTTTCCAGCCAGGATTCCCCTGCTGGACCCAAGGTCCTTCCCTCTGGACATTCTGATCGGAGTGCACCATCCCGGCTCACAGCCATGGGGCACAAGTGACCCCATGAAGATTTTGGAAACGTTGGCAGTTTTTTTTTTTTATAAACCACATCAAAATGCCCTTTAAAAAAAACCCATCCAGGAGAGCCCTTGGTGCTCCTACAGCTCCAGGAGCCCACAGGGAGAACTCCCAGGAATTTCCAATTCCTTCCAACTCTCTCATCCAAGTACCACAATCCCAGATCCCCATCCTGGCATCACCATAACGGGATTTGGGGTGGTACCCACAGGACCCCCCCAGTCCCGGGGCCATCCCGCTCTCCCAGGCTGCCTCTGCCCGCCAGGGAAAAGCACGGAACACAAAGCTGGAGCGAGCAACGGGAATTAAAGCGCCATAATTAAAGGGAAAAATTTTCCAGCATGCTGGAGACAGAAGAGGATCATTGTGTTTGCCTCCCACATCCCAGATGGATGCACGAGGGCTGCAGACAACGCCGGGGAGCGCTTGGAGAGGAGGAGAGGAAGGGTGTGAGTGAGACCGGGACGTGTGTGAGCAGAAATTGAATTTTTATCAGTTCCTATGTAGATTGTGTTTATTCATCTGTCTCCTCTCCATCTCCCCCTGCATCTCCCTATTTCTTTGACAAAATTACTTTCCTCCTTTGGCCTAATTTTGTTTGTACAGATAGCAGCTGCTTCCTCCCCGTTCCGGCAGGAGAAATATCCCGGTAAATGAGGTGTTCCGTGTGCCCGGCACAGGCGGGAGCACAGCAGCCCCTGGCTCCCGCAGGGACGCGGCTCCATCCCCAAAATTCCCCCTCCTGCTGCTTTTCCAAGCTCCTGCCTCCTCTCCCCGGGAAGCCTCGGGGTGCCAGAGGAAGGGTGAGGTGCTCCCAGACTGTCCCATGTGCCCAAATGCCATCACCCCGCTGGGAAGAGGGTGCTGCTTCCATAGGGAGCTCCGCTAATCCATGTAAAATGTCCTGCCACGGGGGATGAATGGGGCTGGGATGGTCCGGAATAACAATAAGGGATTTTTTTCCCAAAAAAAAAAAAAGCATTCTTGGCAGGACCTGTCACTCTCCCTCACCCCGGATTCTCTGGGCATCTTGAGGAGGGATCAGCACGTGAGATTCTGGTTGCTCCCAAAATCCAGAGCCCTGCAAGGAGGTGCGACCCAAACCCAGCGATGTTCCACGTTTCTTCCATGCCCAAACCATCCCAAAAAAAAAAAAAAAAAAAAAAAAAAAAAGCTGAAAAACCTCCCCGGTCCCAGCTTGGCTTTGCCGAGGGGTGTTTCCCAGGGAAACCGGGGCTGGGGGAAGAGGAGCCTCTGGAGCTCTGCCTCCCCCGCCCAAACCTCTTTGTGCTCCCTGGCATGAGGGAAACTCAATCGCGTGATGGATTTTCCCCCAGGGCCCGCCATTAAAAATGTATGGAATTACTCATGCAAAGTCCCACTTGCACACGGGGCTTTTGTGAGGACGTTCAAGCACCGGCGTTTGTCACTCGCTTCCCCACGGGTCGCGATTTGCTCCCGGTTATTATCGGTAAAGAACCGCCGGGATTCTGGATTTTTTGCCTGAGCTCTCCCAGCGGGGCCAGGTCTCATCCTCCCCAGCCAGGCCCCCAAACCCCCCCTGCCATGGGGGAAGCCCTTCTTGGGGAAGCAGGAGAGGATTTGGGATGCTCAGAACTCTCAAATCTCCTCCCAGCTCCTTTCCCGTTTCTGAGAGGGGCTGAGGTGAGGTCAGGAGAGGATTGGGGTGCTCAGGATCACGGTGCCCATCCTCTGCCAGCTCCCTTCCCAACTTTGAGGGGGACAAAACCCACCTGGAGTGAGGTCAGGAGAGGATTGGGGTGCTCAGGATCACGGTCCCCATCTTCTGCCAGCTCCCTTCCCAACTTTGAGGGGGACAAAACCCACCTGGAGTGAGGTCGGGAGAGGATTGGGATGCTCAGAACTCTCAACATCAGGGTTCTCCACCTTCTCTCAGCTCCCTTCCTACCTCCGAGGGAGGCAAAGCTCCCCAGGAGGTTTTGGGACATTCAGGATCAGGCCCCGCATCCTCTCCCAGCTCCTTCCCCACCTCAGAGGGAGCAAAGCCCCGCTGGGGGAGGCTCAGGAGCACCGGGATATGCAGGGTGGGAAAGGCTTTATCCTTGCCCAGGATCCAGGCTCTCACCCCGCCCCATCCCGGCGTTCCCTTCATCCCTCCAGGCCGGGCTGGATGTCAGAGGGGCTGGGAACAGGGTGCTGCTCCTGCCCGGAGCTGGGGGAGCCCAGGAAGGAGCAAACCCCTGGAGACACGCTGCACAGGAATGCGGGAACACCACGGATTGTGTCCCGCGGGTGGCTGGGAGGAACGGGGCTGGAATCACAGAACGCTTCCCCTCTGCTCTCAGAGCCTTTCAACTCGTAATGCATTTCCCTCCCCGCCTGAGCACCTCGCCGAGTCAAAAAGACAAATTTCCCGGAGCTTCAAAAGCTGCTGAGAGCCACAGCTCCGCGCTTCAGAGCCATCACTCACCGAGCCAAACAGCCTCGGCTGCCCTCGCCTGCCCTGCCCTCCCCTGCCATCCCAAATTCCCAATCAGGGCTTGCCAGGGCGCCTGGTGAGGGGGATAAACACAGGGAGAGCCCCAGGGCACGGGGGAACACGGGGTGGTGCAGCAGAACCCCCAAACTTTAAATCCCCCGTGAATTTGGGATGGCACAGCCGAGGCCGTTTGGCTCTGTCAACGATGGTTTGGAGGCACAGGCACGGGGGGACACGAGGAGGTGCCACCCGTGTCCCAAATCCCCCCCCCCCAAAAAAAAAATAAAAAAAGGAGAAAAGCAGAGGATTTAAAGCAGGGAGAGTTTGGGGGTTCTGGCTGCAGTGGCACCCCCGTGTCCCCCTGTGCCTCCAAACCATCGCTCAGCCTCGGCTGCCATCCCAAATTCCCAATCAGGGTTTGCCAGGGCTCCAGGTGAGGGGGATAAACACAGGGAGAGCCCCCAGGGCACGGGGGGGACACGGGGTGGTGCCACCCTCAGCAGCAGAACCCCCAGACTTTAAATCCCCCGTGAATTTGGGGTGGCAGGGCAGGGCAGGCGAGGGTGTTTGGTTGTCAGGGATGGTTTGGAGGCGCAGAGGGACAAGGGGGTGTCACCCCCCCCTGCAGCCAGAACCCCCAAACTCTCCCTGCTTTAAATCCTCTGCTTTCCTCCTTTTCGGATTTTGTTGTCTTTTTTTTTTTTTTTTTTTTTTTTTGGGGGGGGAGGTGGGTGGGATTTGGGACACGCCTGGCAGCTCCTCGTGCCCCCAAACCATCACCGACAGACCCAAACCCCCCTCGCCTACCCTACCATCCCAAATTCCCCATCAGGGTTTGCCAGGTGAGCGGGATAAACACAGGGAGAACCCCAGGGCACGGGGTGGTGCCACCCCCAGCCCAAACCCCCCTCCCCAAACCGAAGATTCGGGGCAGAGGCCGCGCACAAAGCCGGGTTTGGCCCTCGGGAGCCCAGCTCAGAGCAGAGCCCTCGGCTCGGCCGTGCCCTCGGTGCCCTCGGGGTGTCATCAGCTGCTGCCACCGCCGCTCCAATCCCCCCCCGCAAGCGCGACACGTTCCACAACATTGCCCGGTAATTGAGTCTCCCAAAAATGCAATTTACGGCAGCGGCAGCCCCGCGGCGGCGGAGGCGACGCGTTATTTATTCACCCGGCGGCCCTGGAATGTCGCTGGCACCGGGAATTGGGCGCTTAACCCCACGGCAAGTAGCCCTGACGGTGGCCCCCGGGCCAGCTAGCTCCGTGCCCGGGGGCCAGGGGGGCGAATGGCACCGCCCGTGCCTCAGTTTCCCTTTGCTCGCCCCGATCCCGGCTCGTGGCGCCTCCCTGGATGGGAAGGACAAGGGGGGGAAAAAAAAGTTCTACCCTTTGCTGAAGCTGCCCCGAGGGAGATTTTTCACGAGTTGGGGACAGCAGTGGGGTCTGTCGTCCTCACTCGACCCCAAAGAGGAGGGGAGAGCCCCAAATATGGGGGTTTAACCCCTGGGTTAACAATAAATAGAGGGGGTTTAACCCCCAAATATGGCGTTTTAACCCCCAAATAGAGGAGGTTTAACCCCAAAAATGCAATTTTAATCCCAAATAGAGAGGGTTTAACCTCAAATATGGAGTTTTAACCCCAAATAGAGGAGGTTTAACCCCAAATATGGGTATTAGCTCCTGGGTTAACCCCAAATAGAGAGGGTTTAACCTCAAATATGGAGCTTTAACCCCAAATAGAGAGGGTTTAACCAACAATATGGAGTTCTATCCCTGGCTTAACCCCAACTAGGGAAGACCTAACCCCAAATATGAGGGATTAAACCCAAACATGGGAGTTTAGCCCCAAACATAGCGTTTCAACCCTTGGGTTAACCTCAAATAGGGGAGGTTTAACCCCGAATATGGAGATATAATCCCTGGGTTAACCTCAAATACGGGGATTAACCCCTGGGTTAAGCCCAAATAGGGGGATTTTAACCTCAAATCGAGGTGGTTTAACCCCTGCCAGGGCGATTCCAGCCCCTTCCTGCACAGCTGCAGCTCTGCCCCATCTCCCCCGCTGGCCACACGGAGTTTTCCTGCCCGTGACAAAGCACCGTCTGGGCTTTGAGACTGCGAAGAGGGAAAAAAAATAAACTCGAGAAAAACCAGCAAAACAACTCAAAACCCAGCATTTCCCTCCAGGAATTCAGCTGAGCTGCGGTGTCGGAGTGAGAGATGTCACCCGGCTCCGGCGGCTCCGGCAGAATTTGCTCATTTTGACGCCTGAGATCGGGGCAAACCCAAATGTTCAAATTGAAGCAAACCCAAATATTCTGATGGGGCAAATCCAAATATTCCCATCGGGGCAAACCCAAATATTCACATCAGGGCAAACCCAAATATTCAAACTGAACCAAACCCAAATATTCAAACCGAACCAAACCTAAATACTGGGGACGCCCAGACACTCCCAGCACCCCCTGCATCCCATCCCATTGATCCCATTGATCCCATCCCATCCCACTGACCCCATTGATCCCATCCCATCATTCCCATCCCATTGATCACATCCTATCACCATCATTCCCATCCCACTGATCCCATTGATCCCATCCCATCCCACTGATCCCATTGATCCCATCCCACTGATCCCATTGATCCCATCCCATTGATCCCATCCCACTGATTCCATCCCATTGATCCCATCCCATTGATCCATCCCACTGATTCCATCCCATTGATCCCATCCCACTGATCCCATTGATCCCATCCCATCCCACTGATCCCATCCCATCCCACTGATCCCATCCCATTGATCCCATCCCACTGACCCCACTGATCCCATCCCATCATTCCCATCCCATTGATCACATCCTATCCCATCATTCCCATCCCATCCCACTGATCCATTGATCCCATCCCACTGATCCCATTGATCCCATCCCATCCCACTGATCCCATCCCATTGATCCCATCCCACTGATTCCATCCCATTGATCCCATCCCACTGATCCCATCCCATTGATCCCATCCCACTGATCCCATTGATCCCATCCCATCCCACTGATCCCATCCCATTGATCCCATCCCACTGATTCCATCCCATTGATCCCATCCCATTGATCCCATCCCACTGATCCCATCCCATTGATCCCATCCCACTGATCCCATTGATCCCATCCCATCCCACTGATCCCATCCCATCCCACTGATCCCATCCCATTGATCCCATCCCACTGATCCCATCCCATTGATCCCATCCCATTAATTCCATCCCCCTCCCAATTCCCCATTCCCAGGAGAGCCCCGTCCTGGCGCTCCATCCCCGCGGGACTCCCCGGCGCAGGGAGGGGACCCCCCCCGAGGGGATCCCCCCCGAGGGGACCCCCGGGCACGGCGGGGTCGGGGTGGCCCCGCTGGCTGCGGCGCTGGCCCGGAGCCGCGCGGCCGAGCGGCGCATGCAATTAGTAAATTAATTATCGAGCGGTAACGGAGATTTCATAGCTCGGAGCTGTCACATCACCAGTGTTTTGTCAACCGAGATGACGACTGGTGGAATTATTACTGCGGTGCTGGGGCTGGGGAAGAAAAGAGGAGAGAGAGACTTGCAGGGAGAGGGGAGGATAAAAATATAAAGGGAAGAGATAGGGAAGAACAAGATAAGTGGGTTTTGTTGCTAATGGAAGCTGGCACAGGGACAGAATCGCGACTATTAGAAGACAACACACTACACTACGAGTGGCTCTGAATGATCCTCTTAATTAACGACGAGCACAAAAGGAGCCTCTGCCCACCTCCGAGCCCGGCGGCGCTGCTGGAAGAGCAGCCGCAGCTCCGTGAGGACGCCCACGGATCCGGGCCGTGCCCGGCAGCGACACGAGAAGAGCTGGAGGCGCTCGGAGAGCAGGGGATGATCAGAGCCGAGGGCACGGACCCGGCAAAGAGCACTGGAAGAACTCGCTGTCCCCTCCTGCCACCTCCTCCCGGCCCAGCAGCAGAGGGACCTCGCTGGGGATGCGAGGATTGCAGAGCCCCAACGCCGGCTGGGCACGATTCCCCTTCCCCACCCGCCCCGTTTCCCCTCCATCTCCCAGGGCCAGATTTTGAGCTGCGTATCCAGCGCGATATAAAAATAACACCCCGCCCTCCCACTTGGGAAATTGATTCCTTCGCTTCCCACCCGGCTCCGGCTTTAAATATCCCCATTTCCATGCAGATTGTGCAGCCTCCCTGCACCGCGCGGTGCACAGCCCGTGGGTGGCCCTGCCAGGACCTCGCCCTGCCGCTCCACCCCGTCCCGAGACAGCGGCAGAGGAGCCGGAGGAGCCCAGCGGTGCCCCGAGGCTCCTTCCCCAGCTGGCAGGTGGCACGGAGCGGTGGCACTGCCAGGGGGTTCCGCCCCTGCCCGCGTTTTGCCGGGGCGGGAGCGAAGGGAGCGGTTTTTTGGGTCTCATCCCAAACCCAACCTCCCCAAATCCCATCCCTCCGGCGGGTCCTGGCAGCTCCCGCATCGCCAGCACGAGGAGCAGCAGATGCCAGGGATGGGGTGGGGGGGGATGAGGAGGACGTGGGCAGCCGTGGCTGCGCCCTACTTTTCCAGGGCGAAATCTGGCGAGGGGAAGCGGAGCTGTCGTGTGAGCTCACAGCCCTGCCAGCCCCCCCAGCACGACCCACGGGGACAAACCAGGCCGGGGGAAAGAGGGACAAGAGGTGCCGGCAGGAATTTAGGGGTCTCCCGGCTGGGATAAAGCCGGGAGAGCTGTGGGGCAGGAGCGGAGCTGGCAGCGGCCGCGCGTTGTAACTTCTGAGGGGAGGGAGGGAAGGGATGGGTTTGAAGAAGCCGCCGCAGGGCTCCCAGAGGGATCTTTGCCAGCTTCTCAAAGTGCTTAATTCCTTCCCCTCGGCAGCCGCGGGAGCAGCCGAGATTCATGGCAGCGCTCCCGAGTTATCCCTCCCTCGCCGCATCAGGAGGGATCAAGGGAGCTGCGAAGCTTCTGCCTGCACCAGAATCCAACCCCGCGCCTCGGGGCAGGGTCTGATCCCCTCCAAATTCCTGCCGGGAAGATGCTGAGTGCAAAGCCTCCCCCGGCGTGGGATGCAGAGTTCCCCGCCGGGGTGACCAAAGGGAGCTGGTGACCAAATTTGGGTGGAAAAGCCCAGGATTTAGAGGAGCTTCTGGGAAAAGGGTCATGGGTGCCAAGGGGAGTTCACAAATCCATCCTGGCCCCCGGCAAAGCTCGGTGTCTCAGCATTCCCTGATCCCAAACCGCCCCCCCGGGCTGAGGTTGGCAGGAAAATCATCATTCCTGCCGAAAAGGAGGAGGCAACAGGGCGAGCACAAACAGCATTTACATATCCTTAATTCTATTTTAGCACCTCTCGGGCTATTTTCGTCGGGCAGAAACACAACAGGAGCGCAAGGCCAGAGAAAGGGCAAGGAACGGCTCGGAATGTGGGACAGAGGGAGAGAGAAAATAAACCCGGGAATGGCTGAGAGCTGCGGCTCAGCTGGGCAGGACAAAGAGACACAAATGCCAACAAACCCCCATGTCCCATGGGCAGCGAGGCAGCGAGGAGGGGACAGCCACCACAGCCCGGCTTTTCCCTGGCTGCCCGGCTGGGAAAAGCAGCGGGAAAGATCCAGGCGCAGGGGGAACATTCCCGGAGCCGGAGGGGCCAGGCCGGGCCTGGCTCGGCAGCATCCTCGCCCGTTGCCAGGACAACGGGATGTGACGGAGCCACCCCCAGCGGCTCCGGGATGTTGGGATGTGGGGCCGGCAACAGGCGGGCTGGGGGAGCCCCCCAAGTCTCGGGAGAAGCCCCCAAGAGCCTCCTGCACCCCGAGGGCACGGACCGCGAGAGGGAAAAGAGGGATGGAACCCACCGGGACCGCCTGGAATCCCGGGGGATCAGCAAGGCACAGCCCCGGGGCCACATCCCGTGCTCCTCCGCTCCCGACAGCGACACCGGGCAGGGCTCAGGGGCTCCCGGAGGGTTCCCTGCGCCCCCGGGCCCCCAGCGCCCCGGGCAGAGGGGCTGGGAGGGCCCGGAGGCTCCGGAGCAGCCATAAAGGTGCAGCTCGGTTTGTTCGCTGTTGGTGCCATGGCAACCTTTCCCACTTGGCTTAATTACAGAGCCGGCTGCGCCTCCGCGGGGGGGCGGGGGGCTGCTCCAGCCCTGCTCCTTGTCTGCTCCTTCCCTGCTCCTTCTCTGTTCCAGCCCTGCTCCTTCCCTGCTCCCTCTCTGCTCCTTCCCTGCTCCAGCTCTGTTCCTTCCCTGCTCCAGCCCTGATCCTTGTCTGCTCCTTCCCTCCTCCCTCCCTGCTCCAGCCCTGATCCTTGTCTGTTCCTTCTCTGTTCCTTCCCTGCTCCAGCCCTGCTCCTTCCCTGCTCCTTGTCTGCTCCTTCCCTGCTCCTTCTCTGCTCCAGCTCTGTTCCTTCCCTGCTCCAGCCCTGCTCCCTCTCTGTTCCTTCCCTGCTCCCTCTCTGCTCCTTCCCTTCTCCATCTCTGCTCCAGCCCTGTTCCTTCCCTGCTCTCCAGAGCCAGGGATGAAGTACAGAAGGTGGAATCCATCCATCCATCCATCTCCATCCATCCATCCATCCATCCATCCATCCATCCATCCATCCATCCTTGCCTCCTTCCATCCCAGCTGGCATTCCAAGCAAGGCCAGACCAAAGCAAACCAGGATTCCCCAGCTCAGGCTCCCGGGCTGTGCCTGGACCCGTTCCCAGCTCAGCATTCCCTCCCTCCCTCGTCCAGGACAAGGCCAGTTTGGGGTTGGGTTTTCCACGGGGGGATACCGGAAAACTCCATCCCATCACAGCAGAGGATCCCAAAGTGGATCCCAGCAAATCCCTGAGATCCAAACGAGCCGGGATGAGCCATCCCCACCCCCCAGGGGATCCCACGGGAAATTCCCTGCTCAGGGCAGGGCTCCGGCTGCCAATCTCTTTGTAATTAATTACAAACAATTATCCTCCCGTGGCGCCTGACCCCGGCCCGTGCCCGGCTGCCAGGCGGGCAGATGGAGCCCGGCCCCGCCGGCTGCTGGGGATTTCAGGACCTGATTGATCCCAGAGAAATCCCACACGCTGTGCCCGAGCCCTGCCGGCCGAGCTCCCTGCCCGGGGGCAGATTTTGGGGACATCCAGGACGGGAAAGGCTGTGGGAGGCAGAGAATCCCTGGAGGAATGTAATTTATCGCAATTAAAAAGAAAAGTGAGGGGGGAAAGGAGAGCGTGAGAAGAAATAAAAAGAAAAAAAAAAAAAGAGAGAGAGAGAGAAGGGAAAATATAAAAGCCCAACCCAAGCCAGCAGCAGTGCTGGGTTTCAAAGGTCACCTCTGGGCATGAATTTTAATTTCACACAGGAGTTTTGTTCATTTGTTAATTATTTTCAGATGAAAAGGGAGATATTCCTGCGGAGGGTGAGGAAAGGGCCACGGCAACATTTGAATTTCAAAGGCGAGGCTGTTTGCAAGGAAAACACAAGGGGAGAGAAGGGAGGGAGAGCTTGGGGAGGAGAGAGGGAGAGGCTGGAGAGGTCCCTCCCTGCCACGGCCTGGCTGGGGACACGCCGAGGGCACGGCGGCTCCCAAAAAATAAAAAAAAAACACCTGGAATTTCATCCGGATCCTCTCTCCAGGGAATACCGTGCACACCATGGAATCCTGCCGTGGATCGGGGCACCCTGGGCCTCCTCTCATGAGCCCTGACCTCAGGATGTGGCACAGGGAGTTGGGAACCTCAGGAACGATCCCAAAACCAACACCAAGAGCGATTTTTTTTTTTTTTTGGCCTCTCCATAGGTTTTGCAACCCCAGGAGGAGGAGGAGGGAGAAGAGTAAAAGCTGTCGGAAAGATCCAGGCAGGAGAGGGCAGGGAATAAACCAAGGAATGCTTTTCTTCCTCCTTTTAGCTTTTAGGGCAGCCGTTTGCTTTTTATGGAGCCGGAGGAGCCGAGGGAGCCGCACATAAAACACAAGCGGGTAAATTAAACCTTCCCCCCGCCCCGAGGGCAGCGCAGCCTTGCCGGGGATGCAGCCGGAATTCCCAGCACTTCCCAGCATCCTGCAGCCCCCAAACTGCTCCTTCTGGGATGGGGCAGACCCCTGGAAACCCGCCTAGGGGCAAGGGGAAGGGGCTCCTCACACACTCCCAACCAGGGAAATCCCACCCGGCCCGCCTGGAATTTCTCCTTCCCGGTTTTCCTGTTGCAGCAGAGACGTGAATTCCCAGGATTTCAGCGCCCAGGAAAGGTCCTGCCCGCTGGGGGAGCACAAATCGACCTCACGAGTGGGAGAAGTCGAGTTATTTTTCCACGGAAAAAGCAAATATTTCCTTTCTCCACATAAAAGCTTTTATCCCACAAGAAGGGGTGGGAGGGAGGAATCCTCGAACCCTCGAGAAATCTTCCCCAAAATCCGCCCGTGCCCTGCCCAGCCGGGCACGGGGAACCATCCTGAGGAAGAGGAAGATTCGGGTGAGGATTCCTCCTCCTCCTCCTCCTCCTCCTCCACCTCCTCCCTGCTCGGCTCCTCTCCGCTTCCCACTGCAACCGCCCGGGGAGGGGGGAGATTCCACTCTCAGCTCCTCAGCCCTGCCAAATCCAGGGAAAAGCCCAATTTCCACAGTTCTGAGCCCGTCCTGATCTCCTAAACCCCAGCGATTTTCTGCCTGATGAGGAATTAAACCGCGGCAGCCGCCGTGGAGGAGCCGACGGGGGGTGCAGGGGCTGATCCCAAATCCCAAATCTCCCTCCAGTGGGATCCCAGCGGGGTAGAAAGGCCTGGAGACCCCAAATCCCCCCATCTGCTCATCCACAGATACCAAGAGGACGCCCCAAAATCCTCACCCCGCTTTAGGGGTCATTCCTGGAGCTGCCCCATCCCAGGGCTTAGTGTCCCGCTCCATAAATCACTGGGTTTGCCCTTCCCCGTGGGGTCGGGCTAATGAGGCGGCAATAAAATTAAGGGTAAAGTGATTAATGAAGTGAAACAGCTCCGCTTCCCTTCTGGCAGCACGGGGATGGATTCCCAGCTGAATTCCTGCTGGAATTCCAATTCCCGGCCTGTGGCACCGGGGCTGGCGGGGCCACAGCCCCAAACCGTCCCCACCCTCGGCACCTGCGCTCAAATCGCTCCGTATTTTTATGTGGCAAGAAAACACCGAGCGGAGTTTGCAAAGATCGGGGCGCATTTAAATGCAAATTGCGTTATTTCTGTCTCGGGGAAAAAAAAAAATAAGGAAGAAAAAAAAAAGCGTCATTAATACATTTTCTGCAATTTGGAGAAATCAGTGGCAATTATTTTTTTCGCAACGAGCCATTAGCCAACTTTCATTTGAAAGAGGGGGGTGGGGGGGAAAAGAGAGGAAAAAAATAAAAAAAAACTCTCAAGGAAATCATTGTGTGACTGACACATTTCCCTCCCAGGTCTTGGAGCTGCCTGCTCATCCCGGGAATAATTACAAAGGGAAGGAGCTAAAAGTACTTCCAGGAGGCGGATGTGCGCGAAGCCGAGTGTTTTTCCAAGGGATTGATCCGGCACGTGCGTGCTCAGATCAACAGGATGGGATTTTGGGGGCTCTTCAGGGGGAATTTTGGGGCGGGAGGGGTTTTAAAAACCCGCCCGGTTTCACCTTCGTTATCCCAGGCTGCTCCAGACCCCATCCAACGTGGCTTTGGGCGCTTCCAGGGATGGGATATCCAGGATTTTTTGGATACTGAGGGTCCAGAAGCTTTTCCAGGTGCTGAGGGGTTTTTGGGGGGGATTTAAAGGCTCAGGAGCAGGGAAAGGCCTGGGGGGTCTCAGGTATCCGGGTGGTGCCCGCCTCTGAAATGCGCTGGAATTTGGGATCTCCCGCCTGCCTGCCTTGAGGCTAAACGAAAGGGAGAGGAGAGGAGAAAAGAAAAGAGCGATCCGTGGCGAGATTAAAGGGGAAAAGGACAAAAAAAAAAAAAAAAAAAAAAAAAAAAAAAAAAAGAAAAAAAAGGCGCCCGCTCTCGGGGTGAGGAGTGAAGAGCGAATTTCCATAATGCTGGAAGTGCTCGCTGAGCGCTGCTCAGTGACAGTCCCACCCCCGGAGCGCCGCGGGGGCGGCTTTATCCCCACCAGGAACATTCCAGGCTCTCTGGGCTGGGATTTGGGATCAGCCAGAGGGGCCAGCTCGCCCTGTCCCAGCCCAATCCCAAATCCCGCATCCCTCCCAGGGCCGCCTCCCTTCCCATAAATTCCATAAATCCCATAAATCGCTGTCTCCTCACACCCAGCTCCCTGGGCTGGTTGAGGGATGGCTGGGGGTCACCAGACCCCCGAACCCCCCCGTTCCCGGGTCCTTTTCCCGGGATAATCCCGGCCTGACTGGCGGTGATGGATGGGCGCTGCCATCCCCGCTGGTCCTTTCCTATTGAATTTCTTCTTTTTTTTTTGTAATTTTAATACACATCATAACCCCGGCGGGCTCGCAAACACCTGGATCAGCACAGGGAACGGATGAGGAGCATAAAACATCCCGGGATAAAACAGCCCTGGGAAAATGCTGAGGATTCCAGCAGTGGGGTAAGAGCAAGAGAAGGGTGAGACATCAGCCCTAAAACCACCCCAAAACCCACCCTAAAACCACCCCAAAACTCGCCCAGGTGGGCTCAGGGGCTGACAGCGTCCCCACAGCCACAGGACACGGATCCTGCCTTCAGCGGGACTTCCAGGAATTAAATCCCGCTCCTGGAATTCTCCTCTCTCTGCTCGTTGTCACCTCCCTCCAGCCCAGCACAACAAAATCGCTCCCGGCCCGCCCAAACCCGCACTCCTGAGACTCTCGGGGGTTTTTTTTGGGATCTCTGGGGGTGTCCCCGCTCTCGGTGACACCAATCCCGCCTCTCCAAAGGATCCAGCTCCCGGCTCCGGGTGTGAAATGCATTTTAAGGGCCGTAAATTCCGCCTGGGTTACCTGCGGGTGCTTAATCAAAGCCCCGTGAGTGATCTCCTCTCCGCTTTGAGGAGTTTTTCTCATGTCCTCGCCCGCTCCGCTATGGATCCGATATCACCCGCGGCGGCCGAGGCCGTAAAGATAAAAAATGGGATAATTGCAGCCGGAGTTTTATCGGGGGGAAAGCGCAGGAGAGCACAAAGCAGCATTGACAACTGTTTTTGGGGATGCTGGGAGAGACTCTCCCGCACGGATCCAGCCATGCCAGCTCCTGCCAAAGCTCCCAGGAAACGATTTTGGAATGTTGGGAGGTCTCGGATGTGAGGGGAGCTCAGAGTATCCTGCGAGCAGCCAAAAAATCCACTGCCAGAGTGAAGAATTTGGGCTGGGAAAACTCCCAGTGAGGTAGAGCAGCCTCTCCATTCCTGATATTTGGGCTGGGAAAACTTCAGATAAAGAGGATCAGCCTCTCCATTCCCAGTATCTGGGCTGGGAAAACTTCCAGTGAGGTGGAGCAACCTCTCCATTCCTGATATTTGGGTGGAAATTGTGGAGGAGAAAGGGTCAAAGTGGGATTTTGAGGGAGAAGCAATTTAGGGTGGGAAAATTTTGGATAAGGCAGACCAGGATCTCCATTCCTACTATTTAGGGTGGGAACCGTGGAGGGAAAAGGGTGAGAGTGTGATTTTGAGGGAAGGAGCCTTTGGGGCTGTTCTGGCACCGATGGATGTCCCTGGTCCTGTCCCAAGGTCAAGGCTGGAGCATCCAGGGAAAAACAGCTGGGATTGCCCTGCTCCCGTTCAGGAGGATTTTGGCTTTCCCAAGGTTTACCACGGATACCAATCCCATAAAAAATCCCTCTGGAAGGGAAAAGAGGAATGGGAAGGGTGGGGGCTGATTTATAAACACGGCATTTTATGGACGTGGGAAACGGAGAGAAAACGCCGGGATGGGCTCAGTGCAGAGCAGCAATTCCAAGGATTCTCAGGATAAAAACCCCATAAATTCCGAGCTGAGCAAAGGGATCCCCTCAGGTTCCTTCCCTGCTCCCATCATTTTGGGATCAACATCCCACAGCAACCCCAGGATTAACCCCTTCACAAGGCCTCGCCAAAAACCCAGCAGAAGATCTCTTCCCAAAGAGAATCCCAAAGAATTCGCTTTTCCCTAAGAATCCCTGGCCCCTTGCATCCCGGAGGAATTCCCCATCCCCACCCCCCGAGCTCCTCGCGGAGCCCCGGAGCTGCCGGGAGCCGCTAATTAAAGCACCCCTGACTCCAGCTCCATTACAATTAACAGACAATTAGCGGCACAAGCTGCCGTGCGGGAGCCACGAGCACGAGCTGGCAGCCAGACAAACTCCCTGCTCCTTCCCGCCGGGGCGGCTTCTCCCGCCGGGGCTTGGGAGATCCTTGGGCTGGGAAATTCCAGCTGCGCTGCCGGCACCAAATCAGCGCTGGAGATGCCCCACCACATCCTTCCCTTCTTCCTTTTATTCCCTTCCTTTCCTTTTTTCCCCTTCACTTTTTTTCCTCTTTTCCTTCCCTTCCTCTTCCCCCCATCCCTTCCTATTTTCTCCTTCCCTTCCTTTTTTCCTCATTCTTTCTATTCTTTCATTTCCTTCCCTTTTTTCTTCCCCTCCCTTCCCTTCCTGTACCATTCCTTCTATTCTCTTTAATTTCCTACCTTTTTTCCCCTTTCCTTCTTTTTCCCTCCGTTCCTTTTTCCCTTCCTCTTCCCTTCCCTTCCCTTCCCTTCCCTTCCCTTCCCTTCCCTTCCCTTCCCTTCCCTTTCCCTTCCCTTCCCTTCCCTTCCCTTCCTCCACCATCCCTTCCATTTCTCTTTCATTCCCTTCCTTTTTTCCCCTTCCCACCCCAAATCCCGCACCCAGGGGCTGCACACCCTCACGTGATCCCCCCCCCAAAAAAAAAAAAAAACACATTCCCGGGTTTTTCCTCGCTTCATCCTCCCTCCCACCGGCACTCCAGAGGAAATCGGGACCGGCCCCTCTCCCTCCTGTCTCCCGCGGGCTCCCTGAGGAGCAGCAGGCAGATGTTTGCTCGGCGCCAATCTGCATCCTGCTGGATTCCCTAATAATCTCAATTATCCCAAGCTTTCATCCACGGAGCTCGCTGTTCCCTGGGAAGCAGAGAGGGACGGAGCCGCTTCTCCGCCAGCCGAGGGGTCACCGGCCTTGGCGGTGAAGGGAAAGGGCGGGCACAGCCCGGGGCTGGATTCCCTCTGGGAATTGGGAAAACGCTGCAAAACTCCCTCCCAGCCCTGAGCTCCGGGGGGAGCAGAGATTCCTGGGCACATCCCGGCTCGGATGGATGCTGGCAGCTCCTCGGCAGGGCGTTGTCACCTGGCTGGAGCATCCCCCGCTCTGGCACCGCTCCCTGGGGCTTCCCTCTCCCCCGGGGCTGGCTTTGGGATGGGGAGCAAGGGGTGAAGGTGGCAGCGCCCCAAATTTCCCCTGGAAAGCCGCATCTTTGCGCTCTCCCTGCTTCCCGGGCTGCCCGACGAGGGGGATCCTTTTTTTTTTCCACTCCTGTTCCTATTTTGGCAGCGCTGGAGTCAAGTAGCTCAATTAAGCAATAACTGCCTCTGTACAGCTGCCCACACAGCCTGCGGTAAATAATTAAATGCTGAAATAATCCAGCAGATGGGAAGCAGCATGGAGAGGGATCCGAGAGGAATCCTCCCTCCTGCCCGCCGCATCCCTGGCCCCGCCGAGCCACGGGAAATATGGGGAAACACCTGGAGGGGAAAATCACAACTCCCACCACGTGCCCCGCTCCCCGAGGCGGTGGCGGGAGAAGCAGAACGTGGGGAAAAACACGGAAAATTCTAACCGAGCCCTGATATTGATCTGGAGGCGAGACACATCCCCGAGCCAGCCCTGGCTCCTCTCGCGCATCATCCGCATTTTATCTGCTCCAACGCAGAGCAGGAGCATCACTGGGAGGCCTAATTAGCAGCCAGTGATAGATAAATATTAATTCCGAACCCTCGGGAATGAGGATGCAGCTTGGAACCGGGAGGGTTTGGCACGGGAGGCTGTCCCGAGCGTGCTGCAGCCACCAGAGCCCCGCAGAGGCTCCGCTGTCCCGGGAATTCCTGGCACGGAGTTGGCGTCATCCCTGCGCCACATTCCCGGTGTGCTCCCAGGGATCACCCGAGCCGGGGCAGCCAAGGCAGGGAGAGCCTTTCCAAAGGGCGCTGCAACCCCCAAAAAAGCCAAGGGGAGCCCACAAACCGTTTAATGATCCCTAAAATGGGCTCCTGCCGTTCCAAAGGGCCGGCACGAGGAGCCCTGCTGTTCCAGGGCGATCCCGGCTCCCAGCAGGCAGCCGGAGCCTCCTCTCCATATTCACATTTCCATCACATCCTCCTCAGACAGCTCCGCTCCACTCCTCCATCTGCTTAAATGCCACCTCCGAGAGGGATTGGCTCCCAACAGCTTCTCCCCTCGTCGGTCGCTCCCGGCTCTCCTCCTCGGGATTTGCACGCTTGATCCCGGGAATTCGCCAGGGTTTCGGATTTTGGGAGGCCTGGGAGCCAAGCAAAACGTGTCAGCCTGGGGATGGGGCAGGGGGTGGCCTCAACACTGGAATTTCTTCATGGGAATAGCGGATTTTTAGGTCCAGAACAGCCCGGGAAAAGCTGAGGTGTCCCATCCCAGTGTCGCCCACCTGGGGACATCCCTGGGGAGGGGAGGGTCCCAGGCTCGCAGCCAGCAGTGATTTATTTTCTGAGGGTGAATTGAATCTCAGCTGGGAACAGATTTTCCTGCCAGATCCACCTGCCTGGCACCCGGTGAATCAGATCGGGAAAATGATCCCGGGAGTCAGATCAGGACAGGGGTCCCAGGAATTAAATTGGGGAAATTATTTGGGGATCAGATCAGAGAAAAGATCCCGGGAACCAGACAAGACAGGGATCACGGGAATCAGATCAGGGAAATGATGCTGGGAATCAGATGAAAAGAGTGATCCCAGGAATCAGATCAATAAAGGAGTCCAGGGAATTAAACTGGTGAAATGATCCCGGGAATCAAATCGGGAAAGCGATCCCGGGAGACGCCTTCCAGATCCTCATCTCCGTTATCACCTCCCAGCCAATTCCCAACAGCCCTGAGCTCAACCCCACACTCAGCCCAGCCCCGCGGGGCAAAACGCAATCCTGCGACGAACTGGGATGAACTGGGACGAACTGGGATGCTCTGGGTCTCCCCCCAGCGTGCCTGGGGATGCCCCCCCAGCTCCTCAGCGTGCGCACTGTCCGTGGATCTGCTGCCAGACCCCCCTTTTGTCGCCCCCCAGCCTCGCCTTTGGGGACCCCCGCGCTCGTCCCCGCTCGCTCGGTGCCGGGAGCGCGCCGGAGGCGGGGGCACAGCGCAGCTGCTGCTGGCAGGGGATGTGACAGGGTGGCACAGCCCCGTTCCCCCCCTCCCCGGCACACGCTGTCACGGCGCGTTTTCCCCGGGAGCTGCTGAATAATTTGCATCCGCCACGACGCAGATCCCGGGCCGCGTTTGTCAAAGCCGATCTGCGGCCTCGCCGCCTCCCCCGCAGGTTCCAGCGTGATCGCGGCCCCCGGGCTCGTGGAAAGGCACGGGCAGCGCCCCGGAGCTGCCCCCGGGATGGCCCCGGCACCTCCCGTCCGGCTCAGAGCAGCCCCCAGGGGTGGAAACGCCTGGGAAACAGAGAGGAAAGAGCCAGCGGCTTGTGGGTGGCACCAGGACAAACTGTCCCTGTGTCGCTTCGTCACTGGGATGAGCCACGGTGCTCCAAACACCGGCACAGGAGCATCGCCCCCAATTCCAGCAGCAGCCCCCGTTTCCCTCCATGCAGAGAGGGCATTTCCCTCCAGTTCTTGGGAGGAAGGCAGGAAAGAGCCAGTGGCTTGTGGGTGGCACCAGGACAAACTGTCCCTGTGTCCCCTCATCCCTGGGATGAGCCACGCTGCTCCAAGGGGATTAAACACCAGTGCAGGATCACCCCAAATTCCAGCCCCATCTCCCTGAAACCCAAATTTTTGAGAGGCAGAAACAGAGGAGCCACCAGCTTGTGGGTGACACCAGGACAAGGTGTCCCTGTGTCCCCTCATCCCTGGGATGAGCTGTGATGATCCACTCAACACCAGTGCAGGAGCATCACCCCCAAATTCCAGCATCAGCCCCATCTCCCTGAACCCCAGGGATGCGAGTTTCTGAGAGACAGAAAGGAAGGAGCCAGCGGCTTGTGGGTGGCACCAGGACAAAGGTGTCCCTGTGTCCCTGGGGTGAGCCACGGTGCTCCAAAGGGATTAAACACCAGCACGGGAGCAAAATTCCAGCATCAGCCCGCATTTCCCTCCACCCAGAGATTCCAATTCTTAAGAGGCAGGAAGGAGTCACACCAGCTTGCAGGTGACACCAGGACAAAGGTGTCCCTTGAGGACACCCCTGGCGTGAGCCACGGTGCTCCAAAGGGAATAAACCCCAGCACAGGAGCATCACCCCGAGTTCCAGCCTCAGCCCACGGTGCTGTCACAGCCGGGGGGGCTCAGCCTCGCCTCGCCCCCATCCCTGTCACCGCTGTCCCGGTGGGCAGGGGCCAGCGGCTGCTCCTGGCTGCTCGCTCGGTGACAGCTGTCGATCCCGCGATAGACTCGTGCTCCTCGGGAGCCTGGCTTTGTTCCCTGCACAAAGGGAGCTGCCAGGGAGCGCTGACAGCCCCGGCGCACAGGGAGCAGCGCTGGCAGGAGATCGGGGTTTGTCACCTCCCTGCCAGGCCGGGCTGGCAGCAGGGATGGACACAGGCAAGAGCCGAGGGCTCAGCCCTCTCCCCAGGGTCATCTCTGCTCCTCGCTGATCCCCCCCCCCCCGAGCCCAAAAACGCCCCCAAAGTCCCTTTTTGGGGTGCGCTGGCCCATGTTGCCCCAGGTTCCTCACCTGGATGGAGGAGGGGACAAGTGTGACAACGGGCACGCGTGCGGTGGTGACAGCGGTGTCAAAGCCCCCGTGGGGTGGAGCCAGAGCTTTTCCAGCTCTCCCAGGACCCTGCAGGCTCCGTGGCACAGCCAGACCCGGCCCCCAGGAGCCCCCAAAGCAGTGGCAGAAGGTGCTGAGACCTCCAGGGCGCTGCCACCCGCCTGTCCCGTCCCCCCAGGGCAGGACACGCTGCTGTCCCCTCCCTCAGCTCCATCCTGCTCCAATTCCCACCTCTGGGACCCCCGGGATCGCCTAACTCACCTTCCTGCCAGCCCTCCTAAATCCCAGGCAGCATCTCCCGGGCTCTGCCGTGAGCCGGCTGCATCCGGGCACTCCATCCACGGCCTCCCCTCCGCTCCCAAACTTCCCAATTCCAGGGGAGTGGGGGCTGTTCGCACTTTTCTGCGCTATCTATAGCCCCCTCTGTACCTCTATATATAGATTCTATAGCTCCCAGCTAATCCCTGCGCAATCATAAAGCCATTAAATTAATTAACCGAGGGAAAGAGAGGCAAAAAGGGCTGGAGCCCGCCCTGAAGAAGAGAGAAGTGTTTGACAATTATTTACACCCGGATTCGAGGCGGGTCAGCCCCGGGGGTTGCCAGCCCAGCTCGCTCCGGCCACCACGAGCAGATCCATGAATCCCACAGGAAGGGTTGATCCACCCTCCCAACCTCTGCTTCTCCTGACGGTCCAGGTGGGGAATGAGGCAGGAAAAGAGCTGCAGGTGCTGGGATCTGCATCTCCAGCGCATGGGATGGGTGGGAGGGCGGCGCTGAACCCCGCACCCGTCGCCGCTTTCTCGGAACCCGGCGAGAATTCCAGGGGCGGGCAGGGAGGGTGTGAAGTGACGATCCAGGAGCGCTGCCAGGAGCGAGGGAGCTGCAGCCGCCAGCGGGAGCAGCCGCAGGCTCTGGAGGAGCCCCTGGATTGGAGGCAGAGCTCGGCGTGGGCCGGTTCCGGCGTGTTTGCCACCAAACCCGAAACCCGGCTCGCCTGCTTGGGCTGGGGGAATGCTGTCACCCCGAGCTGGGCGTCCTTGGAGCCTCCCCAGGGAATCTGGGACACGTTTGGGGTTGGACGCAGTGGGGGAAGGAGCACCCAGGTGGAAATAGAAACGGGGAGAGATGGAAATGCCCCGGATCCACCTCACTTGGGCTTCTGTTGTCATCAGCCCCATTGTCACGTTTGTCCCCTCATCTCCGTAGGTCAGGGGGACATGGGCAGGTGAATCCTATAAAGGGATTTTTGAGGCATTTTTGGGCTCGGGGGGTCAACCAGGAGCAGGAATGACCCTTTGGAGAACCTCTGGCTCTTCCCTCTTGCCATCCAGGCTCCCGGCTCAGCCTGTGACAAGGCGGAGGGACAGAGACGGCGGAGCAGCCAGGAATGCCAGGATTGGATTGGGAACGCTTCCCTCTGATCCCCTCGGCTGATGGATCGGCTGTCTGCCTGCAATCCCCGGCCGTCACTCAGCCTCTAATCCGCAGCCCTGGCGCATTCTCCTCGCTGACAAGGAGCTGACACGGTTTTCATTGCACTTAATCAGCTCTTTAAATTTAATGCCCCAATCGGCTGCATCTGCGGCGGCCGCTCCGCCCCGGCCGGGCCCCGCGGAGGTGGAGGGCGGCAGGAAGGAGGGGAAATCCCTCGCTGGAATTTCAAGGCTGGAGCTCCTTGCAGCAGCCAGAAGCTCCCTCAGAAAGTCCCAGCTCGGTTCCCAAGCCGAGGAAAGGCGGGGCCGTTTCCTCTCCTCCCACGGGAACAGCTCAGAAATCACCGGGCGTGGTGGCCTCGGGGCTGGTGGCATCTGCCCCGCGCAGTGCGGGACATTCCAAAGCCCTGGATGCCCAGGAATTTCCCCCAGGGTGACCCCACGGGGACCCTGTGGCGGAGCAAAGGCTGTGGTGACACCGGGATCACGGCGGTGACAGCGGAGGTGGCACGGCCGGGGGTTGATGGGCAGGGCAGGGAGAGGGGACACGGCTGGAGGAGGAGGAGCAGCGGGAGCGGCCACGGCAGGGACAGGGGAAATCTGGGAACCTCTGGGGAAATCTGGGAACTTCTGGGGAAATCTGGGCACATCTGGGGAAATCTGGGCACCTCCGGGGACATCTGGGCACCTCCGGGCAGCCAGAGCCGAGCACTGGGGGAGGATGTGGGTGAGGAGCTCCATTGTACCCGAAAAACGTGGAAAACAACGGGAATGGAGAGGCGGGGGGGATTGGGGGTGGACACAGGGAATGGGGTGAGGGCAGGGATGGAGGGAACAAGGAATGGGATGAGCATAGGGATAAGAATGAGGGCGGGGAATGGGATGGGCACAGAGAACGAGATGAGCACAGGGAATGGGATAAGGACAGGGAATGGGATAAGGACAGGGAATGGGATGAGCACAGGGAATGGGATGAGCACAGGGATGCAGACAAGGCCGGAGCAGCTTCCCAGAGATCTGAGAGCTGCTGGAATGCAGCCAAGGGCTCGCGCCGTGCCCACCCACGGGCAGTGTGTCCATGTGGAGCGCTCAAGAGTGAGGATGGCAGGGTGGCACCTCCTGGTGCCCTGGCTGAGCTGGGATTCCTCCCTCCCCAGCACCTTCCCGGGTGCCAAATCCTTCCCTACCCCGGGCTGGCACCTCCCTCCTGCTGCAGACATCCCGGGAATTGGGGGACAAGAGGGAGTTTTTTTCTCCCTTCACCTTTCTTTGTGCTCCTATGCTAATGCCAACAATGGGAATTAAACATCTCCGGAGCAGCAGAACAAAGACCTCTGTTGAGAGGAGATCAGCGTGACCGAGCTGGAGGCGCTTCCAGCCGGATAAAAACCCCCGGAGCAGGAATGAGGAACAGCGGGCTGGGGGGGCGCATCCCTGCAGAGCCGGGGCTCATCATGGGCGCATCGCAGCGCTTTTAACCCCTCATCCACCGGGAAAAGCCTTGGGATGATACTGGGTTGATACTGGGATGTCGCTGGGATGCTGAGCCCAGCGCTCCCGTCCCCACCCCGGTGTCACCCCTCCCACCCACTCGTGGCAGGCAGGGCCGAGCAGGGCTGGTGGCGCCCTGGGGACACAGCCACGCACCCAGGAGCACCCAGGCCTTGTGGTTTTGTCCTCGCCAACACGGAGAGCCATCCCAAAAATAGCCGGGAACAGCTTCCCGCGCCCGGGCGCTGGCTGGGCGGCACAGGAGGAGGAGGAGGGACAGCGGCTCTCACCTCCCGCTTCCCAAAATTCCCGGGAATGCGGAGTGTCGGGGTTGGGAGGAGGGGGAGGAGGGTCATGCCCGGCTCGCTGTGTCCCCAGGCGCCTCCTGTCCCAAACAGCTGGCGAGGGACCAAGAGCACGGAGCGTGGCTGGGTGCTGCAGTGCTGCAGAGGATTCCTGGCCGGATTTGGGGATTTTTCCTGCCTGCAGGACATCGTTTGCTGCCTGCAGAGCCAGGCCTGGTGTCCAGCCTGGTACCTATTTGCTCCTTGCTGATTTTGCTCAGGGCTCTGCCCCTCCGGGTCTGATGATCCCAATAAACCCCGCCCCGTCCTGCAGGGGCCATGTGGGTGCTGGATCCCAGCTCCCAAAACTGCTCCCATCTCGGATTTCAGCTCATCCCCTCCGAAATCCGAAATCCCTCAGAGAACTGCCCGTCCCCACTCGCTGCTCGGCTCTGGGCGACCCCAGGCCCCGAGGGGCTCACGGACCCCATCCCCAGGCAGTCCCTGACGCTCCCACTCAGACATTTGACTCCCTCAGCCCCGTTTTGCACCTCCAGCAGAAATCCCGGCTCCCCATCAGCCCTCCCCTTCCCCAGCACTGCCTTTACCCCTTCCCAGGAGCACGGAACAGCCAGAAACTCTGGAATTCTGAGGTGAAACCTCTGAGGAAGCTGGCAGGGCAGGACCCGGACCCCACCAACGCCCACCCCGGGCACAGCGAGGGGCCCGGGCTGGGTGCGGGGCAGCGGCCGGGGCCGCGCTCGCATCGCCCGGGTGGCCAAGCGAGGGAAAATTGGGCACTTGTGCGTGAGCGAGGAGCAGCTCATGCGTGAACCACGCGGGCTCCCGCACAGCCCCTCCTGCGCCCTGCCCGGGGCGGGCTCGGCTCCAGCGGAGCCCGGGAACGGGATGGGGCCCGGGGGGACCGAGGAAACGGCACCGATGGCACCGTCACGGCCCATGTCAGCCCTTCGTCGCCTCCAGCCCTTCCTCACTTCCTCTCCTTCCTCCCTTCCAGCCTTTCCTCCATTCCAGCCTTTCCTCCCCTCCAGCTATTCCTCACTTCCAGCCTTTCCTCACCTTCCTTCATTTCAGCCCTTCCTCCCCTCCAGCCCTTCCTCATTTCCTCCCCTTCCTCCTCTTCCAGCCCTTCTTCCTCTTCCAGCCCACCCTCCATTCCAGCCCTTCATTTCCTCCCCTTCCTCTCTTCCAGCCCTTCCTCTCTTCCAGCCCCTTCTTCCTTTCCAGCTCTTCCTCTCTTCCAGCCCTTCCTCCCTTCCATCCCTTCCTCCTCTTCCAGCTCTTCCTCTCTTCCAGCCCCTTCCTCCTCTTCCAGCCCCTTCTTCCTTCCCAGCCCTTCCTCCTCCCCAGTTTTTCCTCCCTTCTGCTCTCGCTGCCCTTTTGCTCTCCTCACCCAGCGCTGTGACAGCATCAGCCCCTCTCGGTCCCCGACACTTTCCCCTGGTGTCCCCAGCCCCTACCCAGGGGCGATTCCACTCCCTCCCACTCTCCAAAAACCCCTTCCCTGGAGCCAGGATGGTGCACGAGCTCCCTGCAGGGCTCCACAGCGAGGGCCATCCCCAGGGATTCACCCTCGGCACCTTCCCTGCTCCTGCCCCTCTCCTCCCGTTCCCTCCCTGTGCTTTTCCCCTTTTCCCCCTCCTCTTCCCGGGGCCCCGATCCCGCTGAGGCTCCGCAGCTGCCGCCGCAGCCGAATAAAGGCGGCTCTTTGAAAAGCTCCCAAAAGCTCTGGCGCTGGCAGAAAGCTGATGTTCACCTTGAAAAAGCCATTTGCTGAAGGCCAGAGACGCGATCCCCGCTCGAGTCAAAAGCTGCTCCCGTAATGGATGTGCAGACAAAAGCGCCGGCTCGGCAGCGCGGGGCTGGAGGGGCCCCGAGCGCTCCCGGGGGCGCTGCCAGGGCACCGGGCTGGCAGCAGAGCCCCCTCCCCGGCCAGGTGCCCCCCGGATCATATGATATTCCTGGTGGGATAGCAGTTGCTGTCCCCACAGCAGGTCCCATAACATCCTCGCACCTCTTTCCCCATGTTACATGCCCACTCTGCCCATTCTCCCATCTCATCCCACCTTAAAATCCACATTTCCTCCCCTTTTGCATCTCCCCATCGATCCCATCCCATCCCATATCCCCACCTGATCCCCTATCCCCTCATATTCCCCCATCCCATCCCATAACATCCCCCTTTTTTATCATCCCATCCCATCCCATTATCCCATCCTCCCTTTTTATCCCCTTTTTCTATCCCCATCCCCACATATTCCCCCATCCCATAACATCCCCCTTTTTTATCATCCCATCCTATCCCATTCTCCCTTTTTATCCCCTTTTTCTATCCCCCATTTCTACATGTTCCCCCATCCCCATCATTCCCCCAATTCTGGACATTTTCCCAACCCACATCCCAGCCCCACAGCCACCACCATCCTGGAATGCTGAAACATCCCCCTGGAATTTCCTCAGCCCATTCAAGCTTTGTCCCAGCCCAGTTTATGTCCCCAAGGCCCCCAGGGAGCAATTCCCACCCTTCTTCCCTGGAATGACTTGGCATTTTGAGCACAACAAACCACAGAGGCCTTTTAAAAATAGGAAATAATCCGTAAATCCAAATATTTCAGAACACAATTGCCTTTCCTCCCCCTCCCCAAAGCGTCCAACCTCATAAATATGCATTTCCCCATTTTCACTTCCTACAAATCTATTATTGTTTTTGCCGGCTGCGGGAGGCCGCGGTTGGCATTGGGAGTGCGTAATTTATCATTAAAATGTAATTTATAACGTCGGGAGTGGAGGATAATAAAGTCTGGATGAGGTGATGGATGGCCGGGAAGCATGTGTTTAAAGGGAATCGTGTTTACATCCTTGTAGGTCTGCACGGAATAGGGAATGGGATGGCTGGGAAATAATTACCGGCGTGTTGGGAGTTCCTGTGGGGTCCTGCCGGCTCCTGGGAGAGCTGGGGAAGGCTCGGGGCTGGAATTGCTGGGGTTTGGAGGGGTTCTGGGGGGTTGGTGGAGAAGGGAGAGCAGCCAGGGGAGGGAGAGGATCCAGGGAAAGGAGAGATCCAGGGGAGGGAGAGGATCCAGGGAAAGGAGAGATCCAGGGGAGGATGAGGATCCAGGGGAGGGAGAGATCCAGGGGAGGATGAGGATCCAGGGGAGGGAGAGGATCCAGGGGAAGGATGAGGATCCAGGGGAAGGAGAGATCCAGGGAAGGATGAGGATCCAGGGAAAGGAGAGATCCAGGGGAGGGAGAGGATCCAGGGGAAGGATGAGGATCCAGGGGAAGGAGAGATCCAGGGGAGGGAGAGGATCCAGGGGAAGGATGAGGATCCAGGGGAAGGATGAGGATCTAGGGGTAGGATGAGGATCCAGGGGAGGGAGAGGATCCAGGGAAGGATGAGGATCCAGGGAAGGAGAGATCCAGGGAAGGATGAGGATCCAGGGGAGGGAGAGGATCCAGGGGAAGGAGAGATCCAGGGAAAGATGAGGATCCAGGGGAAGGATGAGAATCCATGGAAATGTGAGTATCCAGGGGAAGGTGAGGATCCAGGCGAGGGAGAGGATCCAGAGAAGGGTGTGGATCCAGGCAAGGATCCAGGGAAAGCTGAACAACCAGGGAAGGTGAGAACCCAGAGAAGAAAGAGCATCCAGGGAGGAGAGAGAATCCAGGGAAGGGAGAGAATCCTGGGAAAGGGTGAGCCCCTGTGGAAGGAAGAACATCCATGGAAATAAGAGAATCCAGAGAAGGGGGAGAATCTAGGGAGGGACAGTAGCCTGGAAAAGGGGAGAGCCCAGGGAAAAGGGGAATCCAAGGAAAAGAGAACATCCAGGGGAGGAGAACACCCAGGGAAATGAAAGTGGCCAGGGAAAGGTGAGGGTCCAGGAAAGGGAGGATACCCAGGGAAGGGAGAACATCCAGAAAAGAGGATCCAGGAAAGGTGAAATCCCAGGAAAGAGAGCACCAAGAGAAGGGGCAGCACCCAGGGAAGGGAAGGGCACCCAGGGAAAGATGGGAATGCAGGGAAGGTGAACACCCAGGGCAGATGAGCAGCCAGGAGAGCACGGATGGAAAGATGAGAAATTATGGAAGGCTGAGAATCCAGGGAAGGGCGAGCACCCAGCCCCATTTGGCAGCAGCTCAGTTTGCATGGGAAAGGCAACGCCAACTCCAGCTGGCCCTAAAGTGATTTATTTTTTTGTGGAAACCAAGAAAATTGTCCTTTATAAATCCCTGCATGCTGCTCCTGCTCCTTGCACCCTCTGCCTCCACTTCCCTAAAAATGAATTAAATTCTAGGGGATGTGGGAGCAGAACATGCCAGGTGAGTCCCTGTGCCTCCTCTTCCCTAAAATTTAAATAAACTCCAGGATTTAAATAAGCAGCGGGATGGGCCCATCCCGGCTGCGCCTCCACCAGGAGGATGCTGAAAGAAGAAATTCGGGAATTCTACGGAGGAACACCCACTTGAAGAGGCTCCTCAGGGAATGCTCCGGGTGGGATTTTTGGGGTTGGACTCGCTGATCCTTGTGGGAATATCCCCCCGGGTATTCCTCCCCTGGGTGCAGTTCCAGGCGCTGCTCGGTTCTCCAGCCGGAGCTGGGAATCCCGCGGGGCGCAGCTGATCCCGCCGGGATCCTGGCGGCATTCCTGAGCCGAATCCGGCCCATTGTTTTCCATCCGTCTGCCTTCAAATTGCTCCTAAATAACACAGTTTATCTTTGGCTGATTGAGTCGAAGAATTTTGCAATTACCGGCAAACAAGGACATTCAGCAGCCCATGTTATTTGCATTTTTAAGGACCGAGGAATTTTTTTTTTTTTCCCTTTTCCTCCCTCTCTACGGGATTTTAGCTAATGATGTTTTGGGTCGGAGCTGAAGACTTAAAAACATTTCCCACGTGGATTTGATCGCCTTTCCCTCAGACCCCAAAACTCCCTCCAGCCCCATCCCACGAGTTCTCAGGCAGCCGGGGGAGCAAATTTAATCCCAAAATCTGCTCTTTTTTTGGCTGTTCCCCTCCTCTTCCCAGCTCCAAACCGCCTCCAGGAGGGAACAGCGCAGCTCTGGAGCATCTTTGGAGCCGGCAGCAGCCCCAGCGCTGGTGGAACTGGTCCCAGTTTCCCTCTCTGCAGCACCACGTGCACTCAGCCAGGGGTCAGCGGCCGCGTTCCGCCTTTTATTTCTTTTTATATTCCCTTTTTTTCTCCCCCAGCCTCCCGCCCCGCTGCTCCATTAGGCCGGGCTCTCTCCTCCAGGCCCCTTTTTCTGCTCTAATTCCCTCCGCCCTGGGCGCTTCCCGCAGCCCTCATTGATCACCTTGTCAAAACTTCTGCGGGTTGAGGCGGCGAGGAAGAGGGGTTGGAGAGCTGGGAGAGGAGCTGGAGAGGAGCTGGAGAGGAGCTGGAGAGGTTTAATTACTCCCCGCGATCGCTGCCGGGGGTCCCAGAGCTGTATAAATGATTAATTACAGCCCGGCTGCGTGCGAGGAGCGCAGGACGCCGCTAATGCACTGAGTGCTCTCCCCGCCTCGATACCTGCCCGGAGCCCGCGGGGAAAACGCGGGGAAAACGCGGGGAAAACGCCTCGCACGGCCCCGACCCTGCCCCAGTTCCGAGTTTTCAGGAGTTCGGGAAGCTCCCGGATCCCTTGGGAAGCGCCTGGGTGTGGATTTTCCAGCGAGGTTTCGGCCAGCGCATCTCTTCTCCCTCCCTCCCTCCCTCCCTCCCTCCCTCCCTCCCTTTCCAGGGGTTTCTGCGCTCTCTGGAGAGGCCAGGTAGGGGAAAAGGAGCGGAATTCCCGGATTTTTGTGGCAGGGATGGGCCAAAGCGGTGTTCGGTGTTGTCACCAGCAGGCAGGGTCAGGATGCTCGGGACATCCCGATCCTTACGGTGCCAGGGAGGGGCTGGTGCCACCCCACACCCTGTCCCCACTGTGCCGCCGGTCCCCAGTGCCTCCTGACCTTCTGTCCTCTTTATTCCCATTTTATCCTCTTTATTCCCATTTTATCGTGTTGTTTCTGCTCCTAAGCGCAATTAATTCCCGAGGAGGGCACAGCAGAGGTGAGGAAGGGACAGAAGGGACAAAGGGCTCAGTGTCACCTCCTCCTGCCGCCCCCAAACACCAGAACCACCGCGATTTTGCCTCCCTGCCTAGAACCTGTTCCTGCTCTCCATGGATAATTCCATGGATAATTCCAGCTCTCCGTGCTGCGGCTAATGAACCACTCCTGGAAGTTCCACGGATTCCCGTAGTTATGGAAGAAGGACCTAATTAAAAAGGGAAGTGAGGATGACACCGTAAAATCGTTCAATTAAGTTGATCTCATTACGGGCTTCATATTCCAGGGGAACTTTTGGGGCTTTTTTTCATTTTACTCAATTTTTTTTATTTTATTTTACTTTACTCCAAGTTGGGAGCTGGCAATCGACGGGTACGAGGGAAAGGGGGTGTGGAGGGGATGATGAAAGGGGGAAAAATGGGATTTAATTAAACATCCACCTCTTAACTGGTGTGACATTTCGGAGCAGCGGTGACAACGGGCACCGCTGGTGCCACCGCTGTCCCCACACCTGGCAGCTGGCGGCGGCAGCGAGGGAACAAAGGCGCTGCGATGTTTTGATCCAATTAACCGTAATTTATTTCATGCTCATCAGCACTTCCCCGCCGGGGGATTTGCAGTTTCGCCGCGAAATGTGCGAGCTCCGCTGGGAGATCCCAGCGGGAACCTTTCCCCTTCCCAGCCCCCAGCTCTGTATCCCTGAGGGATGAAGAAATCTCTCGGCAGCTTCTCCCGGTCGGGCTTTATCGGGGTTTTATCAGGTTTTATTTGAACCCTCGTAAATTCACACCCCATCAGCAAAGGTGCTCTGGGCGTTTAGGTTTTAAATCCTGCGCTTTTTCGGAGAATTAAACCGGGGAAAGTGGGGATTTTTGCTTCTGTGAGGGTTGTCCCTTCTCCATCTCCGCCTGGAGAGGGGAAACCTCGCCTGGAGGAGCTGGGGATGGATTTTTCCCGGGGATAAATCAAAAAATAACCCCCGGAGGAGCCATTCGGGTGCCTTTTTGCCTTTTCCCTCCTTCTCCCCTCGTGGCGCGCAGCCGAGGAGGGTAAACAGATGTTGTTTTCTTCGTGGAGGATTTGAAATTTACGGCCGCGCCCTCGCTCGGAGGGAAAACCGGCGGGAGAAGGTCAGGAAGAGGAAGAGGAGGGAGAATCGGGGCTGACTCCAAGGAATCATCGGGACTGATCCCCGGGAAATCGGGGTGAAAGTCCACGGGTGGGCTGAGCCCGGGGTGTGACAGGCCGGGAGCAGCGTCCAGCCCCAAACCCTGCCCCAAATCCAGCCAGGGAGAAGCCAGAGTGGGACAGGGGGGGTTGTGGGGCTGATGGGCATCCCTGGCACTGATCCCAGCAGGATTTGGGGCTGGACGCTGATCCCGGGGTCTGACTGAGTCCCAGCACAGATTCCAGCCCCAAACCCTGCCCCAAATCAGGCCAGGGAGAAGCCAGCAGGGACAAGAGAAGTTGTGGGGCTGATGGGCATCCCTGGCACTGATCCCAGCAGGATTTGGGGCTGGACGCTGATCCCGGGGGTCTGACTGAGTCCCAGCACAGATTCCAGCCCCAAATCCTTCTGGGATCATCCAAGGAGAAGCCAGAGTGGGATAGGGGGTGTTGTGGGGCTGATGGGCATCCCTGGCACTGATCCTGGTGGGATTTGGGGCTGGACGCTGATCCCGGGGGTCTGACTGAGTCCCAGCACAGATTCCAGCCCCAAACCCTGCCCCAAATCAGGCCAGGGAGAAGCCAGCAGGGGACAAGAGAAGTTGTGGGGCTGATGGGCATCCCTGGCACTGATCCTGGTGGGATTTGGGGCTGGACGCTGATCCCGGGGGTCTGACTGAGTCCCAGCACAGCTTCCAGCCCCAAATCCTTCTGGGATCAGCCAGGAAGGGCCAGGGGAGGTTGTGGGGGTGTTGGGCGCGGTTGGCTCCGTTTCCCCCCCCTCAGGGACCGGGGATTTCAGGGCGTGTTTGATCCCTCGCCTGTGGATGAGACTCCTTTGATGCAGGAGACGCTGCAAAGCGCTTTAATGCAGAAAATGGTGTTAAGGAAGGAAGGGAAAAATCTCCTCTGTCTGCGCGGATCGGGGCTGTGCAGGGCTCCCCAGAATCCCCCCTCAGCCCCAGCATCAGCAGAGCCCCTTTGTCCCAAGCCTCCTGAGAGAAAGGGACCCCAAAGGATGGGACCTCCTGCACCCTGGCAGGGGACAGCAGGGACACCCAGGGGCTGAGCACGAAGGGACCCCCTGAAAAAAAACCCCTTTGCCCTCTCCTCAATCCTGGCAGCTCTGGCATCGGCAGAGCCACTTTATCCCAAATTCCATCCCAAAGGATGGAATCTCCTGCACCCTGCCACCCTGACCACACTCAGGGGACAGCAGGGACACCCAGATGCTGAGCACAAAGGACCCCAACCACCCAGGGACCCCCAAAACCCCCCAAAACCCCCTTGCCCTCTCCTCAGTCCAGGCAGCAGCGGTATCAAGAGAGCCCCTTTGTCCCCCAAACCCCCCCAGACCCCCCAAAACCCCCAAACCCCCTTCCCCAACCTCCTCCTCCTTTTCATCTTCCCCTCGGCTGAACTTTCCTTCCTTCTAATCAAGGCCTGCTGTTAATGATGCATAAAATTAGCCCTGATTAAAAGAACCTTTTCCAGCGGCGGCGGCGGCTCGGGGGGATCACGCGGGTGAGGAGCCCCCGCCCCGGGCGCCCACGGGAGGGGGCAGAGGCGATTTTGGGGTTATTTCGGGTTATTTAGGGAGCGATGGTTCCACTCGCCGAATCCTCACATCTTCCTGACCTTAATTAAGGGATCCCAAAGCTCAGGGATGGAGCCCGGAGCTGTTTGCGTCCCCTCTGCCCCCGCCTCGGAGGGGCCAGCAGGGTGTCACCACCCGTCCCTTTAGGGAAAACATCCTTTTTTTTTAAAAAAAAAAAACCAAAACAGAAATAAAAATCCGAGCTTTTGGTGTGTTTTTCAAAGTTTAAAGTCATAAACGGCGCAGCTAATGAATGGGAGATGGCAGCAAAAAGGAAAACTCGGCGGATCAAAGGCGCTGTGATGTGCGGAGCGGTAATCGCTGCCACGAGCCGGGCGGGGGTTGGCGGCGGTTCCTCCCTTCCAGACGGGGAATTTGGGGATGCAGAGCAGGGATTGGGGGTCCCAGCCCCTGCCAGCTCCCCCAAATCCACCGGGAGCAGCAGATGGAGCTGTCACTCCCAGGGTTCCCTGGGCATCGCCAGGAAGAGGAGATAGGGGGGGAAAAAAACCGGGATTTTTCCAGCTGGTCCCTCATTCCCACATGAAAACCTCCAGGGTCTTCCCAGGTCTCTCTGTAGCCTCTTTTCCTTGGAATATTGCCTCTTCCCGTTTTTCTGCAATGCCACAAAGAGAAGGAAAGCCCCAAGATCTTCCCAGGTCCCTCTGCAGCCTCTTTTCCTCGGGGATATTTCCTATTCCCGATTTTCTCTGATGTTCCCGAGGTTTCTGGGGACCCCCGAACGCCCCAAACCCCTCAGCCCTGTCCCCATTCCCACCGCAAATCCCAGTTTTCCAGCGCCATTCCCTTCATTTCTGTTAATTCCCGGGAATGCAACAACTCCCTGGCCCCACAGAGCTGCCACATCCCAAGGGATCCAATCCCAAATCCTAAATTTCCCCCAAAACAGCGCAAAAAGGGATGGATGGAGGGAAAAAAAAGGAAAAGGATGAAGGGAAAAGGATGGATGGATGGATGGATGGATGATGGATGGATGGATGGATGGATGGATGGATGATGGATGGATGATGGATGGATGATGGATGGATGGATGGATGGATGGATGGATGGATGGATGGATGGATGGTGGATGGATGGATGGATGGATGGATGGATGGATGGAAAAGGGAAAAGGGATAAAGGATGGATGGGGAAAAAAGGGATAAAAGGATGGATGGGAAAAAGGGAAAAGGATGGATGGATAAAAAAATAAGGGAAAGGGATGATGGATGGAGAAAAAGGAAAGGGATGAGGATGGAGAAAAAAAAGGAAAAGATAAAGGGATGAGAGGGATGGATGGATGGATGGATGGATGGATGGATGATGGATGGATGGATGGACGGACGGACGGACGGATGGATGGATGGATGGATGGATGATGGATGGATGGATGGATGGAAACAAAAAGGGGAAAAAGGATGGACGGAGACAATAAAAAGGGATAAAGGACAGCCGAGGAACGCACAGGGCTTCAGTCCCTCCTCTGCCGAGGGTTCCACTCCCGGGGGAAGGACTTGGGATAATCCAGGAGGAAAAGGAGCGGCCGAGGAGCCGCGCTGGCAGGAGGGCTGGCGATCAATCCCGGGGGCGGCAGAGAGGAACATTCCCATTTGTCAGGGGGAAATCCGCGCCGCGAGGAAAATCATCGCTCCGGATTAAAAACGAGCCCGGGTTTATTAAAACTAATTCTAATTTATCTTCCCGCCGGCTTTTCCCGGTTAATGGGATCCGCTCCGGGATTGGGATGGGGCAGCCTCGGGTTTTGGGATCAGGATTTGGAGATCCAGGTTTTCCCTCCTGAGCCCGAGTTGTCTTCACCTGGGGGAGCATCTCCCTGCAGGCAGCGGGGAAAGGGGAGGGAAAAGGGAAATATTGGAAATATTCCAGGCTGGGAAGCAGCAAAGGGTCTGGGAAAAGCAGGGAAAACAGAAATATTCCAGGCTGGGAAAAGCGGGAAAACCAGAAATATTGGAAATATTCAAGGCTGGGAAAACAGGAAAAGTAGGAAACGTAGAAATATTAAAAATATTCCAGTCTGGGAAGCAGTAAAGGGTCTGGGAAAGCAGGAATATTAGAAAATATTCCAGGCTGGATAAACAGAAATATTAGAAATATTTCAGGCTGGGAAAAGCAGGAAAAATAGAAATATTAAAAATATTCCAGTCTGGGAAAAGCAGGAAAAGTGGCAAGAGGACTCAGCTCTATTTGTGGGACCAAGAATTTGGGTATAAAAAATTCAATTATCTGCTAATGACGCATCAGTGGGGAAGATAAAAAAACCTTTCCAGGAGCTGGAATTCCGATCCCAGCTGTGAATTGTGGGAGATCAATCCCGATTTATCGGCGGAGTTAATCATCCCATTAATTTTCTTAATAATTGGATCGCCCCCTCCCTCCCCAGCCCGGAGCGTCCCGGGTTTGTCTGAACCAAAATCGTCCAGATATTCAATAATTTAATAATTCAATAATTCAATAATAACCGATATTCAATTTTCTGGCGAATCAGAGGGGGTTAGGGATCTGCCGATTAAAAAAAAAAAAAAAAAATAAAAAGTGGTCGGAAATGAATATTTTTAAATTTTTTTTTCGGCTTTCCAAAAATATATCTAATGGGGGAAAAGAATTGTCAGGGCTTGGAAGCGACCGTTTGGCTTTGAGGTTTCAGGGCTGGATTTTATTCTCTTTTCGTCGCTGTGCCAGCAGCGAGTCCCTGTCCTGCTGGATCTAAGAATATTCCATTGTAAAAGGGTAAAACATTTCAGGTTTTTCTGTTTAAAGGCTGAGAGGAATCGCTTCTGCTGCTGCATATTCAGAGATCAGCTCTGCCTCGGGCTGCGGGAGAGCAATTTGGAAACAATGAGGAGAGGTGGCTGTCCCATCCCTGGAGAAATGGGGAATGGGGGAATGGAAAAATGGGGGAATGGAAATGGGGGAATAGGAAAATGGGGGAATGGAAATGGGGGAATGGGAAATAATGGGAGAATAATGGGGAATGATGGGGAAATGGGGGAATGGGAATGGGGGAATGAAGGAATAATGGGGAAATAATGGAGAAATGGGGGAAATGGGGGAATGGGGAAATAATGGAGAAATGGGGGAATGGAGAAATGGGGAAATAATGGAGAAATGGGGGAATGGAGAAATGGGGGAATGGGAATGGGGGAATGGGGAAATAATGGGGGAATGGAAATGGAATCATGTGATCATGGGAAATGTGATCATGGAGAAATGGAATAATGGGATTGCAGAGTCAAGGGATCATAGAATCATGGGATCATGGAGTCAAGGGGTCATAGAATCATGGGAATCATGGACTCCTGGGATCATAGAATCATGGGAATCATGGAAATCACGGGATCATAGAATCATGAAGTCAAGGGATCATGGAGTCAAGGGATCATAGAATCATGGGATCATGGAGTCAAGGGGTCATAGAATCATGGGAATCACGGACTCATGGGATCATAGAATCATGGAAATCATGGAAAACATGGACTCCTGGGATCATAGAATCATGGAATCACGGACTCATGGGATCATAGAATCATGAGATCATGGAAATCATGGACTCCTGGGATCATAGAATCATGGGAATCATGGAATCAGGGGATCATAGAATCATGAAGTCAAGGGATCATGGAGTCAAGGGATCATAGAATCATGGGATCATGGAGTCAAGGGGTCATAGAATCATGGGAATCATGGACTCCTGGGATCATAGAATCATGGGAATCATGGAATCATGGAATCACGGCGCCCACCCCTCACACATGCCCACACTCAGCCCCTCTCAATTACTCCCCTTCATCTTCTCCCGCTCATTAATTGCCCCCTCCTCCGTTCCCTGCCTCCCTTCTCCTGCTGCAGGTGCCCGCTCTGTTATTAACTTTCCACACGGAGCAGGAGGGATCCGGGAGTTTGTTTTTCCCTTGCTCCTGATGGATTTTTAATTGGCCAGCGCCCGCCAGGGCGGCGGGGCCGTTCCGCAGGAATCCGATGCAAATGGGATTTTCGCTCGGCTCCCTCGGCCGCTGCCAAATATTTTAAATAAATAAACAGGATTGCGTCAATGGAGCGCAGCGTGAGGCTCGCAGGTGCGCTCGCAGCCCCAGCGCCGGCTCTGCCACAGCCCAAACACGGCGGGAAGAGCCTGAATCCGGGCCTGGAAAAGCTGGGAATGAGGGGATTTGTCGGGAGCATCGCTGGGAAAGGACGGCTTAATAAAGCTTTGCATTAATGGCCCGCAATGCAGGCGCTAATTAATGGATGCTGCTCCCATCTCCCACCTCCATGCCGGGATTTAACCCTCCGCAGGCTGTGCCCGGAGATCCCAAATCCCAAATCCAGCGGCTGGAAGGTTGGTGCCACCTTTTGCACGCCCAAACCCCCGTGCTTGGATCCCCCAAACCCCTACGCCTGGACCCCCAAAACCCCCGTGCTTAGACCCCACAAATTCCTGTGCCGGGACCCCCCAAACTCCCGTGCTTGGATCCCCCAAATTCCCGTGCCAGGACCCCCAAACCCCCACGCCTGGACCCCCAAAACCCCCGTGCTTGGATCTCCCAAATTCCTGTGCCGGGACCCCACAAACTCCCGTGCCTGGATCCCCCAAATCCCCATGCCGGGATACCCCAAATTCCCGTGCTGGGACCCCCCATATCCCCCCACCTGGACTCCCCAAATCCCCGGACCTGGACCCTCCAAACCCCCATGCTTGGATCCCTCAAATTCCCATGCCGGGACCCCCCAAACTCCCATGCTGGGTCCCAACCCAGCTGACCCCCAATCCTCCAGGACCCACACCCCATGCTGGGATCCCCCAAATCCCCCCACCTGGACCCCCCAAACTCCCCCACCAGGACCCCCCAAATTCCCGTGCCGGGACGCCCCAAATCCCCGTGCCAGGCGCATCCTCCCCGCAGCGCTGGGTGATTGACAGCTGTCACTCAAACCCATCTCTGGCCGCATTTTCCTGCCGGATGAATATTCATGGCATGTTTTCCCCGCTGCAGCGGGACCCTCCTGTGGGTTCTGGCCATTAACTATTCATGGAACGCCAGGCAAAATGCAAATTCCAGCGGCTTTGGCCCGGGAATCGGCTCCTCCAGGCCTGGCACCGGCCACCCCGAGCCTCCTGCGCCGTGCCAGGTGCAGAAAGTTCTGGAAAAGGCAGGAAAACGTGGATCCCTCCCTGCATCTTCTTTTTGGGGTGCTGAGAGCAGCCAGGGACACCGCGACACCTTGGGCAGTCACTGCCACTGTCCTGAATGTCCACCATCCTCTGCCCCGCTGGAAAATCCCTGGAATATCCCTGGAATATCCCAGAGCGCCACCGGGATGTGCACCTGCTGTGGGGGAACTGAGGCACAGAGAGGGACAGGGAGCTGTGGGACAGCAGGGACAGGGAGGTGTCCTTCATCCCCAATCCTGATCCCCATCCCAATCCCCCAGGATTTCATCCCCAATCCAGCACCCCATCCTGATTCCCGCAGGGCTCCATCCCTAATCCTGATCCTGATCCCCTCAGGGCTCCATCCCTAATCCTGATCCCCATCCCGATCCCCTCAGGCTCCATCCCCAATCCTGATCCCCATCCCGATCCCCTCAGGCTCCATCCCCAATCCTGATCCCAATCCGCTCAGGGCTCCATCCCTAATCCTGATCCCAATCCCCTCAGGGCTCCATCCCCAATCCTGATCCCCATCCCGATCCCCTCAGGCTCCATCCCCAATCCTGATCCCCATCCCGATCCCCTCAGGCTCCATCCCTAATCCTGATCCCAATCCCCTCAGGGCTCCATCCCCAATCCTGATCCCCATCCCGATCCCCTCAGGCTCCATCCCTAATCCTGATCCCAATCCCCTCAGGGCTCCATCCCCAATCCTGATCCCCATCCGATCCCCTCAGGGCTCCATCCCTAATCATGATCCCAATCCCCTCAGGCTCCATCCCTAATCCTGATCCCCATCCCGATCCCCTCAGGGCTCCATTCCCAATCCTGATCCCCATCCCGATCCCCTCAGGCTCCATCCCCAATCCTGATCCCCATCCCCTCAGGCTCCATCCCTAATCCTGATCCCCATCCCGATCCCCTCAGGCTCCATCCCCAATCCTGATCCCCATCCCCTCAGGGCTCCATCCCTAATCCTGATCCCCATCCCGATCCCCTCAGGCTCCATCCCCAATCCTGATCCCCATCCCGATCCCCTCAGGCTCCATCCCCAATCCTGATCCCAATCCCCTCAGGGCTCCATCCCCAATCCTGATCCCCATCCCGATCCCCTCAGGCTCCATCCCTAATCCTGATCCCAATCCCCTCAGGGCTCCATCCCCAATCCTGATCCCCATCCCGATCCCCTCAGGGCTCCATCCCTAATCCTGATCCCAATCCCCTCAGGGCTCCATCCCCAATCCTGATCCCCATCCCGATCCCCTCAGGCTCCATCCCTAATCCTGATCCCAATCCCCTCAGGGCTCCATCCCCAATCCTGATCCCCATCCCGATCCCCTCAGGCTCCATCCCTAATCCTGATCCCAATCCCCTCAGGGCTCCATCCCCAATCCTGATCCCCATCCCGATCCCCTCAGGCTCCATCCCTATCCCTTCACACGGGTCGTTCCCAGCCACGCTGGAATGTCCCAAAGGAACGCGGCCTTGGTGAATCCCTGACCCCATCCCGAGGGGCACGGAGGGGTTTGGAGCAGAGGGAGGAGGAGGAGGAGGCGGTGACATCCCGGCTCTTTCCCACGCTCACTTCCCAGCTCACCTTTCCCGGCACGTTTGATCCCGGAGAAGCCCTGGACCGACGCGGCTCCCACCTCCCTCCCGGCTTTTCTTAGTTTAAACACATGGACGCATGAAAAATAAATGTTGCTCAGGAAAGACAGCGGCAGAGGGCTGGGAAGCAATTAGCATCCAAAGAGGCGTAATTAGTGCTCAGAATGCGAGCGGCAGAGAAGAAATAAAGCAGCGTTCGGATGCAATCAGGGTCGTGCCTGAATTACAAACCGTTAACTGAATTGCTAATTAAGCACGGGGTGTGAATCACGGCTTATTAAGGGCTCAGCGCGGGCTCTGCCAGCCGGGGCGGGACAGAGGGACCGCGATGGGACAAGGGGAACGAGAAGGGACAGAGGGACCCTGGTGGGACAGAGGGACCCTGGTGGGACAGAGGGACCCTGGTGGGACAGAAGAATGTGGTGGGACAGAGGGACGGAGATGGGACAGAGGAATGTGGTGGGATGGAGGCACAATGATGGGACAGAGGGATCGAGATGGGACAAGGGGAACGAGAAGGGACAGAAGAACGTGGTGGGATGGAGGGACAATGATGGGACAGAGGGACCGCGATGGGACAAGGGGAACGAGAAGGGACAGAGGAATGTGGTGGGATGGAGGGGCAATGATGGGACAGAGGGATCGTGGTGGGACAGAGGGACGGAGATGGGACAGAGGAATGTGGTGGGATGGAGGGACAATGATGGGACAGAGGGATCGTGGTGGGATGGAGGGACAGTGATGGGACCGAGGGATCGAGATGGGACAAGGGGAACGAGAAGGGACAGAGGAATGTGGTGGGATGGAGGGACAATGATGGGACAGAGGGATCGTGGTGGGACAGAGGGACGGAGATGGGACAGAGGAATGTGGTGGGATGGAGGGACAATGATGGGACAGAGGGATCGTGGTGCGATGGAGGGACAATGATGGGACAGAGGGATCGTGGTGGGACAGAGGGACCGCGATGGGACAGAGGAATGTGGTGGGATGGAGGGACAATGATGGGACAGAGGGATCGTGGTGGGATGGAGGGACAGTGATGGGACCGAGGGATCGAGATGGGACAGGGGGAACGAGAAGGGACAGAGGAATGTGGTGGGATGGAGGGACAATGATGGGACAGAGGGATGTGGTGGGATGGAAGGACAGTGTTGGGACAATGATGGGACAGAGCGCGGTCCAGGGTCGGGAGTAGGGACAGGAGTAATTAATTATTCCTGGTTTACCCAACCCAGACACGTCTCTCCAAAGGCCTGACGAGCTTTGCCCAGGGGGTGCAGCTGCCCTTGGCCACCTCCTCCTTTGCTTCCCAACCTTTTCCTTTTTTTCTCCTCAGGATCGTTTTTTATCTTCACCTTCCCTTTCCCGTTTTCCCCAGAGTCCCAGCACCGCCTCTATGTGTCCTTGCCAAGCTCCCCAAAATCCCCCCGGTTTTTCCACCTCCCTGACGGCTGCTGAGCTTCCAGGGATTCACCAGGGTCGGGGGGTGCTCCCCAAGGGCCGGGATCCCCCCAGCTTTTCCCGGGAAGCTGAGGAGCAGCTCCGGGTCTCCAGCTCGGAGCGGGGATGAAAGGAGGAGGCTGCGCTTGAAGCCCGGCGCTGGGAAAGGTCCTGCGAGCACCGCGGCGATCAAAGGCAGCCTCATCTATTTTCATGAGTCTCCTCTGAGCATTCCAGAGGGTTTGGAGAGAGGAAGGGGCTTCCCGGAGATCAAAGCCCTGCGTGAGGAGCTGAGGGGGGCTCGAGGAGGGAGAGGAAGGGGGAAGAGAGGGCTGGGAATAAAAAGATGGAGAGGCCGGAGATGAGGATCCGAGGGATCCGTTTGGAGTTTCCCGATGCCTGGGAAGGAGCTGAGCATCGCGGGGATGCGGCCGAGGGCGGGCGGAGCCACCAGAGCAGCCAAGGAATGTCCCTGTCGCCAGATTCGGTGCCTTTCCCATCCTGCCACTCCTAAATTCAGGAATAGCAGGGCCGGGCTGGACGGGGACACGGGCAGATGTCCCCGCTTGTCACTGGATCAAAAAGCCACTGGGATCATCCCTGGATGGGACAATCAAAAGTCCCCCCCTGCCCATCAGCGCTTCCCTCTTGGCTCCCCAAGATCCAGCCCCAAATCTCTGTGGACACCAAAGTCAGGAGCACGGCCTTGGGAATGGTGCCCAGGCTGGGTTTCTCCACCAGCAGGAAAAAATCCGGTGGGAACAGGAGCAAACGTGCAGCTCCCGGGGAGAACCCGGGGGCAAATGAAGATGTGCAGCTCCGGAGCCGTTATCCCTCCACGGACCCTGCGGAGATGAAATCCCTTTTTCTTTTATGAAGGATTTATCAAGTTTAGTTTGAAATCACCGAGGAAGATTCCCTGTTTGGATAAGCCTCTGGTTTGTGCTGGATTAATGTCCCGAGCTGGGAACTGGCGGATGCTTGGGAACATCATAATGAGGAATGGCAAACAGAGCAATGAGGAGAAGTGAGCCCACTGCTTTTCCAGGGCCAGAAATCCCGGGATGATGCCTGGCAGGGAATCCTGGAGCCCTGGCTGCCCTTTGGGATGCAGGAAAATCCCAGGGACTGCTGGAGTGATGAAGATTCCTCGAGTTCTTGTAACTTTGGGATTTCATTTTTTTTTTCCAGAGGAGGGTAAAGGGGCTGAATCCCAGCACTGCTGCAGGGCAGACACCTGGAGCTGCACAGCCGAGGATTGTCATGGAATAAAGCAATTCCCAGCTGGTGATCCCTCAGGCCTCATCCCGGGAATGGCTCGGCAGCAGCTCAATGCAGCAGGGAGGGAAAAGGAATGAACAACCCCAGGGAAAGGTGGGAAATGCTGGGGAGGGCGGAAAAGGGGATGCCCCATACAGGGATGCTGCTCCCAGTCCCCAAATTCCCATGCATGGGAATACCCCGAGGGATTTCTGGGAATTCCAGGGCTTCATCATAGAACCATGGAATGATTTGAGTTGGCAAGAAACTTAAAACCCATCTCATTCCATGGCAGGACAATTTCCCTGTCGCAGGCTGCTCCTGGGACACCTCCAGGGATCCAGGGGCAGCCACAGCTTCTCCGGGAATTCCATCCCACCCTCACAGCCAGGAATTCCTTTCCAATATCCCCAAATCTCCCCTTTCCCAGTTCAAAGCCCGTGCCCTGTCCCTCCATCCCTTGTTCCCAGTCCCTCTCCAGCTCTCCTGGAGCCCCTTTAGGCTCTGAGCTCTCCCTGGAGAATTCCCTTCTCCAGGGGAACATTCCCAGCTCTCCCAGCCTGGCTCCACAGCAGCTCCTGGAGCATCTCCTCTGGATTTGCTCCAGCAATTCCACACCCTCCTTATTCCAGCAGGACCCTCAAATTCCAGGGCTGTGCCCACCACCCCTGGAAGTGCCTCCTCCTGCTGCTGGCAGCTCGATTATCTGCATTCCGCTGGCGGGCGGATCCTGCAGCCAGCGGCTGCCTGTGGATCCTGGAAAAATTAATCCCGATTGCTGCGAGCGAGGCACGGCGCACTTGTAACTGCGGGTCGTTAATTAGGGCCCTGTAATTGGATACAGCGCTCCCTGTAAATCCAATTACCTGGGATTAGAGCCGTGCCAGGGCACCGGGAGCGGGATGCGGCCAAGGCGGCTCCTTCCCATTCCTAACATTTAATCCCGACCCTCTTCTGGAGAGGAAAGCTGGGGAGGTCTCCAGTTCCTTATCACAGCCCCCAAATCCTTCTCCTCACCCCCTTTCTCCTGCTGGGATGAGGAAAGCTGGGAAAGCCTCCAGCCTTTTATCACAGCCCCAAAATCCTTCTCCCCAACCTCTTTTTCCTGCCGAACGGGGAAGGGTCTCCAGCCCCTTATCAGAGCCCAAATTCCCCCAGAATCCTTCTCCCAATCCCTTTCCTCCTGGCAAATTGGGAAGGGTCTCCAGCCCTTTATCACAGCCCGAATTTCTCCCAAAATCCTTCTCCCAATCCCTTTTCTCCTGGCAAGGTGGGAAGGGTCTCCAGCCCCTTATTAGAGCCCCAAGTTCCCCCCAAAATCCTGCTCCCCACCTCCTTTCTCCTGCCAGGATGAGGAAAGCCGGGAAAGTCTCCAGCCCTTTATCACAGCCCCAATTCCCCCAAAATCCTTCTCCCCAACCCCTTTTCCCTGCCAATCCGAGAAGGGTCTCCAGCCCCTTATTCCCCCCAGAATCCTTCTCCCAATCCCTTCTCCCATCCCAGGAGGCTGCCAGAGCTGCCCAGATCCGAGCCCAGGGGGAACAGAGGGAAGCTCAGCCCCTGTTCTACTGCAGGCGCCGAATCATTCCCGGCCCACAAATCCCTCCGGGGAAGCACTTTGGGAATCCAACCCCCATCCCGGGGGTGCCCATCCCGTGCTCCAGAGCTCCCGAAGCCCGCGGCGGGCCCGGGCAGGCTCCGGCGGTGCCGCCGTGCCCGGCCTGCTGCTGCCCTCTGCCGCGGGGAAGCTGCTGCCAGGGAATCCTTCCTCCCGGGAACGCCGCTCTCCCGGGAAAGGCTCCAGCCGGGACGGAGCTGCTCAGGGCGGGCAGCGCTGCCCTCACCCCGCACGGCCCGGCCCGGCTGCTGGGGGAACGCTGGGCGGGTGATGCATCCCGGAAAAGATGCTCTGGATCCCAGGATTAGGATCCTCTTAATCCCAGGACAGGGATGCTCTGGATCCCAGGATAAGGATGCTGTGGGATGTAGGGTCAGGGATGCTCTGGATCCCAGGATAAGGATGCTGTGGGATGTAGGGTCAGGGATGCTCTGGATCTCAGGATAAGGATGCTGTGGGATGTAGGGTCAGGGATGCCCTGGATCCAGGGTCAGGATACTCTGGGATCCATGGCCAGGGATGCTCTGGGATCCATGGCCAGGGATGCTCTGGATCCATGGCCAGGGATGCTCTGGATTTCCCAGCCCAGCCCAGGGATGCTCTGGGATCCATGGCCAGGGATGCTCTGGGATCCATGGCCGGGGATGCTCTGGGATCCATGGCCAGGGATGCTCTGGGATCCATGGCCAGGGATGCTCTGGGATCCAGAGTCAGGCTGCTCTGGGATCCATGGCCAGGGATGCTCTGGATCCCAGGCAGGGCTATTTCCCAGCCCAGCCCAGGGATGCTCTGGATTTCCATGGCCTGGGATGCTCTGGATTCCCCAGCCCAGCCCAGGGATGCTCTGGATCCATGGCCTGGGATGCTCTGGATTCCCCAGCCCAGCCCAGGGATGCTCGGAGCTGTGGGGATGGGCAGGAGGGGTGAAGGTCCCGGGAGCCTCCCGGCGCCAGAGAGGCTGAACTGGAGCAGGGCACAGGCAGCACAGCGAGGGGACACCACGAGATAAACCCCCAAAACCCCGTGGGGATGGGAAACTCCATCAGCTGAGCCCCTCGGGAAGGGGATGAGCCTCATTCCATGAGCAGCAGAAGGACGCTGGTCCCCACCTGTGCCCACAGCGGGGCCAGGCTCCGGCCACGGCCACACAGCCCCACTCCCTCTGCCCCCAATCCCACCCAGCACCCGCTGTGCCCAGCCCCGCACGCCTCCCCAGGCCCTATTAACATAATTAATTAAGCCAGGAGCCTGTGGATGATCTAATTACAAACGAGCCTAGATTTGATTTCCCTTCGAATTCATCTGTATTATTTCCAGGCGGCGGCTGCCCGGGCACAGGCAGGGGAAATTCCTGCTGGGCAGAGGGGCAGCAGGGGCACGAGGGGACACTTGGGGGGCACGAGGGGACACTTGGGGGGCACCCAGGCCTGGGAAGGGGGGCACAGCTGCTTTGGGGGGCACGGGGGGACCCTCACCAAGTGCCACCACCCCGCAGGGATGTGATGGCCCCGAAGCGAGGGGTGGGGACCTTGTGGGGTTTGAGTTGTGACTCGAGATTGGTAAAAGTCTCTCTTTTCTTACTTTGAGGTCTAAGGTTGTTTATTTTTTGGTTGTTTAGTGTATTGTGGCTTTGGTTTCTAGGTTAGGGTTAGGTGGCTTGGCTACTTTTTTTTGGGGGGGTGTTATCACTACGTATATTTTATTTACAATATTTTTTTAATACCTATCGCTGATGTTGGATAGTGTGTTTTTATTCTAAATTAATTAAAAGTGTCACTATCACAGCAGAAGATGGAGGGTAAAAAGATGAAGAAGGGCAGGGACATGCCCCAATTTCTTAATTTTTGTCTTTTGAACTTCTATTATAAAAACTCAAAATTCGGTATTTTTACTTTGTGACAAGTTAACTATCACTCTACTTAAACTCTCGTGGCTTGTAAATCTTCACACAAGGTTGGTAATTTTTTATTATGGGCTCGAATCAAACACTTTTTTTTGGTGCTTTTGACTCTGTGCCAGGGTCTCTGATCAGCCAGGGCACTCAGGGGAATGTGCAGATCCCTGTGGCAAAATCCCGTGGGACACAGAAGAGGAATGATCATCCCTCTGTCCACCCGCTCCACAGGCTGGAAAATTCCCCCAGAATCCCTTAATCTGCACTGCTTGGTCTTTTTTAGGATTAAGGATAATCTATTTATAGCGAGCCCTGGGGCAGGGCTGCTGCTCATCCCAGGGAATGGCACTGGGAATAAATCAGGGGGCACCTGGAATAAAATAGGGATCACCTGGAACAATTGTCACCTGGAATAAATCAGGGATAACCTAGAATAAATCAGGGATAGCCTGGAATAAAATAGGGATCACCTGGAACAATTGTCACCTGGAATAAATCAGGGGGCACCTGGATAAATCAGGGATCACATGGAATAAATCAGGGAAACCTGGAATAAATCAGGGATAGCCTGGAATAAAATAGGGGGCACTTGGAATAAAACAGGGGAACCTGGAATAAAACAGGGGCACCTGGAATAAATTAGGGGGCACTTGGAATAAAACAGGGATCACCTGGAACAACTGTCACCTGGAATAAATCAGGGGAACCTGGAACAAATCAGGGGGCACCTGGAATAAACCAGAGGTCACCTGGAATAAAACAATTGTCACATGGAATAAAATAGGGGCACCTGGAACAACTGTCACCTGGAATAAATCAGGGATCACCTGGAATAAATCAGGGGCACCTGGAATAAAACAATTGTCACATGGAATAAAAGAGGGGGCACCTGGAATAAAAGAGGGGGCACCTGGAATAAAAGAGGGGGCACCTGGAATAAACCAGGGATCACCTGGAACAACTGTCACCTGGAATAAGCCAGGGGCACCTGGAATAAGCCAGGGGCACCTGGAATAAATCAGGGATGGCCTGGAATAAATCAGGGATGGCCTGGAATAGGGCAGGGCTCTCCTGCCCTGCAGAGGGAGCAGGATCCCTTTCCAGAGGGCTGGATCCCCGCCCCTGGGTTGGCACCCAAATCCCCTCGAGCCAAGAGGTTCCTGCCAAGGTGGGGCCCTGCCAGGTTCCCCCCTCGAGGGGACTCTGGGGCTGCCCAGATCCAGCAGCTGCCGGCTTTTCCCTTGGAATAATCCAGCTGAGATTTCCCTAATCCTTGAGTGACTCATCTGCCTGCCCAGCTCCCTGCCCTAATTACCACAACCTTCCTCAGCCTCTGCTCTCTCCCTGCACGGCCCCATTTTCCAGCAGAACATTCCAGAGTTTTCCTGCTTCCACAGAGCTAGGAACACTCCCTACCTCCCATTATTACCTCCCCAAAAATCCCCATTTTCCAGCAGAACATTCCTGACTGTTCCTGCTTCTCCAGACCCAGGAATGCTCTCTCCCTCCCTTTATTACATCCCCAAAATCCCCTTTTTCCAGCAGAACATTCCTGACTGTTCCTGCTTCTCCAGACCCAGGAATGCTCCCTCCCTCCCATTATTACATCCCCAAAATCCCCCTTTTCCAGCAGAACATTCCAGAGTTTTCCTACTTCCACAGACCTAGGAACACATCCTGCCTCCCCCCACCTCCCAAAACTGCCCATTTTCCAGCAGAACACTCCAGGAATTCAGTTTTTTCCAAGGCAGGAGCTGGATGTGGAGCAGGAAAGCAGCTCCAACCCCCATTTCCCTGGAGCTGAACCCCTCACAAAGCTCCAACACGAAGCAAAAACGTGGCCAAACTCCCAGGAGAAGCTCTGGGAGCCAAGAAATCCAAGAATCCAAGGAGGAGCAGACACTCACAGGCAGAGCAGGGAATCAGCTTGCAGCAGTACAGGAAAAAAAAGGGAAAATATCCTCAATTTTCCCTGGTTTGGGGAAAACTTCCTCAGGGATGGGGCTGGAATGTGGAATTAGGGGCTGGCCTGGGAAAAGCCACTTCTCCTGGAGTTTTTGGTGGGAATAAGTGGAGCTGAAACCCCCGATGGATCAATCTGCTCACATTAAACCAACCCAAAGTTTACAAATTCAGGACCACGGGGATTTGCTTTGCCAAAAGGCCGGCTCTGAGCTGGCTGGGATGAATCCCAGTGCATCCCAGGCCCTGCCTCTTCCCCAAATCCTCCTTCCAAGGGTGCATTCCCAACCTCATCTTTCCCTGGCAAAAGCAGGTCACCATCTGCTCTGCCTCCAGCCCCTGGCTCGGTGACAGCTCCTGCCTCTGCAGGAGATCCAGGAGCTTTTCCCAGATTCCAGCCCTGATAATCAAGGACACGAGAGCAGGGATGCTGGCAGGCTCTGGAATAACCAGGAATATCCATCAGGAGATTCCCAGTTTCCAGCTCCTCCAGGAGCTCTCCCTGCTCCCCCTTCCCAGATTTATTTTCCATTTTCCAGCAGTGAAAGGGAAATGGAGCAGGCACAGAGACCCCCCCAGCCCTTCCAAGCTCTGCAATTCCAGCCTCTGGAGGAAATTTCTCAGGATTTTTTCCAGCTTTTTAACTGGAGGAAAAGGCTGGAAAAACAAGAGGCAGGGAAAAGCTGGAACCCCATTATTCCACCTGGAACCCCATTATCCTGCCTGGAACCCCTTTATTCCAGCTGGCATCCTATTATCCCACCTGTAACCCCATTATTCCACCTGCAACCCCTTTACTCCTGCTGAAATCCTTTATCCCACCTGGAACCCCACCTGGAACCCCATTACCCCACCTGGAATCCCTCTATTCCACCTGTAACCCCATTATCCCACCTGGAAGCCCTCTATTCCATCTGCAACCCTTTATTCCAGCTGGAATCCTATTATCCAACCTGGAACCCCTCTATCCCCTGAACCCATACCACCTGTAACCCTCTATCCCACTGAACCCCATTATCCAGCTGAACCCCATTACCCACCTGAACCCCTCTATCCACCTGAACCCCTATCCCACTGAACCCTATCCCACCTGAACCTTACCACTGGACCATACCCACTGGACCCATTATCCCACCTGGAACCCCTCTATCCCACCTGGAACCCCATTTTTCCACCTGTAACCCCATTATCCCACCTGTAACCCCATTACCCCACCTGGAACCCCCAATCCCAGCTGGAATTCTCTATCCCAGCTGGAGCCCCTCCACCCCAGGTGCCCCTCAGGCAGCAGCTGTCCCCGCTCTCCTCCAGGGTGACACTTCCCATCCATCCCCGCATCCCGACGGTTGCCACGGCAACGCTTTGGGAAGAAGGGAGCTCCATTATCAGTTTCTCTACGGAATCAAAAATAAAAGCCCTTGGATTAAATTTTGTTTTTCTCCCCGCTGCCGTGAAACGTCAGGGATTTGTTCCTGACCCTTCTGTGTTTTGTGGATTAGCCAGAGTGACTTCCCAAGGTGAATTTTCCAGCTTTTCTGAGGGATTTTGGGAATCCTCGGGATCAACTCATTCCAGCCTCGGGGATAAAGCACAGAGAGCAGCATCCTGGAAAAAAAAAAAATCTCCTCTGGGCAATTCCCAAGCCTCAAGGAAGGCGTGAATTGTTGTTAATTAAACAGCAATCAGCTGTTTCCAAAGGAAAAAAACTCCCCCGAGGAGCAGGGATGCCCCGGGACGGATCCTGCTGAGCAATTCCAGGGGGGCTGCGGAGCTCCAGGACATCCAGGCTGAATCCCAGAAATGCAGAGCAGCAGGTTTATGAGTCAGGCGGAGGAATGTGAGAAAACCGGGAAGGAAACGCCAAACAAATCACAGATTCCCTTTTTTTTTTTTTTTTTTTTTTTTTCCCAGGTTTTTGTGGCGCTGCCAAGGCCCCCTTCCCACGCAGGTCAATCCCCCTCCTTCCACTCGCATCCAGAGCTTTTCAGGATCCGCTCCCACCCCGCTCCCGGGCTGACGTGTTCCCTGCAGGATGAGACTCCAGGAACACTCCACAGCTTTTTAAAAGTCACTCAGGAAGCAGGAGCCGGGAAAACGGGAGAGCTGGAGCATCACCGATCCCCCTTCTCCCAGGGCAGGAGACTCCTAGAAACACCCATCAGCCTGGAAATCCCAGCCCGGGCAAAAAGCCCTGCCTGGAAAACAGGGAAGGCGTCAGCAAATCCTCAGTTTTCATCCCGGCGGAGAGCACGTGGAAAAGCGGCAGGGATGGGAGTTTGGGAAGGGTGGGGGATCCCAGATCTCGGCAAGTCCCGGGCGGGCGTGGTGGGGTTGGAGAGGGAATTCCGGGAATTGCTGGGGACAAGGGGACAGCGAGCAGGGAGGGGACAGGGAGGGACAGAGGGGGAGCAGAGCTTGGAAGCAGGGAGGGCACAGGGGACAGGGAACAAAGTTTGGAAACAGAGAGGGGACAGGGAATGGAAAGGGAAAACAGGGAGGGGACAGGGAACAAGGAAGGGACAGAGGAGGAGCAGAGTTTGGAAGCAGGGAGGGGACAGGGAATGGAGGTGGAAGCAGGGAGGGCACAGGGAAAAGGGAAGGGACAGGGAGCAGAGCTGGAAGCACAGAATTTGCTTCCATATTCAGAGGGGGAGCAGAATTTGGAAGCAGTGAGGGCACAGGGAGCAGAGAGGGGAGGATTTAGAAGGTCCCTGCCCTCAGCATCCCTGTTTGCCCTTGAAACCTCCTTGCCAGGAACAGGGATCATTTCCCACCTGGCTTCCATCTCAAATCCTTCCCCTGCCTCTCACCAAAGGAATTAATCCAACCCCCCCGGTGTTTTATGAGCCTTTTCTCCCTGGATTCCAGGTGAGCAGGGAACATTCCCCAGCCTTTATGGATGGCCATTCCCAGCCCTCTGCTGCCTCAGCTCCCCAGCAAACGCCAGGGAGACTGGGCTAATGGGGATTTGATGGATAATGGGGATTTGATGGATAATGGGGATTTGATGGAGCGTGGAGCCGTGCCAGGAACACCGGGATGGCACCGAGCAGGCAGAGCTCCCTGGCCTGCCAGGCTCCAGCCAGGAAATCACTTCAGGAGCCTCCAAATCCATTTCTCTCCCTTCCCCTGGGAGGTCCTGAGGTCCAGATTTAATGGTGCTCCCTCCATGGCCCTGGATCGATCAGCTATTGGATTTTTGGGAGCTCCCATCAATTAGGGAGAGGCTCCTGCTCCATTAAAGCCCTGTGGCCACGGTGAGGAGCCCTCCAAGAGCAATTCCTGGCTGTGTTGTTGCATTTCCAATAGGAGATTGATCCCTGGGAGGTCACATTTATTCCCAGCATCCAAAATTGGATGAGCAACAGCAAGGGCACTGCAGGGATCTCTGCAAGGATCCCAGGAAAAGGGGATGGAGCAGCACGGGGCCTGCTGGTTTTCCAGAGGGGCAGAGGGATGAGGCTCCTCTCCAGGGAGCTGCCAGACTTCTAAAACACAGGATAAAACCACAGATAATTCCTGAAGAGGTGGCAAGAGAAGAAGATGGAGTAGCTCCCATCAAACCTTCTCCAAAGAACCCATTCCCAGTTTTGGGGGGGATTTGGGGAGGTTGGTTCTGGCAGTGCTCAGGCACTGGAAGCTCAAGAGATTCATGATCCAAGGCCTCCACCTGCCTGCAGTGGGGATTCCCCATCACCTGGGATTTTGCAGGGAGAAAAACTGAAAAATAATAAAAAAAGAAGGCATTCCAGGGAAGGGAAGGATGTGAGAAGAGCAGGATGGTGCCTTTGCAGAGGGAAAGGTCCTGAGACAGGTCAGGAATCACAGACTTTGGGAAAGGTTAAAGACAATGATTCAGCTCTTTTAAAAAACTCTGTGCCCAGATCCTGATCCAGCTCCAGAAGAAAGATTTCCTGCTTCCACAGGAACATTCCCAGAGCTCACCGAGCAGGAAGGAGCAGGAGGCAGCAGCAGGGGATTGAGTTCCTGCATTAATGGGGGAGCAGGGAGGGAGCAGGAACAGAGCAGGGAATGAGCAGGGACGGAGCAGGGAAGGAGCAGGGAGGGAGCAGGGAGGGAGCAGGGAGAGATCAGGGAGGGATCAGGGAAGGAGCAGGAAGGGAACAGGAACAGAGCAGGGAAGAAGGGAGGGAGCAGGGAAGAGTAGCAGGGACAGAGCAGGGAAGGAGCAGGAACAGAGCAGGGATGGATCAGGGACAGAGCAGGGATGGATCAGGGACAGAGCAGGGATGGATCAGAGATAGAGCAGGGATGGATCAGGGATAGAGCAGGGATGGAGCAGGATAGAGCAGGGATGGAGCAGGGATGGAGCAGGGACAGAGCAGGGATGGATCAGGGACAGAGCAGGGATGGAGCAGGGACAGAGCAGGGATGGATCAGAGATAGAGCAGGGATGGATCAGGGATAGAGCAGGGATGGATCAGGGATAGAGCAGGGATGGATCAGGGACAGAGCAGGGATGGATCAGGGATAGAGCAGGGATGGAGCAGGGATGGAGCAGGGATGGAGCAGGGACAGAGCAGGGATGGATGCAGGGACAGAGCAGGGATGGAGCAGGGACAGAGCAGGGATGGAGCAGGGACAGAGCAGGGATGGAGCAGGGACAGAGCAGGGATGGATCAGGGACAGAGCAGGGATGGATCAGGGACAGAGCAGGGATGGATCAGAGATAGAGCAGGGATGGTCAGGGATAGAGCAGGATGGCCAGGACAGAGCAGGGATGGATCAGGACAGAGCAGGATGGAGCAGGGATGGAGCAGGGACAGAGCAGGGATGGGAGCAGAGCGACAGAGCAGGGATGGAGCAGGGACAGAGCAAGGGATGGAGCAGGGACAGAGCAGGGCGGAGCAGGGACAGGAGCAGGGACAGAGCAGGGATGGAGCAGGGAAGGAGCAGAGGATGGAGCAGGGACAGAGCAGGGATGGAGCAGGGACAGAGCAGGGATGGAGCAGGGACAGACAGGACAGGACGCAGGGATCATGAGCAGGGCGGCATGGCTGCAGGCTCAGCATGGCAGCGTGCTCAGGACAGAGCAGTGGACAGAGCAGGGATGGACAGGGACAGAGCAGGGATGGATCAGGACAGAGCAGGGTGGTCAGAGACTGAGCAGGATGGACAGGCTATCACACAGCACTCAGCCCATCCCTGAGCTTTCCCTTTCTCCTGGCCTCGCACAATGGCAGCTTTGTCCTCTGCTCCAGGCAGCAGCAGCCAGTTTGTGCCTTTGTCCCCCACGAAGATAAACCCAGGGAAAAATACCACCTGCTGCTCTGACCCCAAACAGGAGGAAGCATTCCCGAGCACCCAGCATCCATCCCTACACAGCAGAGCTCTCCAGCTCCCAGCCCGTTTTTAGGGAGGACAAGCCCAGGCTCACAGGGAGGCAAGCTGTTGGCATCCAAGGGCAGAACTCCCAGCGGCTGCACCACGATTCCCTGGACAGCAGCAGGGAGGAGCCGCCTGGCACTTCCCTGCCAGAGGAATTTCCCACATATCCACGCTCTGGCTCAGCTGCCAGCCAGCTGCGGGGCAGGGGGAAGGTGACCAAGTGACAAAGAGCTGCCCAGAGGAGCCTCCCAGCCCTGCCCTGCCCTCCTCGGAATTCACTCCAAGCCGTTTCCGAGCCAAGAAAAAGCGGTTTCGTTCCGCCGCCCTGCTTTGATTCCTCCCGGAAATAAATGGAAATCTTGGATTCGGCTCCGGGCAGCTGATAAATAAATCAGCTCTGCAGGCGCTGGGGATCCAGCTGGGCCAGCGCCCTTACCTGGCAGCGGCTCGGGGGGCACACCTGGCTCGGGGGACGGGGGGATGTCAGCTCCCGGGGAGGACTCGGGGGTCCCGCACCCCGGGAGCGCATTCCCTGACTCCACAGAGGCTGCTCAGCCCGAATTCCCCCTTTCCAGAGGGTGTCCCACATCCTGGGAAAGATTCCCCTTTCAGAGGGTGTCCCACATCCTGGGAAAGATTCCCCCTTTCCAGAGGGTGTCCCACACCCCGGAGCAGATTCCCCCCTTTCCAGAGGGTGTCCCACATCCTGGGAACAGATTCCCCCTTTCCAGAGGGTGTCCCCACCCTGGGAACAGATTCCCCCTTTCCAGAAGGTGTCCCACACCCTGGGAACAGATTCCCCCTTTCCAGAGGGTGTCCCACACCCCGGAGCAGATTCCCCCCTTTCCAGAGGGTGTCCCACATCCTGGGAACAGATTCCCCTTTCCAGAGGGTGTCCCACATCCTGGGAACAGATTCCCCTTTCCAGAGGGTGTCCCACACCCGGAGCAGATTCCCCCCTTTCCAGAGGGTGTCCCACACCCTGGGAACAGATTCCCCCTTTCCAGAGGGTGTCCCACATCCTGGGAACAGATTCCCCCTTTCCAGAGGGTGTCCCACATCCTGGGAACAGATTCCCCCTTTCCAGAGGGTGTCCCACATCCTGGGAACAGATTCCCCCTTTCCAGAGGGTGTCCCACACCCCGGAGCAGATTCCCTCTCTCCACGGTGCCAGCACATCCCAAATTCCCTTTTTCCAGAGGATTCCCACATCCTGGGACCCCAAATTCCCTTTTTCCAGAGGATTCTCACATCCTGGAACTCCAAATTCCCTTTTTCCAGAGGATTCCCACATCCTGGGACCCCACATTCCCTTTTTCCAGAGGGTCTCTCACATCCTGGGACCCCAAATTCCCTTTTTCCAGAGGATTCTCACATCCTGGGACCCCACATTCCCTTTTTCCAGAGGGTCTCTCACATCCTGGGACCCCAAATTCCCTTTTTCCAGAGGATTCTCATGTCCTGGAACTCCAAATTCCCTTTTTGCAGAGGATTCTCACATCCTGGGACCCCAAATTCCCTTTTTGCAGAGGATTCTCACATCCTGGGACCCCACATTCCCTTTTTGCAGAGGATTCTCACATCCTGGAACTCCAAATTCCCTTTTTCCAGAGGGTCTCTCACATCCAGGCCCTCCTCAGCACCAGCACATTCCAAATTTCCAGCTTCCCTCCCTCCACTGCCTCTGTCCACCCTAAAGGAATCCCTCACAGGTTTGTTTTCCCTCCTGGGTCAGGAATGATTCCTTACCTGGGGATTTCCCTGCTCCAGCTCTTCTCAGCCACCTGCAGACTTGGATCAGAGATTTTCCTGGGAAATGGCTCCAGTTTTCCTTCTCCATCTCCTGAGGTCAGCCCTGTAAGGTGAGGAGAGAGGCACCTCAAAATTCCAGCTCCCCTCCAGCCCCAGCCAGAATAAAGAAAGAAAGAAAAAGTAAAGAAAAAAAAGAATTAAAAAAAAAAAGTAAAAAACCCCACAAAATAAAAGAAAAAAATAGAGATAAAAATCAAGAATAAAAATCAAGAAAAAATAAAGAATAAAAATCAAGAAGAAAACAAAACAAAAAAAAAATCAAGGGAAAAATCAAGAGAAAAATCAAGAATAAAAATAAGAGAAAAAATAAAGAGAAAATCAAGGAAAAAATCAAGAGGAAAAAATCAAGAGAAAAAAAATCAAGACTGTCCCCTGGCAGCCTCCAGATTCTCCCAGAGCTGCTCCAAGACACAAAATCCTGCCTGGTGACCCCAAAAATTACCTGGTACCAACCACACCCTGACATGAGGAATCTGCTTCATGCTCCAAAGGGAAGAGCCTGGAAAAAGAACCCCCAAACCTCCCCAGCCTCCCAGGTCAGCAGCAGCAGGATCCAGACAGAATTTGTGGCATGAAAAAAAGTTCAAATTTCACTTCCACTTCATTTATTTAGGATTTGAGGTCAGCTAAAATAAGGGAAGTGCCTAAGATTTCATTCCATCCCGAAAAAAAAATTGGGTTTAACAGGAATATTTCAATTGAAATCACCTCTGGAGAGCTTAAAGGGGTTGTGGAAATATTTCCTGTTTGGGATTCCAGGAGGAATCCATCCCTATCCAGGCAGGAATTTCTGAGGTTTCCACTGTGATGGTTTGTAAGCCCCAAATCCCCCCAATCCTGGACAATCCTGGAGTGCTTTACCCCCGAGCTGGGCTGCAGGAGTTCAAAGGAGATGAAATGATTTATTAGCTTTGATTTTTGGTGGGGCTGGCCAGGAATGAGCTGATGCTGATGGTTCCCCTCCCAATTCCAGCCTGGAATTCTCTGAAGTGATTCCTGCAGCTCCACACTGTGCTCATCATCCCTAATTGCTCCAAAACCAGCATTTTAAGTGATGGAAATTAAAGTGTTATCTCCAATTCCAGCCCCAGCAGCTGCCTGGATTTTGGTGGGAATAAAATAAAAAAAATGATCCAGAGGAAAAAAGTGATTCCTATCACACAGGAAAATCTCAGGTCCAATTAAGGACCTGCTAATTTTTCTCCTAAATAGCTTTTAATTAGCAGGACATTTTCCTTTTAGGCGTGGTAATATAAAAACCCCGAGAAATTTGGAAAAACAAATAAGAGTTTGGTGTTAAAAATAAATTAAGAAGAGCAGCTGGAATTTCCAGTCTCACCTCCCAGGGGTTTTATTCTCTCACAACCAACAGGGGCTAAAAAAATTTAGGTCTGGGAGTGGGAAAAATCTGATAAATGTTGGAAATACAACACCCATTTGCAAAGAGGAGATTTCTCTGATGACAGCAGAGCTGATTGTTATCTGTGAAAACCAGGGAAAAAAAATTAATTTAAAGAGGTGAACTTCTGTGAAAAAAAAAAGGACCTATAATTATTTAAATTAATTAAACAGATCAACAGCATTCCAGTGCTAAGGAAAGAGAAAATATTGGTATTCAGGAGGTCAAAATTCCCCAGTTTTCACCCCAAAACAATCCCTCCATTCAGGTGCTGCCAGGTCAAGCTTTGTCCAGAAAAGTTTTGGCAACAGCTCTTGGGAAAGGTCAGAGCTGTTGTTTGGGTTGTTGCAAGGTAAGTTTCCACCTTTTATTTTTTTTTTTTTTAGTTTTTAAAGAGATAAAGCAAGAGAATCATTCCTATTTCCCTGTTAAAAACCCAGCTTTTCCCAGCAGCAATTCCAAACCACGGAGCACAAACTCTTGGAGGTAATTAAAGTCAATTAAAGGCGATTATTTACCATTAATGAGCTGCAATAAAGGAGAGGCAAAGAGGAAAAAAAAAAAAAAAAAAGAGATTTTACTGCAAGAACTTTATTGCACCACGTTCAAGTGCTGAGCCTGTGGGACACGGGGGGCACAGTGGGGAAAATCCACATTTTTTCCACTGTTTCCCCCCTCAAATTAAGGCTGGATATGAAATTAGGATGTGATAAATGGAGAGGGGAATTAGGGGAGCAGGGGGAAGAACGTCGAGTTCTACATGGAGCGTTTAAATTTGGTTTATTGTTCTTCAAGGAGGAGTTGGGGGTTTCATCCACTTCAGCACCTTTTCCCCCTTCTGCTGCGACTTCCAGGATTTGTCAAATCCTTTGGAAAACCTGGAGACCTTTGGTTAAAAACTCCTTTTTTTTTTTTTTTTGTTTTGCAGGAAGGTTCATTTTTATATTTTATTATTCATTTTTATTTACTCAGCAGGCTCTGAGAAGAATTGAGGGATTTCAGCACCATTCCCCTCCCGCCTTGAGCATCACCAGCGAAATTCCCAGCACAACATCCACCCCACAAATATTTCCAGGATAATTTGATCCATGGAAAAAAAGTCGGGAATATTCCACAGGGAGGAGGGAATGCAACAAATCCACACACACAGCAAGGGCAGGGGAGCTCACCTGAGCTTGGCAAGTATTGACATTTCTTGGTTCCATTTTGGAAAAAAAAAATCTCTCCCAAGGGTTGGAATTCCCAAAGTTCCTTGTGTTCTGGAAAGAGGTTTGGAAGAGGGAAAAATCCTGGGAAAAATCCAAAATGTGCATCCAAACCTTTCCAAGCTGCATATGATGGGGGGAAAAATATGGATATTATGGAAAAATCCTGGGAAGGGAAAAATTCAAAATGTGCATGCAAACCTTTCCAAGGCTGCATATGATGGGGGGAAAAATATGGATATTATGGAAAAATATCCAGGAAAATGAACCCTGAAAATGTGGCTGGAGAAGGGGCCTGGCTAAAATTGCTCCTAAAATCACTTATTTACTGGTAGCCCCAAAAAATTCAGGATTTTAGGGTTTGCTGATGAAAGATGTGAGGATTTTGGGGTGGAATTTGGGATTTTCTCCCTCCAAAATCTCAATAAAAAAGAAGAAGGCAATCAGAGGTTCAGCTGAGAAAATTTCCCCTCACACCAAGTGAAGCTTTTCCCTCAAAATCCAAAATTTCTGTGCTCAGCAAGGGGCATCCAAACCTTTCCAAAGCTGGGGATTATGGAAAAATACCCAGGAAAAGGTGCTTAAAATCACCCCTGGGGCAGCCAAAATCAAAAAGGTGTTTGGTGGAAGCAGCCTGGCCAAAATCAATCCTAAAATCCCTTGGTTCAACCCAGCAGCCCCACAAAAGGAGCCGCAAAAATCTTATTTTTTGGGGTTTGCTGATGAAGAATGCCAGGATTTTGGGGTGGAATTTGGGATTTTCTCCCTCCAAAATCTCAATAAAAAAGAAGAAGGCAATCAGAGGTTCAGCTGAGAAAATTTCCCCTCACACCAAGTGAGGCTTTTCCCCCAAAATCCCGATTTTCCGTGCTCAGAAAGGCAGGGAATGTGAACAACAGCAGCCAAAAAAAAAAAAAAAAATAATTAAACCCCAACCCTTTTCCATCTTTCTGACAGAGAAATTAATTTTAAATCCCTGCCTGGATCACCCCTCGCTCACCCAGGACACTTTGGAACATCAGTCTTGTGTGCTGGGATGGATTTTCTGTCTAAAATTAACATTTCAGCCGAATTCTTTGGGAAAAATCAAACTGACAGACAGAGAATCACACACACTCCCAAAAATCAGCTTCACCCGAGGGTTCAGGCAGTGAGGTTCCTGTTCAAGCCCCCAGGAGTCAGAATTCCATGGAAAACACCCCCCAAAAATCCCTGGGATGTGCCCAAAAAGGGGCTTAAGGCTCCTCCTCGTGTTAGATTAAAATCAAAATAAACCCTTTTGTTTTTAAAAGAGTTTAAAAAGGAATTCCCATCTCAGGAATTGATATTCCTGGCTGGGGGTGTTTTCCTCACCTCCAGAAAATCCCTTCTGCACAAGGCAACGCTCTGCTGCTTTTCTTTAGGCATAAAGTTGATTTTTATTTCTTTTTCTTTAAAAAGTTAAAAATACAGAAGGTTCAGAAAACTGCTTTTCTCCTCGCAGGTTGCAGCTTAAGGAGAAAACAATCCTTCACTGAAATGTTTCTCTTAATCGTTTTTTCTTTTATTATTATTATTATTATTATTATATATATTTTAAATTTGTTTTTTTTTTCCTCCCAATCATCATCACCCTTTTTTTTTTATTATTATTACTTTTAAGGACAGAGGAGCGCTGACTCCATAACTGATTTAATTTTTTTTTTTTTTTTTGATTCCAGATTCACATTTCCAGGTGCCAAGAGTCCAGAGAAGAGCTCACTTCTGCCTTCTTTTTTGAGACAATTTTTGGGTTTTTTTTGGTGTGTGTGTTGTTTATTTATTGAACACAGCAGTGACCGTTGGCATCTTTGAAGCGTAATCGCATCTTGGGTCGGTATTTCTCCAGATAAAGCAGCTGTTTGGAATTGAAAGCTCCCCTCCTTTTCCTAAAAAAACACAAGGAAGGTGGATATCAATGGAAAAAGCATCATTTGGCTCACTTCAGGCAGATTAATTGGGGTTTTTTTTGGTTAATTTTAATGGGTTTATTGAGGTTTTTTAGCGCCGAAAATGAGATTTTTTTTATGGGGTTTGTGTCCTCCTCCCTCCCATAATAAATCAGGGGGATATTTTGATTAAATTTTAGGTTTGTTTGGGTTTTCTTGCCTGGAGTGGGAGATTTTATTACTGTGTCTTTGGAATAAAATAAAGGAATGATATCAAGGTCACCCTCCCCTTAGCAGCTAAAAGAGATAAAGAGATAAGAGGGGCCCACAAAAAAATAAAAAAAATATAAATTTATATATATATAACAAAAGGAATTTATTTAATTTTTATTTTTATTGATGAAAAGTGATTTTTATAGCCCGGCTCTTGACACTTTTACCTCAGAAAAATCAGAATATTTGAGGTTTTTCTTCACATTTAAATCCAGTTTTTAAGGAGTGACCATCTCCTAATCCTCATTAATTAGCAGCAATCTTTAGCCCAGCTCTTGACAATTTTACCTCACAAAATTCAGAATATTTGAGAGTTTTTCTTCATATTTAAAGCCACATTTTAAGAAGAGAGAGCCCCAAAATCCCCTGGGATGTTGTGCTCCTCCATTTTGTTGGCTCAAATCAGCAGGATTTAATTTTTTTATTTTTATTTATGAAAAGTGATTTTTATAGCCCGGCCCTTGACACTTTTACCTCAGAAAAATCAGAATATTTGAGGTTTTTCTTCACATTTAAATCCAGTTTTTAAGGAGTGACCATCTCCTAATCCTCATTAATTAGCAGCAATCTTTAGCCCAGCTCTTGACACTTTTACCTCACAAAATTCAGAATATTTGAGGCTTTACTTTACATTTAAAGCCACATTTTGAAGAGTGAGATCCCCCATTAATTCTTATTAATTAACAGCAATTTTATAGTCCTGGCCTAGACATTTTTACCTCATAAAAATCAAAATACTCAAGAGTTTTTTTCCATATAAAAGCAGATTTTAAAGAGCAGGATCACCTGTTGTTCCTCTTTAATTAGGCTCAATTTTTACAGCCCCATCCTCGACACTTTTACCTCACAAAATTTAAAATATTTCAGGTTTTTCTTCACATTAAACCCACATTTCAAGAGAGATCCCTGTTAATCATTATTAATGAGCAGCAATAATTATAGTCTCAACCCAGACATTTTTACCTCACAAAAATCAAAATTTTTGAGCTTTTTCTCCACATTTAAACCCAGATTTTAAAGATAAAGTGAGACACCCCCTGTTAATCCTCTTTAACCAGAATCACTGTTCACAGTCCCATCCTAGACACTTTTACCTCACAGAATTGAAAATATTTGAGCTTTTTCTTCCCATTTAAACCCAGATTTTAATGAGATATTATTTAATTTAGGATAAAACTCCTTAAAAAAAAAAAAAAATATTTTCCTTAACAGGCTCAGGCTGGTAAAAAACCATAAAATAAAAGATTCCTGGGGGGGGGAAAAAAAAAAAAAAAGTGAATTTTTGAATTTTCACTTACTGCCTGATAAACTGAACTGCATCCTCATACTTCATCCCACATTCAATGAGAGCCAGTGCGACCAGAACAGGAGCCCTGCAGGAAATAAAAATCAATATTTAAGGGAGAGCCACAGAAAGAAGAAATTGCATCCTTCAAAATTCATCAAACTCCTCTCCCAAACAAGCAGCTGATGGGTTTTTTTGGGTTTTTTTTTTTCATTATTTCCTACAGAAAGGGGTTTTGCCTGATGTAAAATTACATTTTTTTTTTTTTTTAAAGGGATTCTGCTTCTAAAGTAAATGAAAATCGATAGCTGCTCTTTAGTGGGTGGGGTATGATAATAATTCTGGATTTTTAGGGGATTTTTAACCTCATTTTCTGGGGTTTAATATTTCCTGAATGCTTGGAGGATTGAGCTGGGCAGAGACAGAGCTCTGACTTTAGAGATATTTATAGACAAACCTATATAAATATAGATAGATACAGCTATTTATAGAGAAATAAATATCTATATACACATATCTATATAAATATAGATAGATACAGCTATTTATAGAGAAATAAATATCTATATACACATATCTATATAAATATAGATAGATACAGCTATTTATAGAGAAATAAATATCTATACACATATATGTATATACACATAGAAATAAATGCATATATTATACACCCATAGAAATAAATAATTATATGGACACCCATAGAAATAAATAATTATATGTACACCCAGAGAAATAAATACTTATATTTACACCTATAGAAATAAATACTTATATTGACACCCATAGAAATAAATAATTATATTGACACCCATAGAAATAAATAATTATATTTACACCTATAGAAATAAATACTTATATTGACACCTATAGAAATAAATAATTATATTTACACCCATAAAAATAAATAATTATATGTACACCCATAAAAATAAATAATTATATGGACACCCATAGAAATAAATGCTTATATGGACACCCATAGAAATAAATGCTTATATTTACACCTATAGAAATAAATAATTATATTGACACCCATAGAAATAAATAATTATATGTACACCCATAGAAATAAATAATTATATTGACACCCATAGAAATAAATAATTATATGGACACCTATAGAAATAAATAATTATATTGACACCCATAGAAATAAATAATTATATGGACACCTATAGAAATAAATAATTATATTGACACCCATAGAAATAAATATATTTACACCTATAGAAATAAATATATTTACACCTATAGAAATAAATACATATATGTACACCTATAGAAATACTTATATTTACACCTATAGAAATAAATACATACATACACATACTTATGCACAGATAGATATTTTAAATATTCATAAACACAATATATTTACACACACAATTTTTTCTCTTTTTTTTAACCAATTTATTAGCTATTACATATTACAAACTATCTCTACTATTTAACTTCTGCCAACCAATCAATCGACTTTTCCCCTTTCATTTCAGCCATCACCCCAGGTGAACCCCGCAGGTTTTGGGGGTGAACACGTTGATTTTTGTGCGTGCCCAGAGAGCACTGACCTGCCCAGCCCAGCCACGCAGTGCACGGCCACGCAGCAGCCCGGCTCCTCCCGAAATTTGCTTCTCAAAAGGTTCAGCCAGTCCTCCACGATCTGCCCCGGGGGAGGAGCTCCGTCATCAAAGGGCCAGTCCTGGGGGAAAAATGCCATGGAAATCACTGAAAAATCACCTGGGGATGAGGGGAAATACAGCAGATTAAACACACAGTTCTGGGGTTACTGGTGGGACAGGAGTTTGTCAGTGCTGGGGGAAAAATGGCATGGAAATCAGAGAAAAATCACCTGGGGATGAGGGGAAATACAGCAGATTAAACACACAGTTCTGGGGTTACTGGTGGGACAGGAGTTTGTCAGTGCTGGGGGAAAATGGCATGGAAATCACTGAAAAATCACCTGGGGATGAGGGGAAATACAGCAGATTAAACACACAGTTCTGGGTTACTGGTGGGACAGGAGTTTGTCAGTGCTGGGGGAAAATGGCATGGAAATCACTGAAAAATCACCTGGGGATGAGGGGAAATACAGCAGATTAAATACACAGTTCTGGGGTTACTGGTGGGATAGGTGTTTGTCAGTCCTGGGGGGAAAAATGCCATGGAAATCAGAGAAAAATCACCTGGGGATGAGGGAAAATACAGCAGATTAAACACACAGTTCTGGGGTTACTGGTGGGATAGGAGTTTGTCAGTCCTGGGGGAAAATGCCATGGAAATCACTGAAAAATCACCTGGGGATCAGGGAAAATACAGCAGATTAAACACACAGTTCTGGGGTTACTGGTGGGATAGGTGTTTGTCAGTCCTGGGGGAAAAATGCCATGGAAATCACTGAAAAATCAACTTGGGATGAGGGAAAATACAGCAGATTAAATACACAGTTCTGGGGTTACTGGTGGGATAGGAGTTTGTCAGTGCTGGGGGAAATGGCATGGAAATCAGAGAAAAATCAACTGGGGTTTAGTTAAAATAAATCAGAATAAACACAATTCTCGTTTTTTTTTTTTCTATCCTGGTGGGACAGGTGTTTGCCAGTGCTGAAGGGAGAAAATGCCATGAGAGCCATTAAAAACCCCCTGGATTTAGTTAAAATAAATCAGAATAAACACATGGTTCTGGGGTTTTCTGTTACTGGTGGGACAGGTGTTTGTCAGTGCTGGGGGGAAAATGCCATGGAAAATCAACTTGGGATGAGGGAAAATACAGCAGATTAAACACACAGTTCTGGGGTTACTGGTGGGATAGGTGTTTGTCAGTGCTGGGGGAAAAATGCCATGGAAATCACTGAAAAATCAACTTGGGATGAGGGAAAATACAGCAGATTAAACACACGGTTCTGGGGTTTTTTCTGTTACTGGTGGGACAGGAGTTTGTCAGTGCTGGGGGGAAAAATGCCATGGAAATCAGAGAAAAATCACCTTGGGATTAGGGAAAATAAATCAGATTAAACACACAGTTCTGAGGGTTTTATTTTACTGGTGGGACAGGAGTTTGTCAGTGCTGGGGGAAAAATGGCATGGAAATCAGAGAAAAATCACCTTGGGATTAGGGAAAATAAATCAGATTAAACACACAGTTCTGGGGGTTTTTCTGTTACTGGTGGGATAGGTGTTTGTCAGTGCTGGGCAAAGAATTCCAAAAATCCACAAAAAAACCCCCCTTGGATTTAGTTAAAATAAATCAGAATAAACACAATTCTGAGTTTTTTCTTTTTCTGGTGGCACAGGAGTTTGCCAGTGCTGATGGGAAAACATTCCATGAAATCCACAAAAAAACCCCCTTGGATTTAGTTAAAATAAATCAGAATAAACACAATTCTTTTTTTTTTTTCTTCTTTCCTGGTGCCACAGGAGTTTGCAGGTCGATCTAATGCAACATTAAATGTTTAACAACCATTTAATTGCACTTTGCAGTGAAGCCCCAGTCAACTCCTCTGCAATAAAAGGGTTTTTTTTTTAGAAAAATCCCTGCCCTGGAAATCCCATTTTATTAAAAAAAAAATGTGAAAATCAATAGGCATTTTCAAATAACTCTGCAGAGTTCTGCTGGTGGTTGTGACACCCTTTTAAAATCCTGTTTAAAATCCTTTTCAGGCTCTGAGGAGGTGAAAAATTCCCCAAAATTCCCAATTCCAACCGAGCTGCCAGGAATTCAGGGATTACCAAACCTGGGGGGGTTAATTTGAAAAAAAAAAAAACCTTTTCATGAGCAGAAAGGTGCTCAAATCAAGGCAAAAAAATCACTTTTTTTTTCTGCAGTTGAAGGGGCAGCCACTGTTAAACCCAATATTTAATATCAAAAAACTCCAAAGTGCCATGGGAACAGCTTCCCATTTTTCCTGAGGACACAAATTCTCCTGGAATTTGTGCTCCACACCTTTCCTTCCAGGTCCAAGCACAACACCCCACAGTTGAACATTTTCTTAGATGTGGGGAGTGCTGGAGAAAAGATAGAAAAGGTGAAAAAAAATAGTATTTTGTAGTTATTTAGCCCTTTCCTCGAGATGATTGTGAGGTATTTCAGCAGCAAAACTCAGGGCAGAGTCCTGGATTATTCCACAAACTCTGGAAATGGAAGGAAATTGCTTTAAAAGGAGCTCTCTCTTTTAAAAAATACCAAAAAAAGCCTTTCCTGGAGCACTTTAAGAAGAGGCTCTGATGAAATAATATCCTGTGAAATCTGGAAACAGCTGAAAAGCAGCAGAGGTTTCATTTTGAGATGCACTTCAACACTTGCTGAAGAGCAAACACAGCTCAGGAACGGGTGGGAGCTGAGCCTGAGAGCTGTAAAACCCCCCCAAAAAATCTGAAATAATTCAATTAATTATTAGTTAATTCACCCAGCCTGAGGAGTGCAGAGAAACCCTTTATTAAAACACTTCAAAAATTCAAAATAGCTGGGATGACCCAGCAAAGGAAAAGGGGCTCCAGGACTCCAAAGCTGTTCTTTTGAAGCAAAGGGGTTTCTGGGATTGATTTGATGGGATCATGATGGGATTTTTCCACTCCCAATGTGGTTATTTGAGGTCTGGGGCACCCCCTGTCCCAGGAAGAGAGGCACAGACTGCAGGATGCTGTTTCTGAACGAGCATTTCTGGGTTTAATTGAAATGAAATCCTTCCCTTCACATCATGGCTTGGCCTGAAGCAAGCCCAGCACTGAGAAAACACAGGAACAAGGAGAATTCTGGCAGCAGGGCAGGAATTGCAGGATTTTTTTCCCCCCCCAAATTCTGAGTTCTGCCACCCTTGGATTGCTGAGAGAAAAGCAAATTGTGAGCTGCACAATGAAAAGAGAGATTGATAACCAGGATTGCACAAAGGGCAAGGAAAGGAAAGGGATTTTTCAATTTTCCCTTCTTTTGGGATAGCACAACAGCTCCAGGATTGGCAAGGCAGGTGGTGAAGAAAGTGAGGTGATAAAAGAACTTCTTCCTTGCAAAATACTGGAATTAGGAACTTCAAAAATCAGTGCAAGGTGAGCCACATCCTTTTATTCACTCCAAACCTCATCAACAGCTGCTACAAATTCATGTCAAAGGAAGAACTTGGCTAAATACATTGAATTAATTTTTATTTTACTGCTTTAAGCAATGTCACACTGACTACAACTTAGAGCTAATTTTTTCTCTTATATAAATGGAGTAAAAATTCCTCTTTAAGGGAACTTGTTTGCCTAAAATAATGTTGAGCACTGGCTTCACACCTTTTCAGGATTATGCTGGTAATTACCTTGCTGCTGTTAATTTTTTGCCTTTTCAACATTCTGAATGCTGGCAGAAACAATTCCCCCAAAAATTCAGGCCAACAAATTGATGGAAGGAATCAAAGCAGTGATCATTGATCCATGTGTGTGTGCCACAACTAATTCCACCCTGGAATTAATTCCACAGTGAGGAATTCCCACCTCCAACAGAGGAATTTCCAGCTGCCTGGGGAATTCTGGGGTTAAAAAAAAAAATCTGATCCAATAAATCAGAGTGAGAGAAGGAGAACAAGGAGATCTCCCTTGGATGCTGAAGGAAACCACCACAGCCTCTGTGGCTGCCAAAAAGTGCAAAAACTCAAATCCCTCCTGCATTTCCTGACGTCACTTTTGTGTTCTCAACCAGAGGAATGAAATCCTGCATCCCAAACTCGTGCAGGGATTTGTACTCCAGCACCCAGGGAACAGCTCAGTCCCAATTTTCTCACTCTGCCATCTGGAAAAAAAAAACCAAACTCTGATCCACCACGTTCTGCCCATGACCCAGGTTTGCCAGAACACTCCCACCTGCAGGGGTTTCACCACATTTTTGACTTCAGCAGTGCTAAAATAGACATTAAATAATGCTAAAAGAGGCATTGATCTCCCCCCAGGCTGTGTTTTTAATCTCCACTGTTATTTTTTTTTTTAACAGGCAAATATTAGCTTTAAATAGCGAGGTGTTATTTTCTCAGCCAGGGGTAACTCAATCCCATTGCAGAGCAGCAACAGGACTCTGCCTGGAAAAAAAAAAAAAAAAAAAAAGCAGGAATTCATGGCTAAGAGGAGCTGGATTTATCTCCCTCCTGGAGCAGAGTCCTTTTTAGGCTGAGGGAAATGTCTTCAAACAGGAGATTCTGCTCAAAAACACCAAGGCAGAGCTGCAGGAAACCCCATTTCCAGTTGGTTTTTTTTTTTTAAGTAAAGCTTCCTCCAAAGAGCAGCTTTCAGTTCAAAATTGAGATTTTAAAGCTTCCTGAGAAGCAAAAACCTGAATTATTTTAGAAACACGGGCAGCAGGGCACTGCCTGGAGAAGGTGGGAATTCCATGCCAGCTCCTAGAGCTGCCCTGGGAAGAATCTGCCCTCTGGCACAGGAATTCTGTCCCAAGTCTCAGCTTAACCCCGGGCTCAGAGGGAATTCCAGAGCTCACACTGAATCCTGGCAGCCTGGGCAGTGTCCAGGGAGAGCTGTGGCCAAAACCCAGACAGATCTGGAAGGAGGGAAAACACAATTCCAGAGGGCAGCCCTGCAAGGAGGGACTTTTCCAACAGCACCACGTGGCTGCCTGGAGCTGGAAGAAAAACCTGACTGACCTGGATGTGGAATTTTTGGTTGATATGCCAGGATAATTTTTTTTTTTAATCCTCATGGAAAACTGCAGGAGTTTTCCTGTGGTTGAGCCATAAAAAAAAAAACTGCAGAGAGAGCTGAGGTGCAATTTCTGCCCTCCCAACAGCAGGGTGTTACTCATTCCAGCAAAATCAACTGATGGTATCAGGCACACTCTAAGAATTCCCAAGTCTTGCCTGGAAAAACACTGCCTGGAAGCTCGGGGTGAGCACACACCTCTTAAAAAAACCTCCCTGGAAGAGTCAGGCACCCTTGCACAAAGCAGCTGTGAGGAAGCAGGGCAGGAATTCCACCTGGGAAACTCCTCACAGAGGGCAGGGCTCCATGGGATTTGGGGAGGAATTCTTCCCTCTGAGGGTGGGATGGATTTCCCAGAGGAGCTGGGGCTGTCCCTGTGCATGGCTTTAAGGTCCCTTCCTACCCCAAATATTCCAAATTCTCTCCTGTCACAGCCAGCCCACAGAGATTTGTGTCAATGTGACACCAGCAGGCTCAAAAATGGCACCTTAAAAAGGGAATTTTATCCACAGTGGCCAAACCACCAAAATAATCACAAAAAAAAAAAAATAAAACCCCAACCCAAACATCTCAACCCACCCAAAAACCCAGCGAGTTTCTCAAACCCACTTTTACCTGGTGTTAAATCCCTTTTGGCCAGCCCCAAGCATGAAGAGATCCCCACAGCTTCTTTAAAAATTCACATTTTAAAGGCAACTCACAAGAACTTGGATTCCTTCTTTCTCAATTGGAGCTTGGTCATAAGTGGCATCACAAACTCGCACCAAGGTTGTCACCCCGTACTTCTTCAGCTCCTTCAAGACAAAGGAAAACACCTGAGCAAGGATAAATCTCTTTTTTTTTTAGCATTTATTTCCCACAATTTCAAGGCATTGAGGTGGTTGCCCAAGGAAGGAGCGTGGGATAAATTTGTGAGGAGAAATTATAAAAAAAAATTGTGTTTTTAAGAGTAAAATGGCAATTTTAAGAGTAAAATGGCAATTTTAAAATTTAAAATAGCTGCTCAAATGCTGCATGCAGCTTCTCCTCTTTAAATAGAAGCCTGCTTGCTTCAGCCAGTGTTGCCATTTGGAGGCAGGGAGGAACAGAACACACACACCATACTCCAGCCTCCTGGTAATGCACTAAAAGTAGCACTTGGTGCCAGAGAAAGAATGAGAGGATCAAATAAAAGTTCCCTCTGGAAGGTTCAAAAAGCAGATTTTTCTCTGCTCTGAATTGCAGCTTATAATCAACAGGAATATCCAGCCCTGAAAAAAGAGGGGGGGGGAAATAATCTCAATAATAAAACGCAAAGGATGTGGGAAAATCAGCTCAGAGAGGTGACAGGATCCCTGTGGAATGAGAGAAAGATCAAAACCCTCCTGAGGTTTCACAAAAATGGGAAATTCACTGTGCTGCTGCTCCTCTGCTGAGCCCAGCTGGCCAGGAAATGGAATTTTGCTGGAGTTTAGATGGTCCTGTGGCCCCTGAAATCCCTGAAATCCCAGGAGGGCTCCTGGAAATCTCAAATTTGAGCCTTGGGTTTAATTTAGGGGAGAGTTCCAACTCTCAGCTGCTTCTTGAAAAGGTGAGCAGGGGGTTGAGTTGTTAAAAACAGTGAAAAAAAGAGTGTTTAGGGGTACAAAATATTGAATTATGGAGTGGGTTGGGTGGGAACTCAGAGCTCCCCCAGTTCTACTGCTCTGGGCAGGGACACCAACCTGGCCTTGGGCATTTCCAGGGGGGAATTCCCGGTATTTTTAACCTAAATTTCCCATTTTCCTGGTTGAACCCATTCTCTTGTCCAAGGATGGCAATGGGAGGTGTTTGTATCCTAAAGGTGAAGCTCATCCAAGCCAAGAAATGCAGGAATTCAGAAAAAAAAAAAACCAAAAAAACTGAATTCTCTTCTCATGCTGGGAGAAAAAATAGACAAAAATCCCTTTAAATTTCATTTAACAGGCAAAAAGCACCAGAGGTGAGGTGAGTGAATTCCTGGGCAGGAATTTTGAGGAATTTTTTTTATTTTTTTGGACTTCTTACCTCAATGAACTTGCTGAGGGTTGCATTGGTTGGGTTGTGAGTGATCAGAAAACGAAGATTCTCATAAGTAATTTCCACGGGGGCTGGACGGTTCATAATGGCAAAGAAAATGTGTGAGGGGGAAAAAAAACAAAAATAAAAAAAAGGCAAAAAAAAAAAGGCAAAAAGGCAAAAATAAAAAGGGAAAAAAGGCAAAAATAAAAAAAAGGAAAAAAAAAAAGGAAAAAAGAAAAAAAAAAGGGAAAAAAAGGAAAAAAAAAGGGAAAAAAGGAAAAAATAAAAGGAAAAAAAAAAAAAAAAGGGAAAAAGGAAAAAATAAAAAGGGAAAAAAAGGAAAAAAAAAAAAAAAATAGGGGAAAAAAAGGGAAAAAAGAAAAAATCAAAAAAAGGGGAAAAATCAAAATAAAGGGGGAAAAAATCAAAATAAAGGGGAAAAAATGGAAAAAATCAAAAAAGGGAAAAAAATCAAAATAAAGGGGAAAAATCAAAATAAAGGGGGAAAAAATCAAAATAAAGGGGGAAAAAATCAAAATAAAGGGGGAAAAAATCAAAATAAAGGGGGAAAAAACTGGAAAAAAATCTAAAAAAAAAGGGGAAAAATCAAAATAAAAGGGAAAAAAAAAAATCAATGACCTCGGGAACTTTTCACAGCAGAAAACATCAAAAAGATCACTAATATGCCTGGGATTGCTCCGAGCTTTTGCTTTGCTGGGTTTCTCCCTCAGGGCTTTTACTCCCAGAAAAAGCAGCAGCAGCTTGGCTTGGGCCTCGTGGCTGGTGACGAGCTGGTGTCCTTCAGGCTCCCAAAGTCCCCAGGCTGGGCAGCCTGTCCTACATGGAGGCACTGGTGAGGGCAAGGGCAGGGCAGCAGAGCAGGGGCTGTTGGGCTGACCCGGGGGCACTGGCAGCTGCCAGGGGCCGGCAGATGTCCCATAAAGCGGAGCCGCCGGCGGGGTCTGCACGGGGCAGCAGAGGCAGCAGAAGGGCGAGTGGTGGCCAGCAGGCACGGCTGGGGAGAGCCCGGGGCTCACTTGGCGGGCAGGGGGCTGTGCTGGGCTTGGCAGAAGTCTGCCCTGACGCTGCGAATCGCCATAAAGGAGCCAAGGAGCCTCCGACGGAACACCTGGGGAGAGGGGAGAGAGGTCACTGAGAGAGCCCAGGGAGACAGGGGGGCTGCTGTCAGCACGGGGAACACACACACAGGCAGGATCTGGGGGGAAACAGCACGGGGAACACACACACAGGCACGATCTGGGGAGAAACAGCACGGGGAACACACACACAGGCAGGATCTGGGGGGAAACAGCACGGGGAACACACACACAGGCAGGATCTGGGGAGAAACAGCACGGGGAACACACACACAGGCAGGATCTGGGGGAGCCAGGACAGGGAACACACACACAGGCAGGATCTGGGGAGAAACAGCACAGGGAACACACACACAGGCAGGATCTGGGGGAGCCAGCACGGGGAACACACACACAGGCAGGATCTGGGGGAAACAGCACAGGGAACACACACACAGGCAGGATCTGGGGGAGCCAGCACGGGGAACACACACACAGGCAGGATCTGGGGGAGCCAGCACGGGGAACACACACACAGGCAGGATCTGGGGGAGCCAGGACAGGGAACACACACACAGGCAGGATCTGGGGAGAAACAGCACGGGGAACACACACACAGGCAGGATCTGGGGGAGCCAGGACAGGGAACACACACACAGGCAGGATCTGGGGAGAAACAGCACGGGGAACACACACACAGGCAGGATCTGGGGGAGCCAGGACAGGGAACACACACACAGGCAGGATCTGGGGAGAAACAGCACGGGGAACACACACACAGGCAGGATCTGGGGGAGCCAGCACGGGGAACACACACACAGGCAGGATCTGGGGGAGCCAGGACAGGGAACACACACACAGGCAGGATCTGGGGAGAAACAGCACGGGGAACACACACACAGGCAGGATCTGGGGGAGCCAGGACAGGGAACACACACACAGGCAGGATCTGGGGAGAAACAGCACGGGGAACACACACACAGGCAGGATCTGGGGGAGCCAGCACGGGGAACACACACACAGGCACGATCTGGGGAGAAACAGCACGGGGAACACACACACAGGCAGGATCTGGGGGAAACAGCACGGGGAACACACACACAGGCAGGATCTGGGGAGAAACAGCACGGGGAACACACACACAGGCAGGATCTGGGGAGAAACAGCACGGGGAACACACACACAGGCAGGATCTGGGGGAGCCAACATGGGGAACACACACACAGCCAAGTTCTGATGGAACCAGGACTGGGAAAAGCAAAGAGATGGAAATTCTGATGGTCCCAATATTGAAAAAACCAAAGGGATCGAAATTCTCATGGTCCTAACACTGAATAAACCAAAGAGATCAAAGTTCTCATGGTCCCAGCATGGGGAACACACACACAGCCAAGTTCTGGGGAACCAGCACTGGGAAAACCAAAGAGATGGAAATTCTGATGGTCCCAATACTAAAAAAACCAAATAGATCGAAATTCTGATGGCCCTAACACTGAATAAACTAAATAGATCGAAATTCTGATGGCCCTAACACTGAAAAAACCAAATAAATCCAAGTTTTGACGGTACCAGCACTGCAATGAATTAATAAATAGGAGTTCTGATGGTCCCAGCATTGAAAGAAACAAAGAAATCTAACTTCTGATGGTCCCACTACTGAGAATAAATTAATAAATATAAGTTCTGATGGTCCCAACACTGAAATAAATTAATAAATATAAGTTCTGATGGTCCCAACACTGAAATAAATTAATAAATGGAAGTTCTGATGGTCCCAACACTGAAATAAATTAATGGAAGTTCTGATGGTCCCAACACTGAAATAAATTAATGGAAGTTCTGATGGTCCCAACACTGAAATAAATTAATAAATATAAGTTCTGATGGTCCCAACACTAAAATAAATTAATAAATGGAAGGTCTCATGGTCCAACAGGGAAAAACCAAATAAATGGAAGTGCTGCTGGCCCCAGCACTGAAATAAATTAATAAATACAAGTTCTGATGGTCCTAACACTGAAATAAATCAATAAATACAAGTTCTGATGGTCCCAACACTGGAAAAACCAAATAAATGTAAGTTCTGATGGTCCCAACACTGAAATAAATTAATAAATGGAAGTGCTGCTGGCCCTAATCCCAAATATTGTGACTATTCCTGCAGGATTTGTGATTCCCTGCTCCTGGAGCCCCCAAGCACAGGAACTCTGGATTCCCCTCCCCAGAGAAGAGTCCTGGAAATGTCAGAGGTACAGCCCCACCTGCCTGGATTAATCCCAAATAAATATAAAATAGCACTGCTGGAGGTCTATTTTGTGAACAAAACCAGCAGCAGGAGCAGCAGTAAGAGTGTAATAAATAAAATAATAGACTATAATCAATTTTTCATGTATTTGAGCTCTTGCTAGCAAGATAAATTCCACCCAACTCCAAATATCCCCCGGAAATCCAGCCAAGTGCTGGCCAAATGGACATTTAACAGCAATAACTTGTAGTTATTCTCAATTATTTCACTTATAACCATAATAACTTTGGGTTATTTGCAGCCTTATCTCTATTTACAGACCTGGCCTTTAAAAGCAGCCAGAGCTGTGAGTTTTGAAAAGCCAAAATTCAAAATATCAGCAATAAAGGAAGGAACAAAGCCATGAAATGCAGGGGGATGAGAAGGGGAGTTATCCCAAACTGCCTCCAATCAGGACTGAAATATTAAATTATCAATTTAATGAGGTTTTTTTTTCAACACTTTTAAAAATAACCAAGCCAAGGAATTGCTGCTGAGGGGTTTTCTTTGAGAGGGAAAAAAAAAAAAAAAAGGTAGAAATCAGCTGGATAAAATCACCGAGGTCAACGTGGCACTTTTGTGAGCGTGGCTAATTAATAAACCCTCATTTGGGAGGGAGGGTTAATTAGGGGAAAACACCCCCAAGGGGAGGTGCCCCCCAAAGCTGGGCTGAAGGAGAGCAAATGAACACAAACCACGCCAAGAGCAGCAATTATTGCCTTCAAGCACAGCCCTCAGTGCCCAAAGTGACATTAATTAGCTTGCCAGAGGCAAGGGGAGAGCTGCTCCCCATCACCTGGCAGGCAGGGAAATACAAATTTCCACCCCAATCCTGGGATGTTTTCTCCCCTCTAAACACATCAGGTTCAAGTGTTCACTTTATCCATCCTCTCTCTGACAGATCAGAGAAAATTCAGGTGTGAAAGCCCAATTAGGAGTTGATGAAGGGTAATAAAAATGGGTTTTTATAACTAAGTGAATGGTAAGATCAGGAGAAGGGAGAATCTCCACTCCTAGGTTTTGTTCTCAGCACCAGGTTTGGCTGGCAGAGCCTCATGCAGAGTTGGGAGTTGTATCAAATCAGGGTCATTTTGGACACCCTTGCAGTCCAAGAGGGAATTTCACCCCAGTTCTTTGAAAAGGCAGTGGTACCAACAATTTACCAAGTGAATGTTTCATTTCCACCTGTCCTGAGAGTGGCAAGGAGTCACCAGCTCCTCTGAAAAAACAGCAATGACACCAGCTCCCCTTCCCAGAGGAATATTCCTTAATTAGCTCCTAGCTCAGGAGTGATTAAAAATGTAAACCACTGTATTTAAACCTGAAAAAAAAAAAAAAAAAGTTATTTCCAGCAGAATAAGGAGTTGATGTAGCACACAAGGCTATTTTTTTTTGGGTTGCTGAAAAGACATCGAGTTCCAAAAGAAAAAAAAAAATAAAAATCAGGCTTCTAATTAAGAAGATTAAAACTTATTGTCTACAACTTCTGATTTCTCCAAGTAAATATTTTAAAAAATTCTCTCTCCCTGTGCTACCAAGTTACACTTCCAAACGCCAAGAGACCCGAAGGAGAAGCAATTGTAAGGAGGTGTGTGGAGAGCAGCAAACAAGGAATCGTTTGGCAGGGGAAGCACAGAGCCAGGAGAGGGCAGGGAGAAAACTCCGGGATGTGCCGGGGAGGGAGCGGGGGCTGATCGATACACGGGGGCTGATCGATACAGGGAGGGGCTGATCGATACAGGGAGGGGCTGATCGATACAGGGAGGGGATGATGGATACAGGGAGGGGCTGATCGATACAGGGGGGCTGATCGATACAGGGAGGGGATGATGATACAGGGAGGGGATGATCGATACAGGGAGGGGATGATCGATACAGGGAGGGGATGATCGATACAGGGAGGGGATGATCGATACAGGGAGGGATGATCGATACAGGGAGGGGATGATGGATACAGGGAGGGGCTGATCGATACACGGGGGCTGATCGATACAGGGAGGGGCTGCTCGATACAGCGGGGGGATGATCGATACAGCGGGGGATGATCGATACAGCGGGGGGATGATCGATACAGCGGGGGGATGATCGATACAGCGGGGATGATCGATACAGCCGGGGATGATTGATCCGGGGAGGCTGATCGATGCAGGGGATGCCTGATCGATGCAGGGAGGGGCTGATCGATACAGGGAGGGGCTGATCGATACAGGGAGGGCTGATCGATACAGGGAGGGGCTGATCGATCCGGGGAGGCTGATCGATGCAGGGAGGCTGATCGATGCAGGGGAGGCTGATCGATGCAGGAGGGGCTGATCGATACAGGGAGGGCTGATCGATACAGGAGGGATGATCGATACAGGGAGGGGATGATCGATACAGGGGAGGCTGATCGATACAGGAGGGGCTGATCGATACAGGAGGGGCTGATCGATACAGGGAGGGGCCTCTGATTAATACGGGGGGGGCCTCTGATCAATACAGGGGGGGCCTGATCGATCCGGGGGGGGAGTCTCTGATTGATCCAGGGGGGGCCTGATTGATCTAGTGGGTCCCTGATCCACCCAGGGGATCCCTAATTGATCCAGGGAGGTCTCTGATCCACCCAGGGGATCCCTAATTGATCCAGGGGGGTCTCTGATCCACCCAGGGGATCCCTAATTGATCCAGGGGGGTCTCTGATCCACCCAGATGAGCCCTGATCGATCCAGAGGGGCCCTCACCCACCCAGAGGGGCCCTGATCGATCCAGGGGGTCCCTGATCGATCCAGGGGGCTCCAGGCAGGCGGGAGGGATTTTAGGAAGCTGTAACCGAACACACGCACACAGACCCCAGCAGGATCGGGCTCCTCTCGCTCCCAGCCCGATCCAAACTCCAGAGGAATTTCCTCTCACAGGGGCAAACCTCAGCCGGCAAGGGCGGACGGGAAGCAGCATTGATGAATGGAAGAGACAACTGATCAGGAGAGCAGGGAAATTAAATCCCTGCCTTGACAGGAGCTGTGAACCCAACACACCCAGAGCTCCAACTCCAGGGGCTGCTGGGGCAGAGATTCCAGCAGGGAATCCCAGCCAAAAGCAGCCCGGGGAGGGAGGGGAAGGAAAACCAAGGAATGCCATGGTGAGGAACTCCCAGTTCCACCAGCTCCTCCCAAAGGGAGCTGGGGGCAGAGGGAGGGAGGGAGGGAGAGCTCGGAGCAGCTGCAGCTTTGCAGGGATTGCAACACCCGCATCCCCCCGGGATCCCCTCTGCAGGGCACAGGATGCACGGCACTCCCTGCGAATTCCTTACTCAGGGTTAAAAGGATCCTCCAGCAATCCCAAAGCGCTTTGGTTCTCGCTCAGGGAGGATCCAGGTTGAATTCCTGAGCTGCGGGATTTTTCCTCTCCCAGCAAATCTCGGGTGAAATCAGCACCGCGAGTGGATGTCATAAAATTCCCATCTTGCCATCAGGATTTGGGCTTTTCCTGCCACTCTGCCCGTGCCGGGTTTTCCTTCTCCTTCCTGAAAATTCCCCACTTGGGTGACCCCTCTCCATCCCCACGCTGCCAAAACCTTTCACCTGCAACATTTCCCAAACGAAAGAAGCCAGACACCTCCAAAACCACCCTTCAAACTTAAACCACAAATCAGCCAGAACCTCCAAAAGACAATTTTTTTTTTCCTAAAATATCCTCTCCTAGCACACGGAGAAAAAAAAACCCTGGAACGAAATATTTTTTTGGATGAACTCCTCTCTGAAGGAAGCTTGCTCAGACTGACACGCGCCCGGAGAGGGGGTGAGGTCAAAAAATGTCCCAGTTCCACCCTGTCCACCCCCTCGGGAGGCTGCAGCTCCTTCCCAGTTCCTCCCAGTTTCTTCCCAGTCCCTCCCAGTTTCTTCCCAGTCCCTCCCAGTTCCCTGACAAGCTCTACGCCTGACTCACTCGGTTTCCTCTCGCACCAAAGCCTCGGCAGCAGATACGGATCTGCCCGAGCAGGAACAAAAATAAAAATAAAAAAAGCCCTGGGAAGGAGGCGCGAGGGGCAGCGACACGTCAGGGAATGGTGACAATTGTCACCTGTCCGGGAGGACAAACCTGAGGTGAGGTGAGGGAGGTTGGGGTGCCACCCTCGCCCAGGAAGGGATGGAGAAATCCCCCTGGGAACGCTGGGAAGCAGCTGGACCCCGTGATAATCGTGTCAGGGTTATGCTCTTCCCTGTTAAAATGTTGTTGTGACATTGGGGTTTGTTAAAAAAAAAAAAGACAACTTCCCCACCCAACGCTTAAAGCTTTTAAAGGATGTGTTTGAATGGTATTTGCATTCCGTGCCCGAAAAGTTGAAAGTTGTTAAAAGTGTTTGAAGTCGAAGTTGTTAAAAGTGTTTGATGTCGAAAGCAAAAGGCCCTGCTAAGAAAAAAAAAAATAAATTAAAAGTTGAGCTACAATCCTGTTTAAGCCACGGAATTATATTCAAGTGAAAGCAAAAATCACTTTCAGAAATTTGTTTGCGACATCAATAAGTCTCTGCTGAAAATCAGAACGCTGAGTTTGTCTAAGCTGGGCTTTGAAAACAACACGCTGCCTGATCAACAGCTCAGCCCAAACATTCTCACACTCACAGCCCGAATATCAAACCCCATTAACGAGTCGAGCAGCACTTAAAAGCAACTTCAAAAAAAAAATAAATAAATCGCTCAGAAAACACAGAAGCTGCAGAGTTGAGTCACTTGCAGCTCGCTCATGCCCTTAATTCCGAGTCTGCAGGCAGCCCTGCTGGGAGCACGCCTGGCTGGAGGTGAGGAGTTAAAGGCAGGCTGACAGCTGAGCCTGGGGCTCTCTGATAAATTCTGATAAATGTCCCTGCCCCGCCACAGAGCGCCGATTGTTCCCGCGGGGCACGGCTGAGCCCGGCGGCGGGAGAGCGAGCTGGGGCTCCCAACAGCGCCTGAGGAATGGGTCCCTGCAGCCCTGCCCTGGCAGCGACACCAGCCGCGAGGGCACGGGGAGCCGCTGATTCTTATTCAACAGCGCTCAGGCTGCTCCAGCTCCCGGCCACAAAAAGCAACGGGCTTTTTTGGGTTTTTTTTTTTTTTTGCAGCGTTCACATCGGGCTGCTCTGAATGTCCAGCGGTCCAAGATCGGCACTGCCAGCACCTAACAACATGGAAAAGGTGTTTTCCCCTCCCGAAATGCCCAGGAATCCCAGCCCAGCTCAGGGGGTTGCTCGGGCACAGCTCCTGCTATCCCAGTTATCCCCAGGGAAATCCAGCCCAGCCCTCCCCACCCTCACAGGGAATTCTTTCCCCCTCATCCTGGCACTGCTGTGGGTTCCCTGCTCCTGGAATTCTTTCCCCCTCATCCTGGCACTGCTGTGGGGTTCCCTGCTCCTGGAATTCTTTCCCCCTCATCCTGGCACTGCTGTGGGTTCCCTGCTCCTGGAATTCTTTCCTCCTCATCCTGGCACTGCTGTGGGGTTCCCTGCTCCTGGAATTCTTTCCTCCTCATCCTGGCACTGCTGTGGGTTCCCTGCTCCTGGAATTCTTTCCCCCTCATCCTGGCACTGCTGTGGGGTTCCCTGCTCCTGGAATTCTTTCCTCCTCATCCTGGCACTGCTGTGGGTTCCCTGCTCCTGGAATTCTTTCCCCCTCATCCTGGCACTGCTGTGGGTTCCCTGCTCCTGGAATTCTTTCCCCCTCATCCTGGCACTGCTGTGGGTTCCCTGCTCCTGGAATTCGTTCCCCCTCATCCTGGCACTGCTGTGGGTTCCCTGCTCCTGGAATTCTTTCCCCCTCATCCTGGCACTGCTGTGGGGTTCCCTGCTCCTGGAATTCTTTCCCCCTCATCCTGGCACTGCTGTGGGGTTCCCTGCTCCTGGAATTCTTTCCCCTCATCCTGGCACTGCTGTGGGTTCCCTGCTCCTGGAATTCTTTCCTCCTCATCCTGGCACTGCTGTGGGGTTCCCTGCTCCTGGAATTCTTTCCCCCTCATCCTGGCACTGCTGTGGGTTCCCTGCTCCTGGAATTCTTTCCCCCTCATCCTGGCACTGCTGTGGGTTCCCTGCTCCTGGAATTCGTTCCCCCTCATCCTGGCACTGCTGTGGGTTCCCTGCTCCTGGAATTCTTTCCTCCTCATCCTGGCACTGCTGTGGGTTCCCTGCTCCTGGAATTCTTTCCCCCTCATCCTGGCACTGCTGTGGGTTCCCTGCTCCTCCAGAGCTCCTTCCCCAGCTCCTCCTGGAGCTGCCCTGCCATGGAGCACTCCCAGCCCATGGAATTCCAGAGCAGGGCAAAGTCCAGGCAGGAGCCAGGGCTCTGCCCTGACTCAGGGAAAGCACTGCAGTGTGGAAGGGCAGGATGGATCTCTGCAGGGAATTCAGCCTGGAATCATCCACTGAAGTTTATGAGGGTTTAAAAGAAATTAAAAAAAAAAATAAACCAAAATGACAGCTAGACCCTGAGTGAGACCCACATTGCTGGCTGTGCATCCACACTCCTACCTTAACTCCAGCTGAGTTGATTAAATCCACGTATTTCTACGTGTTGAGTCATAAGGAGACAGAGTTTTCTGGCTGCTGCTAGTGGTGGGTTTCTCTTATTTTTTTTTTTTTTAATTTTTTTTTCCCCTCTCCTTTAAATCCTAACTGCAGTTCTGAGTCAGACCCTGCCTGGTTCGTTCAGGGAGTTTTTGAGGCGAGTTTCCATTTATACAGGAGCCTTTCAAAGCCAAATTTCTGCCTTCCTCCTCCTCCTCACCCCGAAACCAGCAGAGCACAGACTGCCCCGGGAGAAAATGCAGATCGTGACTAATCACACCCAGGAAGCATCAGGAGACTGAAGGAAGCCACTTCCAGCACTTCCCCACAGCCTCACCTGTGCTCCAAAACCCCCCAAATCCCAAAGCTCAGCTCCTCCTCCAGCCCAAAGCACGGCCCGAGCTGACATTCCCAAGAAATCCGCCCCTCCCTGACTCAAACCTTCCCGCAGGTCACTCGCAGCACCCCGGGCCACGCCAGGACTTTTCCTGAGGCTTTGCTCATCCCACAATCCATGGGTTCCCTCCCTTTTCCAGCCCCAAATCCCACAGGGCAGCCCTTTATCCAGACAAACCGGCCCCGGCGTTGGCAGCCCTGCCTCCATTCCCACCCCAGGAAAAACCACCACATCCTGGACACCCTTCCTTTCCTGCTCCATCTGCCCCCCTCCAGCCTGGGAAATGTCACCCCCAGCTTTTTTCCCACTCTTGTTTTTTCAGCCCTAAACACACACACACAAAAAAAAATTTAAAAAACCTTCACCCTTTACAGAGCACCTCGAGGTTTCCTTTTCCCACTCCAAAAAATCTCCAGCTTTTATGGAACTTGTCCTGCATCCACACAGAGGTCAGTGACGCCCCTCCCCTAAATGAACCCCAAAATCGGGTAAAAAAACCCCAAACCGGGTAATACCTCCCCTAAAACCAGGTAATAACCCCCTACAAAAGAACAGGCAGAAACCTCCCACAAAATCATGTACAGACCTCCACAAAGTAAGGTACAAACCTTCCCCCAAGACCAAGTACAAATCTTCCCCCAAAATCATGTACAAACCGCCCAAAAAACAGGTATGAACCCCCAAAAAAAACAGGTATGAACCCCGCCAAAAAAACAGGTATAAACCGCCCAAAAAACCCAGGTATAAACCCCCCAAAAAAACAGGTATAAACCGTCCAAAAAACAGGTATGAACCCCCCAAAAAAACAGGTATGAACCCCCCAAAACCCAGGTAAATCCCCACATTTAATCTCCCTGCAGCCTCCCTGTCCCCGCTATTCCAATGCCACAGGCAATGTGAACATTCCCACGCTGAACATCCCCAAAAAGGGGGGACGAGGGGGGCTGGGGGTGCACTGAGCCCCCCAGGTGAGGGAGGAGCCCCCAGCCCAGCCCTGGGGACCCTCCCCAGGCACAGGGGGGACCCCAACCCCAACCCCAGAGCTCGCAGGGAGCCCAAAAACCCCAAACCGACCCCACAGACCGGGGGGTTCGGCCTCAGGGACCCCCAAATTCCACTCGAACAGCCCACAGGGAACCTTCGGAACCCCCAAATTCCCCTCAGCTCACAGGGAGCATTAAAATCCCCCAAATCCCCTCAGCCCACAGGGAGCCTTCAGAACCCCCAAATTCCCCTCAGCTCACAGGGAACCTTAAAATCCCCCAAATCCCCTCAGCCCACAGGGAGCCTTCAGAACCCCCAAATCCCCTCAGCCCACAGGGAGCCTTAAAATCCCCCAAATCCCCTCAGCCTACAGGGAACCTTCAGAACCCCCAAATTCCCCTCAGCCCACAGGGAGCCTTAAAATCCCCCAAATCCCCTCAGCCTACAGGAGCCTTCAGAACCCCCAAATTCCCCTCAGCTCACAGGGAAACCTTAAAATCCCCCAAATCCCCTCAGCCACAGGGAGCCTTCAGAACCCCCAAATTCCCCTCAGCCACAGGGACCTTAAAATCCCCCAAATCCCCTCAGCTCACAGGGAGCCTTCAGAACCCCCAAATCCCCCTCAGCTCACAAGGAACCTTCAGAACCCCCAAATTCCCCTCAGCCCTAAGGGAACCTTAAAAACCCCTAAATTCTCCTCAGCTCACAGGGAACCTTCCGAACCCCCAAATCCCCCTCAGCCCACAGGGAGCCTCCCGCCCCCCCAAACCAACGCCTCAGCCTTGTGCAGCCCTCGGCCCGTCCCAAACCGTCCCCCAGAGCACACAAACCCCTCCAACTCCCCCACAAAGCCCTCAGGAGTCTCTCGAGCCCACAGAAACCCCCTCAGAGCAGGGAATCCCCTCCAAACACACCGAGCAACACCCGGCATTCCCCCCCCCCACACACACACCCCCGCTCCTTTTCCTCTCCCAGCTGCCGGGGCGGCGCCTGCAGCTTTCCGCGGGCCGCTCGGTTGCCCCGAGAGGCCGCTCGGTTGTCCCCTCACCGTGGGCATTGAGCGGGCCGGGGTCTGGCGGGCGGCGGGGCCCGTGACGGGGCTGGGGCTGCGCTGGGCCCGGTCCGGCCGGAGACACCGAGAGCCCGCGCGCCGCCACACGGCTCCTCGCGCACAGGCCGCCGCGCCCCCCCCCGCCGCCGCCGCCCGTGGTACGGCCCGCCCCTCACACCCACGGCCGCCACAGTGGTACGGTCCGCCCACACGCGGGGCAGCCCGCTGGGCGAGTTCATTCCGCGGGAGGGGGGGATGGAGTTTGGAATGGCAGGGAAAGCGGAGAGGGGTCGTTCGTCAGCAGCAGTAGAGGGTGGGTGTTAGGGGGAAATTCCGCGCCGGGAGCGTGGCGAGGCACTGGCACAGGGTGTGGGATGGCCCGAGCCTGGAATTGCTCGAAGCCAGGTTAGATAATACCTTGGGCGATCCGCTCTAGTGGGAGGTACCCCCTCTCCAAGCAGCGGAGAACGGCTCCTTCCATCCCGCTGCTTTTATAGCAGCCTCCCCTTATAACTCATGGTACAGCCCTCTTCCCCCCCCCCGCCGGGCATTGGTATGGCTCAGGGGTGGCTCCGACCAGCCCCAGTCACCCTTGGTACCTCCCGGGCCCCCCCGCAGCCCCCGCGCACTTGGACCGGCCCTGTGGCCGCACGTGCACACGGAGCCTTCCACGCCAGCATTCCCCCCCACCAGCGCAGTGGTATAACCCGTTCCTCCCCACTGTGGGCAGTGGTTCGGTCCTCCCGGGGGGTTCCCACGGCTTCCGCTTCCCTGGGACCGGGATCGGGATCTGGGACTGAGATCTGGGAACCGGGATCTGGGACTGAGATCTGGGAACCGGGACCGGGATCGGGATCTGGGACTGAGTCTGGGAACCGGGACCGGGATCTGGGACTGAGATCTGGGAACCGGGACCGGGATCGGGATCTGGGACTGAGATGTGGGAACCGGGATCGGGATCGATTGGGACTGAGTCTGGGAACCGGGACGGATCGGGATCTGGGACTGAGATTGGGAACCGGGATCGGACGGACGAATGTGGAACCGGGATCGGGACTGGATGAGATCTGGGAACCGGGACCGGGACCGGGATCTGGGACTGGATCTGGGACGACCGGGACCGGGATCTGGTACTGAATCTGGGACCGGGACCGGGATCGGTTTCTGACTGGGACCGGACGGATCGGTTTCTGGATCTGGGCCCCGGGACCGGGATCAGGACCGGGATCCGGGCCCCGGGACCTGGGCCAGGAGCACACGGGGAACACCGGTGCGTGCCCGGGCCGTCGGTAACCGACGAGCCGCGGGTGCCGGGCGGAGCACGGCGCTCCGTGCCGGCAGCAGCAGCCCGGCCGGTCACCCCCGAGGCGACACCGCTGCCACCCGGCCAGGGGCGACAGCGCTCGGTGCCACCTGTGTCCCGGTGCCACCTGCGTCCCGGTGCCACCTGCGCCCCGGTGCCACCTGCGCCGTCCCCCCCGGTGCCACCTGCGCGTCCCCGTCGTGCCACCTGCGCCCCGGTGCCACCTGCGTCCCGGTGCCACCTGCGCCCCGGTGCCCCGGGGAAGGGCAGGCTGGGCGGTCCCAGCCCCGGACCCGCTCGCCGAGCGCCACGTGGGGCCAGCGCCGGGTGACATCTCACAGCTCAGGGAGAGGTGGAGGAAGAAGAATCCCAGCACAGGCTGGAGGAGATGTGTGATTTCCCCAATTATAGAAGCTGTTGTCTTCGCATTTCCCGGGCTCTGACTGTTGCAGTATTAATAGAGGGCCGTGGTTTGTACTGATTGAAGCAGCTGCAGTGCCTGGGATGTGTCTGTGCCAGTGCTGCCTCCACACATAGTAACAGAAACCCCTGCAAAAAAAAAAAGAGGTTTTGCATTTATAGAATAATGGAATACCTCAAGTTGGAAGGGACCCAGGAGGGCCACCTTGCCCAAAACCATCAGCAAAGAAACGAGGAATTATTATTCATGAAGGGGCAAAACCGAGGGTGGATCACCGGGGAGAAGAAAGGAACCAGCACACCATTGTCCCTCAAAACACACAGAGCAGCTGCGGCACTCCCGCCGGACCTCAGGGCAGCGCTGGGACCCGGGCGGGCCAAACTCTCGGTGCCCACGGCCCGGTCCCGGTGTCCATGGCTCGGCCCGGTGTCCATGGCTCGGTGCCCACGGCCCGGTCCCGGTGCCCACGGCCCGGTCCCGGTGTCCATGGCTCGGTCCCGGTGTCCACGGCCCGGTCCGGTGTCCACGGCCCGGTCTCGGTGCCCACGGCACGGTCCCGGTGCCCACGGCCCGGTCCCGGTGTCCACGGCCCGGTCCCGGTCCCGGTCCCGGTTCCCCCTGAGCCCTGGCCCGCGCCTCAGCGCCGCCGCCTGCGGGAACTCGGAGCGCGCATGCGCGGCACCGCCGGGCGCGGGAATCGCGGGTTCGAATCCCGCCGTGAGCGGTTCGCCCTGTGCCGCGGGTTCGAATCCCGCCGTGAGCGGTTCGCCCTGTGCCGCGGGTTCGAATCCCGCCGTGGCGGTTCGCCTGTACCGCGGGTTCGAATCCCGCCGTGGAGCGGTTCGCCCTGTGCCGCGGGTTCGAATCCCGCCGTGAGCGGTTCGCTCTGTGCCGCGGGTTCGAATCCCGCCGTGAGCGGTTCGCCCTGTGGCGGGTTCGAATCCCGCCGTGAGCGGTTCGCTCCTGTGCCGCGGGTTCGAATCCCGCCGTGGGCGGTTCGCCCTGTGCCGCGGGTTCGAATCCCGCCGTGAGCGGTTCGCTCTGTGCCGCGGGTTCGAATCCCGCCGTGAGCGGTTCGCCCTGTGCCGCGGGTTCGAATCCCGCCGTGGGCGGTTCGCCCTGTGCGCGGGTTCGAATCCCGCCGTGAGCGGTTCGCCCTGTGCCGCGGGTTCGAATCCCGCCGTGAGCGGTTCGCCCTGTGCCAGGGTTCGAATCCCGCCGTGGGCGGTTCGCCCCTTGTGTGCCGCGGGTTCGAATCCCGCCGTGAGCGGTTCGCCTGTGCCGCGGGTTCGAATCCCGCCGTGAGCGGTTCGCCCTGTGCCGCGGGTTCGAATCCCGCCGTGAGCGGTTCGCCTGTGCCGCGGGTTCGAATCCCGCCGTGAGCGGTTCGCTCTGTGCCGCGGGTTCGAATCCCGCCGTGAGCGGTTCGCTCTGTGCCGCGGGTTCGAATCCCGCCGTGAGCGGTTCGCTCTGTGCCGCGGGTTCGAATCCCGCCGTGAGCGGTTCGCCCTGTGCCGCGGGTTCGAATCCCGCCGTGAGCGGTTCGCCCTGTGCCGCGGGTTCGAATCCCGCCGTGAGCGGTTCGCCCTGTGCGCGGGTTCGAATCCCGCCGTGAGCGGTTCGCCCTGTGCCGCGGGTTCGAATCCCGCCGTGAGCGGTTCGCCCTGTGCGCGGGTTCGAATCCCGCCGTGAGCGGTTCGCCCTGTGCCGCGGGTTCGAATCCCGCCGTGAGCGGTTCGCCTGTGCCGCGGGTTCGAATCCCGCCGTGAGCGGTTCGCTCTGTGCCGCGGGTTCGAATCCCGCCGTTTGAAGCTGGGTTCGCCTGTGCCGCGGGTTCGAATCCCGCCGTGAGCGGTTCGCCCTGTGCCGCGGGTTCGAATCCCGCCGTGAGCGGTTCGCCCTGTGCGCGGGTTCGAATCCCGCCGTGAGCGGTTCGCCCTGTCCCGCGGGTTCGAATCCCGCCGTGAGCGGTTCGCCTGTGCCGCGGTCGAATCCCTGAAGCTTCCGCCCTCGCCCCCGTGAGCGGTTCGCCCTGTGCCGCGGGTTCGAATCCCGCCGTGAGCGGTTCGCTCTGTGCCGCGGGTTCGAATCCCGCCGTGAGCGGTTCGCCCTGTGCCGCGGGTTCGAATCCCGCCGTGAGCGGTTCGCCCTGTGCCGCGGGTTCGAATCCCGCCGTGAGCGGTTCGCCCTGTGGCGGGTTCGAATCCCGCCGTGAGCGGTTCGCCCTGTGCCGCGGTTCGAATCCCGCCGTGAGCGGTTCGCCCTGTGGGGGTTCGAATCCCGCCGTGAGCGGTTCGCCTGTGCCGCGGGTTCGAATCCCGCCGTGAGCGGTTCGCCCTGTGCCGCGGGTTCGAATCCCGCCGTGAGCGGTTCGCCCTGTGCCGCGGGTTCGAATCCCGCCGTGAGCGGTTCGCCCTGTGCCGCGGGTTCGAATCCCGCCGTGAGCGGTTCGCCCTGTGCCGCGGGTTCGAATCCCGCCGTGAGCGGTTCGCCCTGTGCCGCGGGTTTCGAATCCCGCCGTGAGCGGTTCGCCTCTGTGGCGGGTTCGAATCCCGCCGTGAGCGGTTCGCCCTGTGCCGCGGGTTCGAATCCCGCCGTGAGCGGTTCTCCCTGTGGCGGGTTCGAATCCCGCCGTGAGCGGTTCCGCTCTGTGCCGCGGGTTCGAATCCCGCCGTGAGCGGTTCGCCCTGTGCCGCGGGTTCGAATCCCGCCGTGAGCGGTTCGCCCTTGTGCGGGTTCGAATCCCGCCGTGAGCGGTTCGGCCCTGTGCCGCGGGTTCGAATCCCGCCGTGAGCGGTTCGCCCTGTGCCGCGGGTTCGAATCCCGCCGTGAGCGGTTCGCCCTGTGCCGCGGGTTCGAATCCCGCCGTGAGCGGTTCGCCCTGTGGCGGGTTCGAATCCCGCCGTGAGCGGTTCGCCCTGTGCCGCGGTTCGAATCCCGCCGTGAGCGGTTCGCCCTGTGCCGCGGGTTCGAATCCCGCCGTGAGCGGTTCGCCTGTGCCGCGGGTTCGAATCCCGCCGTGAGCGGTTCGCCCTGTGCCGCGGGTTCGAATCCCGCCGTGAGCGGTTCGCCCTGTGGCGGGTTCGAATCCCGCCGTGAGCGGTTCGCCCTGTTGCCGCGGGTTCGAATCCCGCCGTGAGCGGTTCTCCCTGTGGCGGGTTCGAATCCCGCCGTTGAGCGGTTCGCTCTGTGCCGCGGGTTCGAATCCCGCCGTGAGCGGTTCGCCCTGTGCCGCGGGTTCGAATCCCGCCGTGAGCGGTTCGCCCTGTGGCGGGTTCGAATCCCGCCGTGAGCGGTTCGCCCTGTGCCGCGGGTTCGAATCCCGCCGTGAGCGGTTCGCCCTGTGCCGCGGGTTCGAATCCCGCCGTGAGCGGTTCGCCCTGTGCCGCGGGTTCGAATCCCGCCGTGAGCGGTTCGCCCTGTGGCGGGTTCGAATCCCGCCGTGAGCGGTTCGCCCTGTGCCGCGGGTTCGAATCCCGCCGTGAGCGGTTCGCCCTGTGCCGCGGGTTCGAATCCCGCCGTGAGCGGTTCGCCCTGTGCCGCGGGTTCGAATCCCGCCGTGAGCGGTTCGCCCTGTGCGCGGGTTCGAATCCCGCGTGAGCGGTTCGCCCTGTGGCGGGTTCGAATCCCGCCGTGAGCGGTTCGCCCTGTGCCGCGGGTTCGAATCCCGCCGTGAGCGGTTCTCCCTGTGGCGGGTTCGAATCCCGCCGTGAGCGGTTTCGCTCTGTGCCGCGGGTTCGAATCCCGCCGTGAGCGGTTCGCCCTGTGCCGCGGGTTCGAATCCCGCCGTGAGCGGTTCGCCCTGTGGCGGGTTCGAATCCCGCCGTGAGCGGTTCGCCCTGTGCCGCGGGTTCGAATCCCGCCGTGAGCGGTTCGCCCTGTGCCGCGGGTTCGAATCCCGCCGTGAGCGGTTCGCCCTGTGCCGCGGGTTCGAATCCCGCCGTGAGCGGTTCGCCCTGTGGCGGGTTCGAATCCCGCCGTGAGCGGTTCGCCCTGTGCCGCGGGTTCGAATCCCGCCGTGAGCGGTTCGCCCTGTGCCGCGGGTTCGAATCCCGCCGTGAGCGGTTCGCCCTGTGCCGCGGGTTCGAATCCCGCCGTGAGCGGTTCGCCCTGTGCCGCGGGTTCGAATCCCGCCGTGAGCGGTTCGCCCTGTGGCGGGTTCGAATCCCGCCGTGAGCGGTTCGCCCTGTGCCGCGGGTTCGAATCCCGCCGTGAGCGGTTTCTCCCTGTGGCGGGTTCGAATCCCGCCGTGAGCGGTTCGCTCTGTGCCGCGGGTTCGAATCCCGCCGTGAGCGGTTCGCCCTGTGCCGCGGGTTCGAATCCCGCCGTGAGCGGTTCGCCCTGTGGCGGGTTCGAATCCCGCCGTGAGCGGTTCGCCCTGTGCGCGGGTTTCGAATCCCGCCAGTGAGCGGTTCGCCCTGTGCCGCGGTTCGAATCCCGCCGTGAGCGGTTCGCCCTGTGCCGCGGGTTCGAATCCGCCGTGAGCGGTTCGCCTGTGGCGGGTTCGAATCCCGCCGTGGCGGTTCGCCCTGTGCCGCGGGTTCGAATCCGCCGTGAGCGGTTCGCCCTGTGCCGCGGGTTCGAATCCCGCCGTGAGCGGTTCGCCCTGTGCCGCGGTGTTCGAATCCCGCCGTGAGCGGTTCGCCCTGTGCCGCGGGTTCGAATCCCGCGTGAGCGGTTCGCCCTGTGCCGGCGGTTCGAATCCCGCCGTGAGCGGTTCGCCCTGTGCCGCGGGTTCGAATCCCGCCGTGAGCGTTTCGCCCTGTGCCGCGGGTTCGAATCCCGCCGTGAGCGGTTCGCCCTGTGCCGCGGGTTCGAATCCCGCCGTGAGCGGTTCGCCCTGTGCCGCGGGTTCGAATCCCGCCGTGAGCGGTTTCGCCCTGTGCCGCGGGTTCGAATCCCGCCGTGAGCGGTTCGCCCTGTGCCGCGGGTTGGAATCCCGCCGTGAGCGGTTCGCCCTGTGCCTCGGGTTCGAATCCCGCCGTGAGCGGTTCGCCCTGTGCCGCGGGTTCGAATCCCGCCGTGAGCGGTTCGATCTGTGCCGCGGGTTCTGAGCCGGCGGCAACAAACCGGGGCGTCCGCAACCCCAACCTCAACCAGAACCCCTGATTAATGTGCGCGACCGCCTCTTCCATGCGCTGTTCTTCAAGATGGCAGTGACCTACGCTCGCCTCTTCCCTCCCTCCTTCCGCCGCGTCTTCGAGTTCTTCGTTCTTCTCAAGGTGAGGGGCAGCTCCTCCTGCCAGCCCGCGGCCGGGCTGAGGGCAGGAATTTCATTAGAAACACAAAAAGTCGTGCCTCCGCCGGAGGTGGCAGGCTGTGTTTGGACCACGCACACCGAGCTGTCCCCGGAGCTCCCGTGGGCCCCTCCTGTGAGGGAGACATCAGTCCCCGTGGTGGTCCCGGTGTTCCCTGCACTCTGGAGCTCTTCCAGATCAAGAAGAAATTGCTGAGCCAGCTTGCTGGGCAGCCAGGCTGGTGCGAGGCAGGAGAGGTTTCCGTTTGTGTTTCCTAGCAATCACACTTTTTGGATGCATTTCCCACATGACCTACTGGATTGTTGGAGTTTTGCTGGAGTCTTTTCTGGGAGCAGTTAAGGCACAGCCCCGTTCTAACCCCGTTTTTTTCAGTGGTGCCAGGGATGTGTCGCTGTGCTCTGGGGTGACCCCCACCTGCCTGCTGGGTGATGGGGACCCCCCCAAAGGGGCCTGTCAGTGTCCAGTGGTGACTACCTTCAGGTAAAATCCTGCTCCACAGCTTCCAGGATGGGAAATTGGAGAAAGGAGAGAGGGGAGAGCAGCTTGCCAGAAAACAGCAGCACACTCCTCTAGGTTTCTAAAATTCAGCAAGAAAACATTCAGCACAGCTTGTCTCACGCTGTACAGATATGTTTCCTACCCTCTCAGGAGATGCCACCCTCTCTGTCCCCACCCTGTGCTCTTCCTGGCCCTTTGCTCTGCAGCCTGCTTCATCCTCATCCCTGCAGCTGCTTGACCCTTTTCCCACAGGATCCCCGGCACATGTCCCACAGTGTGCTCACCACTCCCTGTACCAATCTCACCTGTCCCCATCCTGTGCTCACCTGTCCCCATCCCGCAGTGTCCTCACCGACCTCCAGTCTGTCCACCAGCACACGGGTTACTGTCCCCAGTTTGATGCCATCACGGACCTGCTGACAGGGCGGGAGCACCTGGAGTTCTACAGCCGCCTGCGTGGGATCCCAGAGGAGGAGACCCCCAGGGTAGGGCCTGTACCCCGTCCCCCCAGCCCATGGGGAGCCCCCAGCCTCACCCCCTCTGTCTCTCACAGGTGGCTCAGTGGGGCATCACTGCTTTGGGGTTGGGCCCGCACGCAGACCGGCCGGCGGGCAAGCACAGCGGGGGCAACAAGCGCAAGCTCTCCACGGCCATCGCCCTCCTCGGCTGCCCCCCTGTCGTCTTCCTGGTGAGGGGGGCATTGGGAGGCCCCACGGCAGCACCAGGGTGACCCTGGGCCGGGACCATTGCGGGATGAGCCCACGACGGGGATGGATCCACAAGCCCGCAGGTTCCTGTGGGAGCGCATCCTTGGCGTTATCCGGGACGGCCGGTCCGTGGTGCTCACGTCCCACAGGTGAGTCCCCACCCCACAGAGGGGAGCACCTCTCTGGCCCTATAACCCCCCCAGAGGGGAGCACCCCTATTCTTGTGGGAACCCCCGAGAGGGGAGTGTCCCTCTGCCCCGGGGGGGCTCACACGTGTCCCCCCCAGCATGGAGGAGTGTGAGGCGCTCTGCACCAGGATGGCCATCATGGTCAACGGCCGGTTCCGCTGCCTGGGCAGCGTCCAGCACCTCAAGAATAGGTATGGGGTCGGGGGGCTAAGGGGGTCTCCTGAGGGTGGTGGCCATGGCCAGTCCTGACAGCAGTGTCCCCTCTCCCCGCAGGTTTGGGGACGGGTACACGGTGGTGGTGCGGGCAGGGGCCCTGGCCCAGCAGCGGTGCAGACCCTGCTGCAGCAGCACTTCCCTGGCATCGTGCTGCGGGAGCAGCACGGGGGGCTGCTGCAGTACCACCTGCCCGCCCGTGTCACCTCCCTGGCCACCGTTTTCAGCCTTCTGGCCACCCACCGTGGCCCCTGCCACATAGAGGACTACTCTGTGTCCCAGACCACGCTGGACCAGGTGATAGGGAGGCAGGTGTGAGGGCGTGGTGGCCCTGTCCCACGGTGCTGTCTCTCATCATGCTGTTCCTGCAGGTCTTCATGCACTTTGCCCAGGAGCAGAGCGATGGGGACGCTGGGGAGGTCACAGCCCCAGGGCAGGATGCAGCCCCCAGCCCCGGGAGGAGGCTGAGCACGTTCCTGGAGGATGACAGCTACCAGGAGAGCGCTGTCTGAGTGGGTCATGGTGTCCCATGGACCCCCACAGACACCTCCCTGCTTGTCACCGCAGCACGAGCCAGAGTCACAGAGCTTTGGGGTACTGCAGACCCCCAGAGCTGCACAGAAGAGACCTGGGCACATCCTGCCCAGGATGGTGTCACCATCCCGTGGGACAGTGGGTGCTGGGGAGGGGCAGAGTGCCAGGACAGGGCTGGCCCTGCTCCCTGCGGTGGGGTCGATGCTGGATGGGAGGGTCTGGGGCTGGCCTCGGGACCCCGCTGCTCCCCAGCGGAGCCGAGCTTGCTGTAACAGCGCAATTCAATAAAAACCCGTGGTACTGCCGGGGGGCTCCGTTGCCCTCGCTACAACGCGACCGCACTGAGGGACAGAGCGGGGGCACGGCGGGACAGGGGCAGCAGCGTGGCTCTGACACGGGCGGACATCAACCCCCAGCGCCGCGCCCGAGGCTCCCCGGACCCCGCGGGGAGCTGGAGCGGAGCCCCCCCGTGCCGCGCCTCGGGGGGTACAAAACGGTTCTCCCGGGCAGGGGCTTTGAGACCGTACCCGGAAAAAAAAAATGCGGAACGCTTCACGGATTTGCGTGTCATCCTTGCGCAGGGGCCATGCTAATCTTCTCTGTATCGTTCCAATTTGAGTATATGTGCTGCCGAAGCTAGCACGACTAGTCCTGCCCCCGCAGCGGTATTTAAACCGCTCTTAGCGGATAACTTTTACATCAGGACGAATACGCTTTCCCGGGACCCCGCGCCTTTCTTCACACGCTTACTCTCCCAGGCTAAACGTGCTGATTTTTAATTCCAAATATTTCTCTTTGTTGAAATTTTTTGCCTTTTTGTGGCGGAACGGCCGCTAGGCTGCGCGCGGTGCATGGCGGGAGATCGGCTCATTTGCATGAAGGCGGGGCCAGGCCGCAGCCTGTCCTCCACCGTCCCGTCGTGCCCCGGGAGCCGCCGCTGCCGGCGGAGGAAAATCGCGGCGGAGCGCTGAGGGACGGGACGGGACGGGACCGCGCCGGGACAGCTGAGCCGCTCGCCGAGCCCGGGCCAAGCCAAGCCAAGCCGCCCCGCCGAGGGACCCCCATGGCCGCGGGGACATCCCGGCAGCCGCGTCCCTGATGTGTCTGCTCCGGTCGCGCAGCTGCCGGGCCCCGCTGAGCACCCAGGCCTGACCCGTCGGGCCTGCCCCGCCGCCGCCCCGAGGCGTCAGCGCCGGGCAGGGGCCGGGGAGGGAAGCGGAGGCAGCGCCGGCCCCGCGCCCGCGGCCCCTCCGCAGCGCCCGCCCGGCCCCAGCCCGTCCCGCGGAGGCACAGCAGCCTTTTGGGGCCCAGCCCCGCCGTCAGGATGTCCGAGAACCAGCCGAACGCCAACAACCACCACCCGGCCAACAACGCCGGCGCCGCCGGCGGCAACAACCGGGGCGTCCGCAACCCCAACCTCAACCAGAACCCCCTGATTAATGTGCGCGACCGCCTCTTCCATGCGCTGTTCTTCAAGATGGCAGTGACCTACGCTCGCCTCTTCCCTCCCTCCTTCCGCCGCGTCTTCGAGTTCTTCGTTCTTCTCAAGGTGAGGGGCAGCTCCTCCTGCCAGCCCGCGGCCGGGCTGAGGGCAGGAATTTCATTAGAAACACAAAAAGTCGTGCCTCCGCCGGAGGTGGCAGGCTGTGTTTGGACCACGCACACCGAGCTGTCCCCGGAGCTCCCGTGGGCCCCTCCTGTGAGGGAGACATCAGTCCCCGTGGTGGTCCCGGTGTTCCCTGCACTCTGGAGCTCTTCCAGATCAAGAAGAAATTGCTGAGCCAGCTTGCTGGGCAGCCAGGCTGGTGCGAGGCAGGAGAGGTTTCCGTTTGTGTTTCCTAGCAATCACACTTTTTGGATGCATTTCCCACATGACCTACTGGATTGTTGGAGTTTTGCTGGAGTCTTTTCTGGGAGCAGTTAAGGCACAGCCCCGTTCTAACCCCGTTTTTTTCAGTGGTGCCAGGGATGTGTCGCTGTGCTCTGGGGTGACCCCCACCTGCCTGCTGGGTGATGGGGACCCCCCAAAGGGGCCTGTCAGTGTCCAGTGGTGACTACCTTCAGGTAAAATCCTGCTCCACAGCTTCCAGGATGGGAAATTGGAGAAAGGAGAGAGGGGAGAGCAGCTTGCCAGAAAACAGCAGCACACTCCTCTAGGTTTCTAAAATTCAGCAAGAAAACATTCAGCACAGCTTGTCTCACGCTGTACAGATATGTTTCCTACCCTCTCAGGAGATGCCACCCTCTCTGTCCCCACCCGTGCTCTTCCTGGCCCTTTGCTCTGCAGCCTGCTTCATCCTCATCCCTGCAGCTGCTTGACCCTTTTCCCACAGGATCCCCGGCACATGTCCCACAGTGTGCTCACCACTCCCTGTACCAATCTCACCTGTCCCCATCCTGTGCTCACCTGTCCCCATCCCGCAGTGTCCTCACCGACCTCCAGTCTGTCCACCAGCACACGGGTTACTGTCCCCAGTTTGATGCCATCACGGACCTGCTGACAGGGCGGGAGCACCTGGAGTTCTACAGCCGCCTGCGTGGGATCCCAGAGGAGGAGACCCCCAGGGTAGGGCCTGTACCCCGTCCTCCCCAGCCCATGGGGAGCCCCCAGCCTCACCCCCTCTGTCTCTCACAGGTGGCTCAGTGGGGCATCACTGCTTTGGGGTTGGGCCCGCACGCAGACCGGCCGGCGGGCAAGCACAGCGGGGGCAACAAGCGCAAGCTCTCCACGGCCATCGCCCTCCTCGGCTGCCCCCCTGTCGTCTTCCTGGTGAGGGGGGCATTGGGAGGCCCCACGGCAGCACCAGGGTGACCCTGGGCCGGGACCATTGCGGGATGAGCCCACGACGGGGATGGATCCACAAGCCCGCAGGTTCCTGTGGGAGCGCATCCTTGGCGTTATCCGGGACGGCCGGTCCGTGGTGCTCACGTCCCACAGGTGAGTCCCCACCCCACAGAGGGGAGCACCTCTCTGGCCCTATAACCCCCCCAGAGGGGAGCACCCCTATTCTTGTGGGAACCCCCGAGAGGGGAGTGTCCCTCTGCCCCGGGGGGGCTCACACGTGTCCCCCCCAGCATGGAGGAGTGTGAGGCGCTCTGCACCAGGATGGCCATCATGGTCAACGGCCGGTTCCGCTGCCTGGGCAGCGTCCAGCACCTCAAGAATAGGTATGGGGTCGGGGGGCTAAGGGGGTCTCCTGAGGGTGGTGGCCATGGCCAGTCCTGACAGCAGTGTCCCCTCTCCCCGCAGGTTTGGGGACGGGTACACGGTGGTGGTGCGGGCAGGGGGCCCTGGCCCAGCAGCGGTGCAGACCCTGCTGCAGCAGCACTTCCCTGGCATCGTGCTGCGGGAGCAGCACGGGGGGCTGCTGCAGTACCACCTGCCCGCCCGTGTCACCTCCCTGGCCACCGTTTTCAGCCTTCTGGCCACCCACCGTGGCCCCTGCCACATAGAGGACTACTCTGTGTCCCAGACCACGCTGGACCAGGTGATAGGGAGGCAGGTGTGAGGGCGTGGTGGCCCTGTCCCACGGTGCTGTCTCTCATCATGCTGTTCCTGCAGGTCTTCATGCACTTTGCCCAGGAGCAGAGCGATGGGGACGCTGGGGAGGTCACAGCCCCAGGGCAGGATGCAGCCCCCAGCCCCGGGAGGAGGCTGAGCACGTTCCTGGAGGATGACAGCTACCAGGAGAGCGCTGTCTGAGTGGGTCATGGTGTCCCATGGACCCCCACAGACACCTCCCTGCTTGTCACCGCAGCACGAGCCAGAGTCACAGAGCTTTGGGGTACTGCAGACCCCCAGAGCTGCACAGAAGAGACCTGGGCCATCCTGCCCAGGATGGTGTCACCATCCCGTGGGACAGTGGGTGCTGGGGAGGGGCAGAGTGCCAGGACAGGGCTGGCCCTGCTCCCTGCGGTGGGGTCGATGCTGGATGGGAGGGTCTGGGGCTGGCCTCGGGACCCCGCTGCTCCCCAGCGGAGCCGAGCTTGCTGTAACAGCGCAATTCAATAAAAACCCGTGGTACTGCCGGGGGGCTCCGTTGCCCTCGCTACAACGCGACCGCACTGAGGGACAGAGCGGGGGCACGGCGGGACAGGGGCAGCAGCGTGGCTCTGACACGGGCGGACATCAACCCCCAGCGCCGCGCCCGAGGCTCCCCGGACCCCGCGGGGAGCTGGAGCGGAGCCCCCCCGTGCCGCGCCTCGGGGGGTACAAAACGGTTCTCCCGGGCAGGGGCTTTGAGACCGTACCCGGAAAAAAAAAATGCGGAACGCTTCACGGATTTGCGTGTCATCCTTGCGCAGGGGCCATGCTAATCTTCTCTGTATCGTTCCAATTTTAGTATATGTGCTGCCGAAGCTAGCACGACTAGTCCTGCCCCCGCAGCGGTATTTAAACCGCTCTTAGCGGATAACTTTTACATCAGGACGAATACGCTTTCCCGGGACCCCGCGCCTTTCTTCACACGCTTACTCTCCCAGGCTAAACGTGCTGATTTTTAATTCCAAATATTTCTCTTTGTTGAAATTTTTTGCCTTTTTGTGGCGGAACGGCCGCTAGGCTGCGCGCGGTGCATGGCGGGAGATCGGCTCATTTGCATGAAGGCGGGGCCAGGCCGCAGCCTGTCCTCCACCGTCCCGTCGTGCCCCGGGAGCCGCCGCTGCCGGCGGAGGAAAATCGCGGCGGAGCGCTGAGGGACGGGACGGGACCCGCGCCGGGACAGCTGAGCCGCTCGCCGAGCCCGGGCCAAGCCAAGCCAAGCCGCCCCGCCGAGGGACCCCCATGGCCGCGGGGACATCCCGGCAGCCGCGTCCCTGATGTGTCTGCTCCGGTCGCGCAGCTGCCGGGCCCCGCTGAGCACCCAGGCCTGACCCGTCGGGCCTGCCCCGCCGCCGCCCCGAGGCGTCAGCGCCGGGCAGGGGCCGGGGAGGGAAGCGGAGGCAGCGCCGGCCCCGCGCCCGCGGCCCCTCCGCAGCGCCCGCCCGGCCCCAGCCCGTCCCGCGGAGGCACAGCAGCCTTTTGGGGCCCAGCCCCGCCGTCAGGATGTCCGAGAACCAGCCGAACGCCAACAACCACCACCCGGCCAACAACGCCGGCGCCGCCGGCGGCAACAACCGGGGCGTCCGCAACCCCAACCTCAACCAGAACCCCCTGATTAATGTGCGCGACCGCCTCTTCCATGCGCTGTTCTTCAAGATGGCAGTGACCTACGCTCGCCTCTTCCCTCCCTCCTTCCGCCGCGTCTTCGAGTTCTTCGTTCTTCTCAAGGTGAGGGGCAGCTCCTCCTGCCAGCCCGCGGCCGGGCTGAGGGCAGGAATTTCATTAGAAACACAAAAAGTCGTGCCTCCGCCGGAGGTGGCAGGCTGTGTTTGGACCACGCACACCGAGCTGTCCCCGGAGCTCCCGTGGGCCCCTCCTGTGAGGGAGACATCAGTCCCCGTGGTGGTCCCGGTGTTCCCTGCACTCTGGAGCTCTTCCAGATCAAGAAGAAATTGCTGAGCCAGCTTGCTGGGCAGCCAGGCTGGTGCGAGGCAGGAGAGGTTTCCGTTTGTGTTTCCTAGCAATCACACTTTTTGGATGCATTTCCCACATGACCTACTGGATTGTTGGAGTTTTGCTGGAGTCTTTTCTGGGAGCAGTTAAGGCACAGCCCCGTTCTAACCCCGTTTTTTTCAGTGGTGCCAGGGATGTGTCGCTGTGCTCTGGGGTGACCCCCACCTGCCTGCTGGGTGATGGGGACCCCCCCAAAGGGGCCTGTCAGTGTCCAGTGGTGACTACCTTCAGGTAAAATCCTGCTCCACAGCTTCCAGGATGGGAAATTGGAGAAAGGAGAGAGGGGAGAGCAGCTTGCCAGAAAACAGCAGCACACTCCTCTAGGTTTCTAAAATTCAGCAAGAAAACATTCAGCACAGCTTGTCTCACGCTGTACAGATATGTTTCCTACCCTCTCAGGAGATGCCACCCTCTCTGTCCCCACCCTGTGCTCTTCCTGGCCCTTTGCTCTGCAGCCTGCTTCATCCTCATCCCTGCAGCTGCTTGACCCTTTTCCCACAGGATCCCCGGCACATGTCCCACAGTGTGCTCACCACTCCCTGTACCAATCTCACCTGTCCCCATCCTGTGCTCACCTGTCCCCATCCCGCAGTGTCCTCACCGACCTCCAGTCTGTCCACCAGCACACGGGTTACTGTCCCCAGTTTGATGCCATCACGGACCTGCTGACAGGGCGGGAGCACCTGGAGTTCTACAGCCGCCTGCGTGGGATCCCAGAGGAGGAGACCCCCAGGGTAGGGCCTGTACCCCGTCCTCCCCAGCCCATGGGGAGCCCCCAGCCTCACCCCCTCTGTCTCTCACAGGTGGCTCAGTGGGGCATCACTGCTTTGGGGTTGGGCCCGCACGCAGACCGGCCGGCGGGCAAGCACAGCGGGGGCAACAAGCGCAAGCTCTCCACGGCCATCGCCCTCCTCGGCTGCCCCCCTGTCGTCTTCCTGGTGAGGGGGGCATTGGGAGGCCCCACGGCAGCACCAGGGTGACCCTGGGCCGGGACCATTGCGGGATGAGCCCACGACGGGGATGGATCCACAAGCCCGCAGGTTCCTGTGGGAGCGCATCCTTGGCGTTATCCGGGACGGCCGGTCCGTGGTGCTCACGTCCCACAGGTGAGTCCCCACCCCACAGAGGGGAGCACCTCTCTGGCCCTATAACCCCCCCAGAGGGGAGCACCCCTATTCTTGTGGGAACCCCCGAGAGGGGAGTGTCCCTCTGCCCCGGGGGGGCTCACACGTGTCCCCCCAGCATGGAGGAGTGTGAGGCGCTCTGCACCAGGATGGCCATCATGGTCAACGGCCGGTTCCGCTGCCTGGGCAGCGTCCAGCACCTCAAGAATAGGTATGGGGTCGGGGGGCTAAGGGGGTCTCCTGAGGGTGGTGGCCATGGCCAGTCCTGACAGCAGTGTCCCCTCTCCCCGCAGGTTTGGGGACGGGTACACGGTGGTGGTGCGGGCAGGGGGCCCTGGCCCAGCAGCGGTGCAGACCCTGCTGCAGCAGCACTTCCCTGGCATCGTGCTGCGGGAGCAGCACGGGGGGCTGCTGCAGTACCACCTGCCCGCCCGTGTCACCTCCCTGGCCACCGTTTTCAGCCTTCTGGCCACCCACCGTGGCCCCTGCCACATAGAGGACTACTCTGTGTCCCAGACCACGCTGGACCAGGTGATAGGGAGGCAGGTGTGAGGGCGTGGTGGCCCTGTCCCACGGTGCTGTCTCTCATCATGCTGTTCCTGCAGGTCTTCATGCACTTTGCCCAGGAGCAGAGCGATGGGGACGCTGGGGAGGTCACAGCCCCAGGGCAGGATGCAGCCCCCAGCCCCGGGAGGAGGCTGAGCACGTTCCTGGAGGATGACAGCTACCAGGAGAGCGCTGTCTGAGTGGGTCATGGTGTCCCATGGACCCCCACAGACACCTCCCTGCTTGTCACCGCAGCACGAGCCAGAGTCACAGAGCTTTGGGGTACTGCAGACCCCCAGAGCTGCACAGAAGAGACCTGGGCACATCCTGCCCAGGATGGTGTCACCATCCCGTGGGACAGTGGGTGCTGGGGAGGGGCAGAGTGCCAGGACAGGGCTGGCCCTGCTCCCTGCGGTGGGGTCGATGCTGGATGGGAGGGTCTGGGGCTGGCCTCGGGACCCCGCTGCTCCCCACGGAGCCGAGCTTGCTGTAACAGCGCAATTCAATAAAAACCCGTGGTACTGCCGGGGGGCTCCGTTGCCCTCGCTACAACGCGACCGCACTGAGGGACAGAGCGGGGGCACGGCGGGACAGGGGCAGCAGCGTGGCTCTGACACGGGCGGACATCAACCCCCAGCGCCGCGCCCGAGGCTCCCCGGACCCCGCGGGGAGCTGGAGCGGAGCCCCCCCGTGCCGCGCCTCGGGGGGTACAAAACGGTTCTCCCGGGCAGGGGCTTTGAGACCGTACCCGGAAAAAAAAAATGCGGAACGCTTCACGGATTTGCGTGTCATCCTTGCGCAGGGGCCATGCTAATCTTCTCTGTATCGTTCCAATTTTAGTATATGTGCTGCCGAAGCTAGCACGACTAGTCCTGCCCCGCAGCGGTATTTAAACCGCTCTTAGCGGATAACTTTTACATCAGGACGAATACGCTTTCCCGGGACCCCGCGCCTTTCTTCACACGCTTACTCTCCCAGGCTAAACGTGCTGATTTTTAATTCCAAATATTTCTCTTTGTTGAAATTTTTTGCCTTTTTGTGGCGGAACGGCCGCTAGGCTGCGCGCGGTGCATGGCGGGAGATCGGCTCATTTGCATGAAGGCGGGGCCAGGCCGCAGCCTGTCCTCCACCGTCCCGTCGTGCCCCGGGAGCCGCCGCTGCCGGCGGAGGAAAATCGCGGCGGAGCGCTGAGGGACGGGACGGGACCGCGCCGGGACAGCTGAGCCGCTCGCCGAGCCCGGGCCAAGCCAAGCCAAGCCGCCCCGCCGAGGGACCCCCATGGCCGCGGGGACATCCCGGCAGCCGCGTCCCTGATGTGTCTGCTCCGGTCGCGCAGCTGCCGGGCCCCGCTGAGCACCCAGGCCTGACCCGTCGGGCCTGCCCCGCCGCCGCCCCGAGGCGTCAGCGCCGGGCAGGGGCCGGGGAGGGAAGCGGAGGCAGCGCCGGCCCCGCGCCCGCGGCCCCTCCGCAGCGCCCGCCCGGCCCCAGCCCGTCCCGCGGAGGCACAGCAGCCTTTTGGGGCCCAGCCCCGCCGTCAGGATGTCCGAGAACCAGCCGAACGCCAACAACCACCACCCGGCCAACAACGCCGGCGCCGCCGGCGGCAACAACCGGGGCGTCCGCAACCCCAACCTCAACCAGAACCCCCTGATTAATGTGCGCGACCGCCTCTTCCATGCGCTGTTCTTCAAGATGGCAGTGACCTACGCTCGCCTCTTCCCTCCCTCCTTCCGCCGCGTCTTCGAGTTCTTCGTTCTTCTCAAGGTGAGGGGCAGCTCCTCCTGCCAGCCCGCGGCCGGGCTGAGGGCAGGAATTTCATTAGAAACACAAAAAGTCGTGCCTCCGCCGGAGGTGGCAGGCTGTGTTTGGACCACGCACACCGAGCTGTCCCCGGAGCTCCCGTGGGCCCCTCCTGTGAGGGAGACATCAGTCCCCGTGGTGGTCCCGGTGTTCCCTGCACTCTGGAGCTCTTCCAGATCAAGAAGAAATTGCTGAGCCAGCTTGCTGGGCAGCCAGGCTGGTGCGAGGCAGGAGAGGTTTCCGTTTGTGTTTCCTAGCAATCACACTTTTTGGATGCATTTCCCACATGACCTACTGGATTGTTGGAGTTTTGCTGGAGTCTTTTCTGGGAGCAGTTAAGGCACAGCCCCGTTCTAACCCCGTTTTTTTCAGTGGTGCCAGGGATGTGTCGCTGTGCTCTGGGGTGACCCCACCTGCCTGCTGGGTGATGGGGACCCCCCCAAAGGGGCCTGTCAGTGTCCAGTGGTGACTACCTTCAGGTAAAATCCTGCTCCACAGCTTCCAGGATGGGAAATTGGAGAAAGGAGAGAGGGGAGAGCAGCTTGCCAGAAAACAGCAGCACACTCCTCTAGGTTTCTAAAATTCAGCAAGAAAACATTCAGCACAGCTTGTCTCACGCTGTACAGATATGTTTCCTACCCTCTCAGGAGATGCCACCCTCTCTGTCCCCACCCTGTGCTCTTCCTGGCCCTTTGCTCTGCAGCCTGCTTCATCCTCATCCCTGCAGCTGCTTGACCCTTTTCCCACAGGATCCCCGGCACATGTCCCACAGTGTGCTCACCACTCCCTGTACCAATCTCACCTGTCCCCATCCTGTGCTCACCTGTCCCCATCCCGCAGTGTCCTCACCGACCTCCAGTCTGTCCACCAGCACACGGGTTACTGTCCCCAGTTTGATGCCATCACGGACCTGCTGACAGGGCGGGAGCACCTGGAGTTCTACAGCCGCCTGCGTGGGATCCCAGAGGAGGAGACCCCCAGGGTAGGGCCTGTACCCCGTCCTCCCCAGCCCATGGGGAGCCCCCAGCCTCACCCCCTCTGTCTCTCACAGGTGGCTCAGTGGGGCATCACTGCTTTGGGGTTGGGCCCGCACGCAGACCGGCCGGCGGGCAAGCACAGCGGGGGCAACAAGCGCAAGCTCTCCACGGCCATCGCCCTCCTCGGCTGCCCCCCTGTCGTCTTCCTGGTGAGGGGGGCATTGGGAGGCCCCACGGCAGCACCAGGGTGACCCTGGGCCGGGACCATTGCGGGATGAGCCCACGACGGGGATGGATCCACAAGCCCGCAGGTTCCTGTGGGAGCGCATCCTTGGCGTTATCCGGGACGGCCGGTCCGTGGTGCTCACGTCCCACAGGTGAGTCCCCACCCCACAGAGGGGAGCACCTCTCTGGCCCTATAACCCCCCCAGAGGGGAGCACCCCTATTCTTGTGGGAACCCCCGAGAGGGGAGTGTCCCTCTGCCCCGGGGGGGCTCACACGTGTCCCCCCCAGCATGGAGGAGTGTGAGGCGCTCTGCACCAGGATGGCCATCATGGTCAACGGCCGGTTCCGCTGCCTGGGCAGCGTCCAGCACCTCAAGAATAGGTATGGGGTCGGGGGGCTAAGGGGGTCTCCTGAGGGTGGTGGCCATGGCCAGTCCTGACAGCAGTGTCCCCTCTCCCCGCAGGTTTGGGGACGGGTACACGGTGGTGGTGCGGGCAGGGGGCCCTGGCCCAGCAGCGGTGCAGACCCTGCTGCAGCAGCACTTCCCTGGCATCGTGCTGCGGGAGCAGCACGGGGGGCTGCTGCAGTACCACCTGCCCGCCCGTGTCACCTCCCTGGCCACCGTTTTCAGCCTTCTGGCCACCCACCGTGGCCCCTGCCACATAGAGGACTACTCTGTGTCCCAGACCACGCTGGACCAGGTGATAGGGAGGCAGGTGTGAGGGCGTGGTGGCCCTGTCCCACGGTGCTGTCTCTCATCATGCTGTTCCTGCAGGTCTTCATGCACTTTGCCCAGGAGCAGAGCGATGGGGACGCTGGGGAGGTCACAGCCCCAGGGCAGGATGCAGCCCCCAGCCCCGGGAGGAGGCTGAGCACGTTCCTGGAGGATGACAGCTACCAGGAGAGCGCTGTCTGAGTGGGTCATGGTGTCCCATGGACCCCCACAGACACCTCCCTGCTTGTCACCGCAGCACGAGCCAGAGTCACAGAGCTTTGGGGTACTGCAGACCCCCAGAGCTGCACAGAAGAGACCTGGGCACATCCTGCCCAGGATGGTGTCACCATCCCGTGGGACAGTGGGTGCTGGGGAGGGGCAGAGTGCCAGGACAGGGCTGGCCCTGCTCCCTGCGGTGGGGTCGATGCTGGATGGGAGGGTCTGGGGCTGGCCTCGGGACCCCGCTGCTCCCCACGGAGCCGAGCTTGCTGTAACAGCGCAATTCAATAAAAACCCGTGGTACTGCCGGGGGGCTCCGTTGCCCTCGCTACAACGCGACCGCACTGAGGGACAGAGCGGGGGCACGGCGGGACAGGGGCAGCAGCGTGGCTCTGACACGGGCGGACATCAACCCCCAGCGCCGCGCCCGAGGCTCCCCGGACCCCGCGGGGAGCTGGAGCGGAGCCCCCCGTGCCGCGCCTCGGGGGGTACAAAACGGTTCTCCCGGGCAGGGGCTTTGAGACCGTACCCGGAAAAAAAAAATGCGGAACGCTTCACGGATTTGCGTGTCATCCTTGCGCAGGGGCCATGCTAATCTTCTCTGTATCGTTCCAATTTTAGTATATGTGCTGCCGAAGCTAGCACGACTAGTCCTGCCCCCGCAGCGGTATTTAAACCGCTCTTAGCGGATAACTTTTACATCAGGACGAATACGCTTTCCGGGACCCCGCGCCTTTCTTCACACGCTTACTCTCCCAGGCTAAACGTGCTGATTTTTAATTCCAAATATTTCTCTTTGTTGAAATTTTTTGCCTTTTTGTGGCGGAACGGCCGCTAGGCTGCGCGCGGTGCATGGCGGGAGATCGGCTCATTTGCATGAAGGCGGGGCCAGGCCGCAGCCTGTCCTCCACCGTCCCGTCGTGCCCCGGGAGCCGCCGCTGCCGGCGGAGGAAAATCGCGGCGGAGCGCTGAGGGACGGACGGGACGGGACCGCGCCGGGACAGCTGAGCCGCTCGCCGAGCCCGGGCCAAGCCAAGCCAAGCCGCCCCGCCGAGGGACCCCCATGGCCGCGGGGACATCCCGGCAGCCGCGTCCCTGATGTGTCTGCTCCGGTCGCGCAGCTGCCGGGCCCCGCTGAGCACCCAGGCCTGACCCGTCGGGCCTGCCCCGCCGCCGCCCCGAGGCGTCAGCGCCGGGCAGGGGCCGGGGAGGGAAGCGGAGGCAGCGCCGGCCCCGCGCCCGCGGCCCCTCCGCAGCGCCCGCCCGGCCCCAGCCCGTCCGCGGAGGCACAGCAGCCTTTTGGGGCCCAGCCCCGCCGTCAGGATGTCCGAGAACCAGCCGAACGCCAACAACCACCACCCGGCCAACAACGCCGGCGCCGCCGGCGGCAACAACCGGGGCGTCCGCAACCCCAACCTCAACCAGAACCCCTGATTAATGTGCGCGACCGCCTCTTCCATGCGCTGTTCTTCAAGATGGCAGTGACCTACGCTCGCCTCTTCCCTCCCTCCTTCCGCCGCGTCTTCGAGTTCTTCGTTCTTCTCAAGGTGAGGGGCAGCTCCTCCTGCCAGCCCGCGGCCGGGCTGAGGGCAGGAATTTCATTAGAAACACAAAAAGTCGTGCCTCCGCCGGAGGTGGCAGGCTGTGTTTGGACCACGCACACCGAGCTGTCCCCGGAGCTCCCGTGGGCCCCTCCTGTGAGGGAGACATCAGTCCCCGTGGTGGTCCCGGTGTTCCCTGCACTCTGGAGCTCTTCCAGATCAAGAAGAAATTGCTGAGCCAGCTTGCTGGGCAGCCAGGCTGGTGCGAGGCAGGAGAGGTTTCCGTTTGTGTTTCCTAGCAATCACACTTTTTGGATGCATTTCCCACATGACCTACTGGATTGTTGGAGTTTTGCTGGAGTCTTTTCTGGGAGCAGTTAAGGCACAGCCCCGTTCTAACCCCGTTTTTTTCAGTGGTGCCAGGGATGTGTCGCTGTGCTCTGGGGTGACCCCCACCTGCCTGCTGGGTGATGGGGACCCCCCCAAAGGGGCCTGTCAGTGTCCAGTGGTGACTACCTTCAGGTAAAATCCTGCTCCACAGCTTCCAGGATGGGAAATTGGAGAAAGGAGAGAGGGGAGAGCAGCTTGCCAGAAAACAGCAGCACACTCCTCTAGGTTTCTAAAATTCAGCAAGAAAACATTCAGCACAGCTTGTCTCACGCTGTACAGATATGTTTCCTACCCTCTCAGGAGATGCCACCCTCTCTGTCCCCACCCTGTGCTCTTCCTGGCCCTTTGCTCTGCAGCCTGCTTCATCCTCATCCCTGCAGCTGCTTGACCCTTTTCCCACAGGATCCCCGGCACATGTCCCACAGTGTGCTCACCACTCCCTGTACCAATCTCACCTGTCCCCATCCTGTGCTCACCTGTCCCCATCCCGCAGTGTCCTCACCGACCTCCAGTCTGTCCACCAGCACACGGGTTACTGTCCCCAGTTTGATGCCATCACGGACCTGCTGACAGGGCGGGAGCACCTGGAGTTCTACAGCCGCCTGCGTGGGATCCCAGAGGAGGAGACCCCCAGGGTAGGGCCTGTACCCCGTCCTCCCCAGCCCATGGGGAGCCCCAGCCTCACCCCCTCTGTCTCTCACAGGTGGCTCAGTGGGGCATCACTGCTTTGGGGTTGGGCCCGCACGCAGACCGGCCGGCGGGCAAGCACAGCGGGGGCAACAAGCGCAAGCTCTCCACGGCCATCGCCCTCCTCGGCTGCCCCCCTGTCGTCTTCCTGGTGAGGGGGGCATTGGGAGGCCCCACGGCAGCACCAGGGTGACCCTGGGCCGGGACCATTGCGGGATGAGCCCACGACGGGGATGGATCCACAAGCCCGCAGGTTCCTGTGGGAGCGCATCCTTGGCGTTATCCGGGACGGCCGGTCCGTGGTGCTCACGTCCCACAGGTGAGTCCCCACCCCACAGAGGGGAGCACCTCTCTGGCCCTATAACCCCCCCAGAGGGGAGCACCCCTATTCTTGTGGGAACCCCCGAGAGGGGAGTGTCCCTCTGCCCCGGGGGGGCTCACACGTGTCCCCCCAGCATGGAGGAGTGTGAGGCGCTCTGCACCAGGATGGCCATCATGGTCAACGGCCGGTTCCGCTGCCTGGGCAGCGTCCAGCACCTCAAGAATAGGTATGGGGTCGGGGGGCTAAGGGGGTCTCCTGAGGGTGGTGGCCATGGCCAGTCCTGACAGCAGTGTCCCCTCTCCCCGCAGGTTT